>VDFB02000015.1:142787968-142898806 GCA_007258455.2 Sequoia sempervirens
GCTCAACAAAGCCCCCTTCCACCCAGCCAACTTGGAATTAAATTTTTCAATCAACCCCTCCATAAGGAATCTGGAGCCTTAGAAAATAAGGGGAGCCCTAGGTAAGAAGCAAGAAGTTCACCAATTTGACACTACAGAATTCTAGCTATCCTATTCTATCCTTGAATCAAAGTGTTAAAAAAGAAAATCACACTCTTCTGTAAGCTAACCTTCTACCCAAAATAAGCCTCATACATTTGCAAAATCAGCTTGATAGCCTTAGCTTCCTTAATAGACACCTGCCCAAGCAAAAGAGAATCATCCACAAATTGTTGATGAGAGCATACAAGGTTAGTAGAAGAAGGGGATAACCCAGTCATAAGACTAGAATTAAAAAATCTTTGGATGAGACGACCCAAGGACTCAACAATAATTATAAATAGGAAGGGTGAGATAGGATCCCGTTGCCGCATACCCCTAGAGAAATCAAAGAGAAGAGAAGGAGACCCATTGATGAGCACAAAGAACTGAGGAGTCAAAATAAGTTGATGCACAAGAGCCACCATTTTCTCCCCAAAACCAAAGGAGAGAAGAATCTTAGAAAAAAAACCCCAGTCCACTCTATCATAAGCTTTAAGTATATTAAGCTTCAGGATAAACCCAGCTTGTTTATTGACAAAAAGAGAGTGAATATTCTCATGAACAATGAGAATAGAGTCCAAAATTTTCCTACTAGCCACAAATCTATTCTACTAAGGAGAAATGACGAGATGTAAAAAAAAATTGCAACCTCAATGCCAAAACCTTGGAGAAAATCTTATAATTCAAGTTGCAAATACTGATAGGTCAAAACTCCTCAAAAGAAGTAGCACCATATTTTTTGGGAATCAAGACAATAAATGAGGAGTTCAACTCCTTTAAAAGGGAACCTGATATGAAAAAATCCTTAGTAGCTGCAACAACATCTTTTACAATAATTTCCCAAAAAGACTAAAAAAAGAACATGGGAAAGCCATCAAGGCCCAGAGCCTTATTACCTTCAAAGGAGAAAACAACACACCAAATTTCATCTTCCGGAGGAATACAGACTAAATTCCTATTGAGCTCATCATCCACCAACTGGTGAATATCCCTAAGAATATCATCTTGATAGGCCAAATCAAGCTCCCCCTCCACCGAAAGCAATTGAGAGAAATAGGAAGTAGCAGTAAGCTACAAATCAACATCCTTCTCCAGAGCTTGATTATTATAGTTAATCAGATTAATCTGGTTAGAAGCCTTGTGTTGTAGCGTAGAGATATGAAAAAACTTAGTATTTCTATTGCCACTTTTCAACCACATGATCCTCAAACGCTGCTTCCAAAATTCTTCCTCCTTCCCAATTATATTATGCAACTTGGAAAGCAAAACATTCTCCTTCAGCATCAAATCAAGATCATACCCAAACATTTGAATGACTTACTGAATAGAGTGAAGCTCCTTAGACACCCCAACTTTATCCATAAAAATATGACCAAAAGAGGTATGGTTCCATTTTCTAACATTATTCTTAACATTAGCTAGCTTTTTAACAACTCTATACATAGCCGACCCATCCACATTAATGTTCCACTAGTCCTTAACCAAATTACCTAGGTCAGGATGACAAGTCCACATTTTCTCAAATCTAAAAGGAAAGTTCTTCTTGCCACCCAACAAATCCACATATAGATCCAAGGGGAAATGATATGATCCTAATCTGGTAAGAGCTGAGAGGGAACAAGAGTAGTGGACTAACCACTCATGGGTTATAAGAGCATGATCCAACTTAACCTAGATAAGGGCATTACCCACACGCTTGTTCGACTAGGTAAAGGAAGCTCCTTTCAAATCCAAAACAAGAAGATCTGAGTCATTATGAACTACATTAGGTCATATCTGCTATCATCCACATTCTATAATCCACCCATCTTATCAGCATCATGCAGAGGAGTATTGAAATCTCCAATGATCAACCAATTACCAATATTATGGAAAACTTTAAAAGAAGCAAGATTCTCCCAAAGCCTTTTTTTGGCACTCTTATAATTAGGAGCATAAATATTAGAAAAAGTCCAAGTAAACTTATCATGAAGGTGGAAAAAAGAGTTAGCCACATGATTACTGTCATTAAGCACCTCCACACCTCTAATCACCCTAAGATTCCAAAAGGTAAAAATCCCACCACAAGCACCAACCACCTCATAACAATACATCCCACAATTCTTTAAAAGCTTCATTTTCAACCTAGAAAGTTTATCCAATCCAATTTTAGTTTCTTGAATTAAAACAATATCAGGGTGATGATCTCTTACTAGATTAGCCAGGAGATCATGCTTATGAGGGTGATTCAAACCCCTCATATTCCAAGAGATAATATTCATGGGAGTTTATAGGAAGCGCTCTTAGACAACATATCCAATAGAGTTCTATGCATACCATTAGCTATATCCATCTGACTCTCCTTCTCCATAGCAACATTAGCTAGAGGTTGTCCTCTACCATGCAACTCAGACCCACAGTCTGACCTCTACCTATTCCTTGTCACAACTCCCAATGAGGGAGAGTGTTTCTTCCTATTACACCCATGAGGTTGAATGTAAGGCAGATTTTCCACTTTCTTCGACTCCTCAAACTCCTTAACATCATGCCTCAGCTCCAACCCCTCTATTTTCAACACCACACTTTGAGGAATCTCCCCTCATGACGAGATCTAGATTCAACAATCATAGAAGAATGATTTTCCTCCAACATCATAGACCTTAACTTAGTAAACATAGGGGAAAAGCATTCCTTTTCAACCTGTCCCATATCCAAATTCATTTCCCCCCTAATAGGTAGACATTTAGAAGAATCCACCTTGTCAGCCTCATCTAGGTATGTGTCCTCACAAACCTCCACAATCGCAGTTGAGGAGGGCACAACTTCAGGCTCCACCTCTTGAGCTGGAGGTTTCTCTTTCTCTCTCCATTATTTTGTCATTTTCTTAGGTACTTTGAGAGGACATTTTTAAGCCTAGTGGCCAACTTTTTTATAGTGGAAGCAGGCAAAGGGATTCGACTCAAATTCAACCATCTGCTCCCACACCCCAAGTTTAGAGTTAATCTTAATAATAGAAAGAAAATCAGCTGATTGCTCCACATTCACCCAAAATCTGGCATAAACCAACTGCTTCCTAGAAGCCATCATTTGGTCTATCGACAACAAAAAGCCAAATGTGTTAGCAATCCCCGTAAACACTTCCTCATCCAAAAAATCCGATTGGGAGGCTAGACAATCTAACCCAAACCAAAGCAACATGACCATATCTCGGTTCCCACTTCTTCAATATCAAGGAAGAATTTCCAAGGAACCACGAGCCACCCATCAATGCCATGACCATATAATCTTCACAGTTGAAGGAAAAAGAAAAGAAACCTTTGGCCATAGTAGCCACATCAACTTGTCCTTTAAGTTTCCAGCGATTTAAAGTAAACTTGCACACCAACTTGATATGAGGCTGAGGACCAAAAAAATTACCCAACAGAGCCATGTCCATATTAGACATGCTTTTGTCAACAATACAATCTGGAACAAAAACATATTACTCTCCAGTCTTTTTATTAGCAACAAAAGGCACTAGAGGGGAAGCACTTTTTTCCTTTAGGCTTAGATCCAAACAGATTTGTCCATTTGAGGGAGGAGCTCGATAAGAAAGAATTCTTAGTCTTGTTAATCCCAAGACCCTCCACATTAGGAGTCCCATCACACCCATTCGAAGATAGGCCATTCCCATACTTTTGAGATCTAGGTACCACTTTTTCAGAGCCAGGCACTAGGGAGTGTGTCAGACACACACTCTTCGAAGCCCCTTTCCTATCAAAAAAAATGTTAGCCACAAAAATGGACCCACTCAGCTTACTTGCAGCAAGGGCCCAGCCTAACATCACCCTCTCATTAGCAAATTTTCAACCATTACCGCCTGAAGCATCATCTTGGTCTCTTACCTTTTTAGAATTTGAAAAATTGCCTCCACCATCACCACCACCTGAGGAGCTTCCCATAGTCGTTTCACCTAATTTTTAGCTACTCTTATCAGTCCCTCTTGACTAATTTATTGATGCAATCCATTATTCCTTTTATTTAAAATAAGAGTGCATATGTGCATATCTAAATTTCTGAATTCTAGAGCATTGTTGCCAATTGTTTGACTAATTGTTTTTAGCAATTTTAAAAGGATTTTAAGGTAGTTTTTGAAGGTTGTTGCATCCCTTACATTATTTTGAAACATTGCTTTTTTAAATTTGGTGTCCATGATCTCACAACACAGGCTTCTTCAACGTCGCCTCCTCCTTTTTGTTCTCTATTTCATTGCTCTCGATCTCTTCTCCCTGAAAACCCACAATGTCCTACCAGTACAAAAACAACCCAGTTTAAAGCTTTTCTAGAACCGACTAGTTACCCGATCTCAAAATCCTAACCAAAATCCTTTCATCGTGCAGATGATTTGCATATGCATCCCTGGAAACACTCACTTCTAGAGAACTTAGGTACTGCAGTCTCTGCATTCTCCCTGGTGGCAACAATCAACAACTGGCAATTATACCATCTCCATCATCATTTTTCACTCTCCATACTAGATGCGACCTAACCTGCAAAGCAAATGGATCTATTTTTTTAAACTCACTCACTTTAAACCTCCCGCTCATTTTTAAATTCCTAACTATTTTTTAAAATCTGTACGTATGAAAAAGTTTATCCACCATTGTATGTCAACTTTTTCCATTTATCTATATGTCTTCATCTCCGTCCACTATCAAGTCTTTCTGTCATGCATTTTTCTAACACTAGGATGGGGGATGGGATTTTATGTTATAATGTTACATACATAGGTGTGTTTTGTCTATGAGTTAACTTTCTCCTGAGGTAACCAAATATCTCATTACATGGAAAATTGAATTTGAAATATATATTCTTTGTTTTACCACATGTGAGAATAATGTATACATGGTGGAGTTTTTGGAATATGGGGAGTAGGTAACACTACTTTAGAAAAAGAATTGTAAAAATAGAAATATTGTTCTTTACACATGCATTTTTATATTTCATGTGTGGGATGTTTCAAGAAAAAGTATTTTCCTTCAAATGTAGATAAAGGATTCTTGAGGACATTGGATTCAATAAGAAAGACTTTTCTTGTAATAGTAAAGGAGGAGGTAAAGTTCTTTTTGCAAGGCACTTGATATATCTATTTGTGATCATTACCATGGATGATCTAGGCGATAATATTAACTACATTGTTTATCACTACTAATAGATGGCCTTGGATTTGGTATTTTGATCATTGTTACTACTCATGAATATAATTCCTTGCAAAGTGATGCATCTCTTCCAATGCCATGTATAAAATAGGGGATTGAATTACTCTCATGCAAAGAAAACTTTTTTCTAGTATGTCTTTTAAAATCCTCATCCAAAAGAGGGATTTGAAGATCTAGTTAAAAATTGGTTTACCATGGAATGTAAAGGTTCTTGGAGGATAGATATACATAAATTCCATGAACTACTAGGAGGCACAACTATAAAAAAATATTTCAAATATTTTCAAGGGATATTAAATGTAGAAATTTAAAGTTACTTATGATTCCTTAGATAAGTATGAAGAGGAGATGTTTATGGATGTACTATATTTCTTCATTAGGGAAAAATTTAGCTAGACTGTTGTTGTAATGGATGGATTGGACTACAATGGTCTACTTGATTGGGAAACACTTTTGAAAACTTATCTTGTCAATATACATAAGCATGTTTAAATTATTATTTTTTTACCATTTTAAGGATTTACAAAATAATCTAGCTAATACTCATTCACATTCTTATTTATGACATTAAGTGAAAATAATAAAGATTCAAGAAAAATATTGGTTAATCTCTTGTTAATATTTGTTTTCATCAATTATAGATGTGTTGACTTAATATTTAGTTTAGTTTTATTAAAATAAATTTACTAGTTTAATTTTAATGCTCAAGTGGTGGCTACATACAATAGCTAATAATTATTTCTCATAATTGTTATGTCTATCACTATGAGTTGACATAACTAAGTATTTAAATACTATATATAATTGGGAAGATTAATATAAGTAGGGGTTAAAAAAAATAAAAATAAAATCTATAAAATGCAAGGAGATGCAGAATCTTGAACTTAATTATTGATAAGTATGTATAAGTTCTGTAATCTCTTAAAGATGCTACCCATTTGTATAATGCTTATATTTTTCTTATTTTAGACTATATCACTTGTTTATTTTACATGTTGACATAAAATCCTTTAAGATTTTATTTTGTTTAATAAGAATTTCTAGATCATTCGTTCATGAATTGTAGAGATTACAATAGAAAACCATTTAGAGCCTTTTTCCTTTCATATTTGGATCACACTCAAGGATTCACCATTAGGAAGAGGATAGAAAAAATTGTAGATGTAGATCCTTATAAAGAGATAGATGATATATTAACATTAAATAAATGGTCCTAAGGATGGACCTATATGAACAATGAAATAAAAGGACAAATAGAGAAATATGGAGAAAAAATTAAATTATGTAATGATGTGTTGGGTCCAATATTTATGGGTGAATAATATGAATTCAAATTATATTAACCTATGAAAATATTATTATACAATGATAAGAAAAGGTTTTGATATTGATAGCTAAAGTAAACATTTCTTATGTAATTTGAAGATAAATTCTTAATGATGAAAAAAGTAAAAAGAAAGGTGAAAATATTGCTATATTAATATAATATTAAAAATTGCGGTGGTGGACCTAGCACCACTGGTCACGTGAAATTTTTTTACCATGCGCACTGTAGTTCATAGGGGGATGGATACCCAATCAATTCTTTCAGTCTAATATACATATATATATATATATATATATATAATATTAAAAATTATTCTAATGGTTAAAATTTATTATAACTAGTTGGTTGTTTTTATGTATATAGGTGTTCAATAGCTTTTATTAAAAAAAATCAAATTAATATTAAGAAAATTCATATTAATGTAAAAAGTACAAGCTATATCTAGAAGGAAAATCCAAAAGCACTTAAAATGAATAGAATTTAAAAAAATAAAAAATGTAAATATATAATTAAAGAATGAAAAATAAAAATGATATGAGTTGGTAGATGTTATAATATTGTAATTATGAATTTAGTGATCCATCATAAAAATAAGTGTCCAAATTTGTAAAAAAAAAAAAAAATTAATTGAAAGGAATATTGACATCATTTTTTTTAATAAAAAGGGGGTAAAAACTTTATTGATATCAAGAAATTAATAGTACATAGGAATCAAGGAACCAATAGGCTCCCAGGAAAATAAGACACCGAAACACCTAGCCAAGACAAAAATCACCACCCACACAATCATAATCACCTTAGCCATTAAAATCATCAACAATGACCCTCTCTAATTCATGACAATAATCCAGAGATAACTTCCCCCAACCCCCAATATTCCAATCATCATCATGATTTGAAGCCCACTTGTAAAAGCAATCAACAACCCTATTCCATTCATATGGAATGTGGGAAAAAGACACTAAATCCATCATAGAGCACATCTACAAAATCTATTGAACAACCAAAGCAAGTTGCCAACTAACATCAATCACCTTTTTCTCATGTTCAATAAATTGAAAATATTGTGTGAGTCAAATACACAGATAATCTTATGCCAACCCAAAGCACAAGCATTCTCAATAGCCTAGAGGATTGCCAACCCCTCCATAAAGTTGTTAGAATGCTACCCTTTATCAATAGAGAAAAAGAAAATAACTGATCCATAGCAGTCTCTACCAACTCCACTAATACAAACAAGCCCAAAATTACCCCTAGAGGAACCATCAGTATTGATATTTAAGATATCCACTGGAGGAAGCAACCATCTTCCAACACTTTGAACCTTCTTTTTAGCCTGCCTACCTCTTCTGACACAAGTAGATTCAGTATTCAATCCCTGTAAGCCCAGTCTATCCATAATCTCATCATCCCTCCTTTCTAAAGGATACACCACTTCACTTTTAGCTTCCACCATCTCCTGGATCATACTAACAATTTTGTTCCAAACTTGTTGAACAATCAGCCTATCCCCACAAAAAATCCTACAATTCTTTTCCAACCAAATTTTCCAAAGGATGAAGGTAGGACCAATGCACCACACAATCTGGAGGAAAGAGGCTAGAGTAGGAGGTCTTCCCATACTACTCCAAAACTCAATAAGGGAAGAAGAATGAATTCAAGGATGTTTCCAAACACCCCACCATAAATTCCAAAGCATCATAGAAAAAGAAATATGAAAAAAACAAGTGGGAAGAATCCTCCTCACTATAGCCACACATAACACAAATAGAGGAGCCTTGGAATCCCTGCTTCTGAATATTATCTCAAGTCAAACATCTATTCCAAGCCAAATTCCACACAAAACAATTATACTTTGGCTAAGAAAACTTATTCTACACATGTTTCCACCAAGGAACCCCCACCCCACCAAACATACGAGCTAGCAATTCTTGACACCCACTAGCCATAGTGAAAGCACCCTTAGGATCTAGGCTCCAAGCAAGAATATCCTTATCCCTGAAGGAGCTTTATTGTATACTAGCCAAAATATTTTGAAGCTCAACATAGTCCTCCTCTGAACCAACAATAGGCCAATCTCAAGGATCCTTCCACCTAATCACCTCCATATACCGACAAGGATAAGAACTCTTAAAATCAATCACTCTTGCCCAGCCAACCTCCAAGAAGTGTTGGAACAAATTCAACAAATTAGGATAGTGGCACAAAATGGGGGGAAAACCCTCCCAAGAATCAGGCCAAAAGAGAACCTCATCACCCTATTACATATCTAGAACAAGCCCTCCTTGATCAACACAAACCCTTTCTTAAGAATTCCCCAAATCACAGAACCTTTCCCCACCAGAGGATACCAAGGAATCTCCTCCTTTGAAACCCCCTGAAGGTACTTGTGAGAGAGAATCATATCCCATATATGATCCTACTCTAGACACCACCTCCAATAAAGCTTTGCAGCCAACACCAACCCAAATAAAGTTGATTGCCACAATCCAAGACCCCCAAATTGCTTTGGACTACACGTAATATCCCACTTCACAAAGCTCCACTTAGAAGAAGACAAGTTGCCCACCCATAAGAATTTTCTAGACAAAGAATCCAAATCCTTAACCCATCTGGAGCCACTTGGAGCATACATCTATAGATGGGAAGAGCCTACGCCACAAATTTAAGTAGCTAAACTCACCCAACAAAGGATATCCATCTATGAGTCCAACAATTAACCTTCACAAGAAATTTATCAAGAATATTCTTCCAAGAATCCCTAGGAAGACTACTAGAAGAGATAGGAATGCCAAGATAAATTAAAGGGAGAGAACCAATCTAAAACCTCAAGATATGAGCAATCCTCTACTGAATAAGCTACAGAGTATTGAAGAAGAAAATGAAAGATTTATCTTCATTAATCATTTGACCAGAAGCAACAAGATAAATAACCAAAGTCTTGTAAAAATTCATGGCCTCTCTGACCTTAGCCATACCCATCAAAGTAGTATCATCCATAAATTGTAGGTGAGACTAAGGAGGCAAACCATTTCCCCACACCCATCCCTAAATAATACCCAACTCCCCTTCAGCAAGAAGAATAAATAAGAATAAATAAATAAGGAGAGAAGATCCCCCTAACAAAGGCCTCTAGAAGCATGAAAAAGAGAAGAAGGATCACTATTTATCAGCACTGATAAGGAAGTAGAAGTAACACAACACATAACCCACTGGACCCACTCCTCAGCAAAACCAAAGGAAATAAGGATTTTGCACAAGAAGGACCACTTAACTCTATCATAGGCCTTTGCCATATCCAACTTGATGAACATAGCCTTTTCTTTAGAGGATGTCATAGAATGAATAGTTTCAGTAGCAATGACCACCCCATCTAGAATTGTCAATCCTCCACAAAACCACTTTGTTCCTTAGAGATAAGCCATCTAAGCCATCGCTTCAACATTTCAGCAATCAACTTGGAAATGATTTTATAAACCACATTACAAAGGGAAATAGGTTAGAATTGACTTGATCTTCCCCCTCACATTTGGGAATGAGAGAAAGGAAGTTAGAGTTCAAAGCCTACAACATCTGCTTATTCCTCTAAGACTCATGAACCACCTCCAATAAATCGAGCTTAATGATATCCCAAAATTCCTGAAAGAACTCAATCAAAAAGCAATTAGGGGCTCAGGCTTTCCATTTCTTCATCTAGAAAATAGTAACCTCCAATTTTTCTTGAGAAATGTAGCCTAAAAGATGCTCATTCATCTCCCTAGTACCAAAGAGGGGATACAATACAATACATAGTTTTCTTCCACCAAAACATCTTGAGAGAATCCTCTTTAAATAAGGAAGCACAGAACTAGGATGCTTCTCAAGACATTTCATGCAAAGAAGATAAATTCTCACCCCTATCATTCACAAGAACATGAATAGAATTACCATGTCTCTTGGATTTCACTGAGTTGAAGAAGAATGTAGTGTTTTTGTCCCCCTCTTATAACCATTCAACATGATCCTTTTGTTTCCAAAAAAAATCCTCACATAGCTCACACTCTTCCAAAAATTTCAAAGCCCTTGCCTCCACCTTGAGTAAATCCTTTGAAAGAAAAAATTCCCTCATCTCCTAGGTAATGATATCCAAGTCATCTTAAGTAGAAATATTAGCATGAAAAATATTTCCAAAACACTGCCTATTCCACCATTTGAGCTAATACTTCACATATTGCAGAGATTTGGAAAAAGAATACATAACAGTACCATGAGTGGGTCTACCCATCCAACACCATTCAACCACATACTCCTTTAAAGAAGGATCTCTTAACCACATAAGTTGGAACTTGAAAGAGGGGAGTTGAGCAACACGAGCTGAAGTGGTAGATAATTTAATGGGCCAATGATCCGAGCCCCTCCAATCTAAAATATCAAAACAAGTAGACCAAAATCCACCAATCTAGAAACAAGAGACAAAGAAATGATCAAGCCTCTCTGTAATAAAATTCTTCCCCAACCTCCTATTGTTCCAAGTAAACTAACCATTATGGGGCTTGATTTCAACAAGGTTCAAGGCAGAGATGTTATAATAGAGTAGGAAAGAAGATGGATGCAACCTAGCAATACCACCTTTCTTCTCATCCAACTCAACAATGGCATTGAAATCACTAGCAATAATCCAAGGGAAAAAAGGAGCAAGCCTCCAAATAAAATTGATATGAGACCATAAGAGTTACTTACCAAGAAAATCAGTAGGTGCATAGATTTTTGGAAGAAGAATAGTTTCCTCCATCTCCAAACCTATGTTGCAAGTATGAATAAGTATGGTGGTGTTGTCATTGGTGTCAATACAGTATAGATTGTTGCACAGAAATGAAACAAGTGATTGCATGTGGTGCATGTATAGTTGAGATACTATAGAGATTTTGTGAGTACATGGAGCTATATTTATGGTGTTGTAGGTGTGCTCATATGATGAGTTACCAAGTTCTTTTAAGAAAATTAATAAATAGTTAAGACATAATTATGTGTGTGTTCAAAATGTGCTCCACATTTCTTCTTTGTTGATCCTATGCTTGTGCAGATCTGAAGTGTTGTTTAATGGAAACCTTGGGTGATATACCCTACCTTATAGCTTTTGGTTTGATAAAGAGTGAAAGTTGTGTTCACCAATTTGTGAACTAGTTTGGAAGATTTTGTCTATGGACTAGGAGAAATGTATTTTCAAAGAAATCCTCCACAGATTTGTTTAAGGTCTTGTAGATATGGAAGAAGGCTTGTAATGGTGTTATCTATGTTCTATCAAAGGTGTTCGTGGTTTGGTGCTCTAGAAGACTAGTTTCCAAGTTACTATGTGTGTTTGTATAGTCCAAATGGATTGATGGAAAGTTTTTTGTGTATGAAGGTTGTTGCAGTAGTTGTAAATGAATCTAAAGGCATATAAGAGGTGTTCCAATGTATGGTGAAGCATGTTATGTGGTTTTCATGTTATCTTCTTATTATGGAAGTGTGTTCTTCAAAGTTCATTGGTGTTTTCATTAGGTTTTTCTGACTTGGTATTTACACATCATTTGAAGGGTAAGTATCAATTAAGGAAGCGTGTGATTGATCCAAGAATTTTTTTGGGTCCTGGTTAAGTGTTGGTTTGGTCCGATCTCATTCTCATCCACCGTAGGAATGTTGAGTTTCCAACCTAATTTGAATTTGTAAAATGAAGTGTGTAGCTGACCTTGGAGAAAATTTCTCAAATTGAAGATGGTATAAATACAAGACAAGATGTTAAGGATTGTATGCCACAAATGTGAGAAGAAAGGTAAATGTGAGAGATTGTGTGAAAGTGAACTGAGGTAGAGAGAAATTCAATGTGTTAGACTCTTGAAAGTAGTGAGCTGATGGTGTCTATGATTCTCTGATCAAGGCTGCGGATGTGTGCAAGTTGTTGTGGTGGATATTTTGTTGCATTGAGATAGTGTTCTCTATGTAACATTCTTATTTCTATCTTTTTGTATCTGTAGGCAATGAGCCTCCCATTTGGGTAGTGAGTCCTATCTGGACAGTGAGTCCTCTGGTAGTGAGCCTCTTTGTAAATAGTTTTGCAATTACTCTTATATTGTGAGTTAATCCTCGCCATGGTTTTTCCCTTATTAGGTTTTCCATGTAAATCTTGTTTTTCTTGTGTTGATATTTCTTTTTGTTATTTTCACTTCATTCTCATACTTAATAATAGATTAAAGTGGATGTGGAGCTGATAATTGTTTGAGATTTGTGATGAATGCGATTGGTGAAAACTAATTCACCCTCCCTCTCAGTTTTCTTATCCATTTCAACAATTGGTATCAGAGCCTTGGTTCCTTTAAGAAGAGCTTAGCCACTTGAGGTGGATCAGATGGCACACAAATTGACAATCCCTACATTTGATGGATCTGACTATAGTTTCAGGAAAGTGCAAATCAGAGGCTACCTAATCTCTCTTGGCTAAAATACTTGGAAATTTTTTGAGACAAAATATGTTGATCCAACAAGTGGTCCTTCTTCTGCAGATGATATTTCTACCTATGAAGAAAATGAAAAAGTAAGGTATGCAATCTATAGTGCCTTATCTAAGACTAAGCTAACAAAATTTATTTCATTAGTCACTTCTTATTATGTTTTGGAAAAGTTGAAAGATATCTATGAAGGAAATGACAGAGTCAAATTATCAAAGAAGTTAACAACTAAGTGCAGATATGGGAACTTGAAAATGGAATAAGGTGAGGACATAGCAAGCTACTTTTAGAGGTTTGACATCGCAATAAATAAAGTCAAAAATCAAGGAGGTACTCTACTAGATGAAGATGTAATGTAGAAGATTTTGATGACCCTATCAGAGAGCTACAGTGACAAGGTCTCATCCACTGAGGAAGTTATGATCCAAATAAATTCACTAAAGAACATCTATTTGGCACCTTGACCACATTTGAAATGAGGAAATTTGGAAAAGAAAAGGAAAAATTAGAAAATTCCTTCAAAGCCACAAAGTTAGAAGATGATCCAGATAGTGAAATTTTAGAGGAGTTGGAAGAAAATCTTACAAGAAAATTGAAAAAAGGTACTAGCAACTACAAAGGTATGTTACCTGTTAAATGTTTCAATTGTGGAAATATTGGTCACTATGCTTCAAGATGTCCAAATAGAGCCATACAAAGGAAGAGCAAAGAAAATAAAGACAAAAGGGACAAAAAATTCAAGAAATTGTATTATGTTAGAGAATATTTTGGAATTTCTGTTGATGAATCTTATATTGAGGGTGATAAAGATGAATCCATGTTTCTAGCCTTAGAGAATAAATCAATGTCTACTAACCATGGAAGATGTGCAAGGGAATGCGGTCTGAAAAACAAGAAGGAAGAGATGGAAGGTACTCTGGTTATTTCCTTTCATGCTAGACAAGATGAAGATTATTGGGTAATTAATAGTGGCTGCTCAAATCATATGACCAAAGATAAAAGTAAGTTTACTAAATTTGAAAAGTATGATGGAGGATTAGTCATGTTTGGAGATGATTCTGGTGCAAATATTGTTGGAAAAGGAACAATTATTTTTTATGGAAAACACAAAAATAATGATGTATATTATGTTAGGGGCTTAAGGAATAATCTCTTGAGTGTTGGAAAAATTTGTTGCAAAGGATTTAAGCTTGTATTTTAGGATAATACTTGTGAGATCAGAAAAGTGTCTGGAACTGTGGTAGCTGCAAGAAGAACATATCGAAATAAATATCAACATAAGGGTGTTGATGGTCAATGTTTTGTGTCTTAAGTTAATGAAAGTTGGCTATGGAACTAGAGGATGGGACATGTAAAATTTGACAACCTAATTAGGATTAGTTCAAGAGAAGATATTAGGGATCTACCAAAAATCACAAAGTCTATCAATACTATTTGTAGAAGTTGTCAATTGGGAAAACAAAAAAGTTGCATCTTTAAAGGAAAAGAACAATCAACTATTGGAATGTTGGAATTGATTCATACAGACCTCTATGGTCCTACAAGAACAAGAATTCCTAATGATGATAGGTATTTTATGCTTTTAATTGATGATTATTCTGGAATGACATGGGTTACTTTTCTGAGGGAGAAATCTCGAGCTCTAAATAGATTCAAGGTGTTCAATGGTATGGTAGAGAATGAAGTGAACCTAAAAATAAAATGTTTAAGGTCTGATGAAGGTGGAGAATTCACCTCCAATGAGTTTAATATTTTTTGTGAAGAGTGGAATAGAGTTGTTGAGAGAAAGAATTGGACTGTTCATGAAGTTGCAAGGACTATGATGAAATAGGAAAATGTACCTGAAGTATACTGGAGATAAGCAATTCACATTGTTGTTTATATTCTTAACAGAGTTCAAATCAAAATCAACAACACAAAGACAACTTATAAACTATGGTATGGAAAAATTCCTACTGTTAAGTACTTTAAGGTGTTTGCAAGAAAATGTTATATTAAAAGAGATGATGAGAACCTAGGAAAGTTTGATGCAAGATTTGATGAAGTTACTTTCCTTGGATATTCAACCAAAAGCAAAGCATATAGATGCTACAATAAAAGATTGAGAAATATTGTTGAAAATGTAAATATAAAAGTTGATGAAAATATGCATAGATCAGTTGAAATAAGTGAAGTTGAACTAGATGAACCTATCTGTGGAAAAGAACAAGAAGAGTTGGAGCCTACTCCTAAGACTCCAAAATATGTATAGAAAAATCATTTAGAAGAATAGATAATTAGAGACAAAAATAAAAGTGTAATGACAAGAAGCAAAGTGGCGGTAGCTAAGGTAAATTTTTGTTTATTTTCCAAGATAGAACCTAAAATAGTGTGTGAAACATGCAAAGATGATATTTGGGTTGGAGAAATGAAAGAGGAATTACAACAGATCGAGAAAAATCAAACATGGGAATTAGTTCCTAGATTAGTAAACAAGAATATAATTGGTACAAAATGGGTATTCAGGAATAAGCTAAATGAGAATGGTGAAGTAGTAAGAAACAAAGCAAGGATTGTGTGCAAAGGTTATTCACAAGTTGAAGGAATAGACTTTGAGGAGACATTTTCCCTTGTGGAAAGAATGGAGGCTATTTGAATGTTTTTGGCATTTTTTGCTCACAAATATTTCAAGGTATGCCAAATGGATGTTAAGTTTGCATTCTTGAATGGAGAATTGGAAGAAGAAGTCTACATGGAACAATAGGAGGGATTTCAGTTATCAGATCAACTAGACATGGTCTGTAAATTGAAAAAGGCACTATATGGACTTAAACAAGCTCCTAGAGCATGGTATGCATGGTTGGATAGGTATTTGTCTCAGCAAAGGTTCAACAAAGGCTCTGCAGACATCTATCAAGGTTCAAAAAAGCATATATCTATCAGATATCATTTCTTAAGAGAGAAGGTATTGGAGAATGAAGTCAAGCTTGAATATGTTCCTACAAAGGATCAAATTGCTGATATATTTACTAAGGCTCTTCCTAAGGATACTTTTGAGTATCTCTGGGAGAAGTTGAGGGTTATTGCCCCTCCTTCTTTGAACTAGGTGCACATAGAAGTGCATCAGTCCAGTGGATCTACAAATTCATCATTTTTCTAGATTGATGATTGGGGCCTACTCCTCAAGGGTAGTAGGAAGTACCATTGTTGTAGTATGAGATGTGTGCTATCATGGGTGCACTCCTATGGGGGAGTGATTAGAATCATATATGGTTGAATAATTATGTAAAAACCTTTTTTCCATTGATGTCAAACGAAGAGAGAGAGTCATGTGAAAAATAATAGTGAAAGAAAAAGGATATTGTTGTCTTTGATGGTTTTTTACATCATGTGTTCCAATCAATGACAAAGGGGGAGATTGTTGCAAGTATGAATAAGTATGGTGGTGTTGTCATTAATGTTGTCATTTATGTTAGCATAGTATAAGTTGTTGCAAAGAAAGGAAACAAGTGATTATGGGTAGTGAATGTATAGTTGAGATACTATAGAGATGTTGTGAGTACATGGAGCTATTTTTATGGTGTTGCAGGTGTGCTGAAATGATGAGTTACCAAGTGCTTTTGAGAAAATTAATAAATAGAGAAGACAAAATTGTGTATGTGTTCAGAATGTGCTCCACATTTTTTTTGTGTTGATCCTATGCTTGTTTGGATCTAAAGTGTTGTTTAAGGGCATCCTTGGGTGATATATCCTAGATTATAACTCTTGGTTTGATGAAGAGTGAAAGTTGTGTTCGCCGATTTGCGAACTGGTTTGGTAGAGTTATTTGTCTATGGACTGGGAGAAATGTATCTACTCTATAGTCCTTTGTTGGGTTTTTTCAGGTCTTTTGGATCTGGAAGAAGGATTGTAATCATGTTATCTATGTTCTATCAAAGATGTTTGTGGTTTGGTTCTCCGGAAGACTAGTTTCAAAGTTACTATGTGTGTTTGTAGAGTCCTGATGGATTGATGGAAAGTGTTCTATGTATGAAGGTTTTTGTAGTAGCTGTGGATGAATCTGAAGGAATCTAATATGTGTTCTAGTGTATGGTTAAGCATGTTATGTGGTTTGCATGTTATCTCCTTGTTACAGAAGTGTGTTCATCAAAGTTCATTAGTGTTTTCATTAGGTTTGGCTAACCTAGTGTTTACTCATCATGTGAAGGATAAGTATCAATTGAGGAAGCATGTGATTGATCCAAGATGTTGTTTTGGGTCCTGGTTAAGTGTTGGTTTGGTCCGCTCTCATTCTCATCCATCGTGGGAATGTTGAATTGCTGACCTAATTTTAATTTGTAAAATGTAGAGTGTGTAGCCAACCTTGGAGAAAGTTTCTAGGATTAAAGATGGTATAAATACAAGACAAGATGTTAAGGATTGTATGGAAAAAATGTGAGAAGCAAGGTAGAAGTGAGATATTGTGTGAAAGTGAACTGAGGCAGCATGAACTTCAATGTGTTAGACTCTTGAAAGTAGTGAGTTGATGGTGTCCTTAATTCTCTAATCAAGGCTGTAGATGTGTGCAAGTTTTTGTGGTGGATCTTTTGTTGCATTTAGATAGTGTTCTCTATGTAACATTCTTCTTAGTGCAGCCATAGTAGGAGGGTCCTCAAAGAGAAAAATCTAGACCATGCAACAAGAGTTACACAATAGAAACAACATGGAATATGGAGGAAAATTCAAATTCAAACATTCTTATTATCAGACGTTTCAATTACAATTGGTTGACAACATCTGGATTTACAGATTGGGCTCATAGGCCTGTTACAACATGCCCAAAATAAAATATTCCTATATTCTCTTGAACATGAGTGAAAATATTACACATCCATTCTATATTGATCTACTTAATCAACTTCTCTATCCTAATGATCTATTACAATCTTTATATCATATCTGCAGATCTAGAATCTTTCGCATCGGCCAAAGATCATTACAATCTCCAATGAAAGAAAATGTAATGTGTGCATGAATAGGTCAACCTAAAATTTGAATTACTCCTTATTGAATGCATAGGATGAAGTGTGGACCTATAATTAAGGTCGGGGAAACTCCATAGAAAAATTTGAATCACATCGTCAAGATCCACAAGTTATGGGAAACATCCACAAGAGATCAAACTAGTCGTTAGTTTAGAAAATTATTCTGGTGCAGGTTGAAGAAACTGCTAATTAATCTTAGAGTGATAACTTGCTAGAAAAAGATCTAATTGATCTGAAATCTTGAAATAAGGAAAATGAACATTTCCATGATGAAAACATAGATCCGCAAGGTTTGGTGAGAAAATATGAAGAAATACTGAATCTGCTAACTTGAACTGAACAAGAACAAAACTGAAATGAAAATATTTTTCGATGATGGAAGATTTTCAAGAACCAAGGATGCTCCTGCTGGGATTAAAGGAAAACCCATACGGTCAACCTCAGCCTGAGAAATCTAAGAAGAATCCTCCACTAGTCCTCCTTTCCACTTCACAAGATATTCTTTATATTGTCTTCCATGCGTTTTCCTCTCATCTCTGATATCCAAAATTTCTTCTATCTCGTATGATTGTTCTTTAGGAAATTGATTCTCCAATTTTTATTTTTTGTCTTCATTGAATTTTGCTTCATGATATTGATATAGATCTGCAATGTTGAATATAGGTGATATACCCATGTCATTCAGTAACTCGACTTCATATGCATTTCCTGAATCAAATTTCTACAAAATCTTATAGGGTCCAAACTTCCTCATCTTGAGCTTATTGTATGTGCAAACTAGAAATCTTTCCTTCCTCAAATACACCATCACTTCATCTCCAACTTTGAACTCCTTATGTCTCCTCTTTTCATCTGTGCGCTCCTTATACTTCTAGTTCATATCTTCAAATTGTTGCTTTACTTGAGTATGCACTTTCTCCATATGTTCTACAAATTCCTCTACTTATCCACTCTATTTATCTTTCTTATTGATGTCTCACAATTATGATATACATCTAGGATGAACTCCAGTAACAATCTCAAAAGGTGTCTTTCTGGTACTCTTGTTCACTGAATTATTGTAAGGAGACTTTGCTTGTGCGAGGACTAAATCCCAACTTTTGGTCTTCTCTCCAACTAAAAATCTTAGCAAATTCCCCAAACTCATGTTTACTACCTCTATCTATCCATCATCCTATGGGTGAAAAGTAGAATTGAACTTCAAATATTTCTTTAACTTCTTCCACAGTGTCCTCCAAAAGTAACCAAAAAATTTTGTATCTCTGTCTGAAACAATACTCCTAGGTAATCCATGCAATTTGACTAATTCCTTGAAAAACAAGTCTACTACATGTACTACATTTGTTGTCTTCTTACAAGGTATGAAATGTGCCATTTTAGAAAATCTATCCACTACCACAAATATAGAATCATTACCTCTCTATGTCTTCAGAAAACCAAGTATGAAATCCATGTTGATATCCTCCCAAGGTCTCTCTAGAACTATCAAAGGCTTATACAATCCAACATTCTGACTACTCCCTTTTGCAACTTGACAAACTCTACAAATCTACACAAATTTCCTAACATCCTTATGAATCTGTGGCCAAAAGTAATTCTCACTTACCAATGCTACTGTCTTATCAATTCCAAAGTGTCTTGCCAATCCTCCACAATGTTTTTCCTTCACCAAGCTATCCCTCCTTGAACTCTAGGATATACACAATTAATTTCCTCTGAGCAACATATCCTCCTAAATGAAATAATCCAACCACTGACTCCTATCCTCCAGGACTAGTCCTTTACAAGCTCTCCAAGGTTCTACAAAATTTGGGTCTTCCTCATACAAGTTCTTCAATTCATCAAAGCCTAATACCTCCACTCTCATCTTTGCTAGTAAATTCCTTCTCCTACTCAAAGCATCAACAAATCTATTTGACTTTCCACTCCTATGTTTCAAAACAAAAGTATAACTATACTAGAATTCTACCCATCTCATGTGTCTCCGATTCAACTTACCTTGACTGTTCAAATACTATAATGCCTGATGATCTATATACAACACAAAATCCTTAGGAAACAAATAATGTCTCCACTTCTTCAAGGCTTGAACTATGGAATAAAACTCCTGGTCATACACTAAATTCCTTCTTCTAGCATCATTCAATTTCTCACTAAAATAAGCTACTAGTCTTCCTTCTTGACTCAAAACTACTCCAATTGCATTTCCACTTGCATCACAGTCTACTTGAAATACCTTACTAAAGTATGGTAAATCCAACATAGGCTGCTTAGTCACCTTTTGTTTCAACTTGACTCAAAACTTCGAACAGTTTTCTTTAGATGTCCACCAAAAATATTTCTTATCTCCTCTCATTGTTTCTGTCATAGGACTGCAAATAGAATTGAAATTCGTAACAAACTTCTAGTAGAAACTAGCCAATCCATGAAATGATCTTACCTCTCCAGTATTTTCTAGTGTATGCTATTTAACAATTTCACTTACCTTCTCAGGATCCATCTTCAATCCATCCATAGCTATCACAAATCATAGATATACCAATTCTTCCTTCATTAAACTACACTTATTAATGTTTATCAGCAACTGCTCTTCTCACAACCTCTACAAAACTTGCCTTATATGCAACACATGTTCTTCTCTAGTCTTACTGAAAATCAAGATGTCATCCAAATAACAATCACAAACTTACCCAAGAATTTCTTCAATACATCATTCATCAGCCTCATGAAAGTACTCGGTGCATTTGTTAGTCCAAAAGGCATCACCAACCACTCATACAATCCTTCATTTGTCTTTAATGTTATCTTCCATTCATCCCCTTCTCTGATTCTGATATGATGATATCCACTCTTCAAATCTATCTTTGTAAAGTATTTAGCTCCACTCAAACAATCCATAATGTCATCCATTTGGGGCAAAGGAAATCTATACTTCACTATGATTTTGTTTATGGCTCTAGAGTCTGTACACATCATCCATTCTCCATCCTTATTAGGTGCTAACACAATAGGTACTACACAAGGACTTAAGATTTCTCTAATCAAACCCTTCCTCAACAACTCTTGCACTTACCTATTCAACTCTTCATTCTCTACAGGTATCATTTGGTGTGCTGCTTTATTAGGAAAACTAGCTCTAGGAATTAGATCCATGCAATGACTAATACTCCTCACAGGTGGAAATCCATCAAGTACATTATCTAAAATGATCTCTTCATATTCTTCCAGCATCTCCTTTATCCCCCTTGGTTGTTCTTCTACATGCTTCAAGTCTGCAGCCTTCTTAGGAACCAAGGCATAGCACATGTTCTCATGTCTCAGTCCATCTAGAAATCTCCTTCCATCAACCAAGAAAATTCTAGCACTTGTACAAACCTCAACTTTAGGAACATCCTCCAATGGTAACAAATTCTACTTCATCCCATTAGAAACAATGATATATGTGTTCTTCTTTCCATCATGAATAGCTTGTCTATCATACTGCCAAGGCCTTCCCAAAAAAACATGGCATACATCCATAGGCATGATATCACACAAAAATTCATCATGATAATTTCCTATCTTCAATTTCACCAAACATTGTTCACTTACTAGTATCTTATGCTCATCTTGAATCCATGCTATCTGATAGGGTTTCGGGTGTTTCAATCTTTCTAGCTTCAATTTGGTCACCATTTCTTCAGAAACTAGGTTCTCAGAGCTTCCACTATCAATAATAACTCTACAAAATTTACTAGCTACCTTGCATCTGGTCTGAAATAAATTATTTCTCTGCAATGGTTATTGCTCCATCTCACTTTGACACAATATTGTTTTGTTCACTAACACTTCTCCCTCTTTTGGTTTATTAGATGATCTGGCATGATCTTCCTCAACAAAGGTTATTCTTTTACTATTCTCTATCTTTCTCCACCACACTTAAAACAAGTTCCCTTGAATATTCTATTCTCCTTATCATCTTTTCTATAACCCTCATTCTGGTGACCACCATATCCTCCTCTCTGGTAGGAGTTTCCATCATCTCTACAGTACGAATTATCATTCTTACTGACTTCCTTATCTTTATTCTAATATGAAAAAGATCCTCTTCCTCCTCTAGTAAAAGTTCTTCCTCTTTGAAATATTCCACATCTTCCTCTTTGTATTTGCTCATGTCTTTTATTTAGCTTTTCTTCTACTTTTAGGGCACATTGATATGCCTCTTCCACACTCTGCAACTTGATCAAAATGATCTCATTCTATATAGATGACCTCAAGCCATTCACATATCTGGCTACTTGCTCAACCTCATCCTCTGAATGTCTAGATTTGATATTTAACTTGTAGGACTCTTGAGTATACTCTATCACACTTGATTCCTTCTACTTCAAATTTTGCAACTTCCTGAACAAACTAATTTGATAGTCTGTAGGCATAAAAAATTTCTTCAACTTATTCACCATCCAATCCCATGATTTTATCTTCTCCTTTCCTCTTCTTTTCCTATCTTTCTGCAAATGTTCCCACCAAAGGTATGCATGTCCTTTCAACTTTGTACAAGAAAATTTCACCTTCTGGTCTTTGGCGATGCCTTCAAAATCAAAATACTTCTCCATCTCCATGATCTAATCTAGCAATTCATCTGAATCCAACTTACCACTATAATCTAGTGGATTGAAATGTAGTTTAGTATTTACCCTAGTTAGGGCTCTTATGAACCTCTCCTCTCCCTGATCCAGGCTAGGTTGATTTTCTCTTTCCCTTTCTTCCTATTCTTCTACCTCTTCATCACTCACATCATCAACTTGTTGACCTCTCCTCTGGGTCATTTCAGTTGATTCTAATCTAGTAGCAATTCCTCTCAACATCTCCATCATAGTTGGGTCTAAATTTCCACGCACTCCATTTCCTCTACCATTTTTTATTTCTGCCATCTTTACATAAGTCCTCTATAGCTGCAAGTCGCATCCTCAGTCTACCACCCCACAAAAAATCTTCAATAAGACTCTGCAAACTCTAACGAACTCTCACGAAATGAATCTCGCTTTGATAAAAATCTAGTGCAGCCACAATAGGAGGGTCCTCAAAGAGAACAATTCATACCGTGCAGCAAAATTTACACAACAAAAGCAACACAAAATATGGAGGAAAATGAAAATTCAAACATTCTTATTATTAGACATTTCAATTAAAATCAACTAACAACATCTAGATTTATAGATTGGGCTCACAAGCCTGTTACAACATGCTCAAAATACAATATTCCCATATGCTCCTTAACACAAGCCAAAATATTACACATCCATTCTATATTGATCTACTTAAGCAACTTATCTATCCTAATGATCTATTACAAGCTTTATATCATATCCGTAGATCTAGAATCTTCTGCATCGGCCAAAGATCATTACAATCTCCATTGAAATAAAATGTAACATGTGCATGAATAGGTCAGCCTCAAATATGAATTACTCCTTGGTGAATGCATAGGATGAAGTGTGGACCTATAATTAAGGTCCGGGACACTCCATGAAACAATTTGAATCACACTGTCAAGAACCGCAAGTTACGGGAAATATCCACAAGAGATCAAACTAGTCATTAGTTTAGAAAATTATTCTGGTGTCGGTTCAAGAAACTGTCAATTAATCTGGGAGTGTGAACTTGCTGGAAAAAGATCCAATCGATCTAAAATCTTGGAATAAGGAAAATGAACATGTCCACAATGAAAACATAGATCTGCAGGGTCTGGTGAGCAAATATGAAGAAATATCGAATCTACCAACTTGAATTGAACAAGAACAAAACTAAAATGAAAATATTTTTGGTTGATGCAATATTTCCAAGAACCAAGGATGCTCCTGCATCACTTATTTCTATCTTTTTTTATTTGTAGGTAGTGAGCCTCCCATTTGGATAGTGAATCCTATTTGGACAGTGAGTCCTCTAGTAGTGAACCTCTTTGTAAACGGTTTTGCAATTACTCTTATATTGTTAGTTAATCCTCACTGTGGTTTTTCCATGTAAATCTAGTGTGACTTGTGTTGATATTGCTTTATTTTATTTGCACTTCATGATCATACTTAATAACAGATTAAAGTGGATGTGGCGCTAATAATTATTTGATATTTTTGATGATGTGATTGGTGACAGTTGATTCACCCCCCCCTCTTAGTTGTCTTGTCCATTTCAACAACTTGAATTAATTGTAGAGATGGAAGACTTAGAGGACATCCACCAAAGAGGGTGAATCTTCAATGGATTCCACAAGAAAGAAATACCACCAACATTACCATAAGCCTCAATACATTAGCATTCACCCCGTCCCCATAGCTTTGGCAACAAACCAACCATATTCTCAATAGAAAACTTAGTCTCCTGTAAAAAAAGAACACTAGGAGAATGAATTATCACCAATTCATGAACAACATTTTGTCAAGGGCCACTATTTAATCCCCTAACATTCTAGGAAAGGATGATCATTTCAAAGGGTTAGAAAAAGGAGAGTCCAAAGTCTTAACAAATCTTGATTCCACCAAAGTCTCCCCCATCATCTTGATTTTCTTTAAGTCCTTTCTCCCAAACTTGGAAGCCTTCTTAACAACCCCTTTTCTTTGGTCCTTCTAAAGAAGGACCAATGAAGGAGAATCCTTGTTGCCTTTTACCAGATCAGACCTTACTTTCACCAATGGATTACAAATATCTCCCTCCCCCATCTTTGCATTCGTAGCAGTCTCAGACATCCCAGGAGCTACTAAACTAAGATTCATATCCATTTTCAAAGAAATAGCTCTTCTTATGAAATCTAGGTGTTATCTAGAATAATTCCCTCCTAAACCACATCCAAAACACCCTGATCTATAATCATCATACCCAAATTCACGTCCAGCTAACTGAGATCATCAAGAAACTCAAATATATTAAAGGTATCACCTTCCTATCACTCCTTAAAAGTCCTCTTTTGACCACAGCTCCTATTACGAGCCTTAGTAGGAGTAAAACCCTTTGCATTTGCAACCCCACTAGGAATGGGAGCCTTACCTTTGTCAACCTTACAGGGATACGAGGAGGTTGAGTAGTCTAAGATTCAAAAGGTTTAGACCTCAAGCATCTTCTCTGCAGATGACCATATTCAAGACATAGGCAACAACGAAAAGGAAATGTTTCATAACCTAGCCATTGCACCCAAGAATATGAACCCGTACAAATTTCCAAAAAATCTAGAAGAGGGTTACTTAAATCAATCTCAACACAAATGCAAGAAAATGTCATTACCCAAGGTTTTATCCTGATTTTTCCAGGAAGGACCCACTGGTTTCCCCAATAGCAAAGCAGACATATCCAGGATTCCATTGTGCCAACATTCAACTAGAAATCTAGGGAGACACACCCACGCCGATTCAGGAGCTCATCTGAAGGATTAAAACTCGCATGCCAAGGCTTAATACAAAAAAACAATTTGGTTATGGAAATAAGGTCCACCTTCAAAAACTCTAATATGATCTACCATGCAGTTAAAAGTCACCATGAAGTAACTATTTAGCAACAACATTATTTCCATCTCACCCTCCAGAGAACAAGTCCATTGAGCCCACGACTCCAAAAATTGGAGTGAAACCCTCATTCCCATGAATTTTCAAAGCAAGGAATACTTTGAGAAATACTCAATATCCTTTGCAATCAATTTTGCTTGAATTACTAGCACTGGCCTATCCTTGGATCATTCCAGGAAACCATTAATTTTCAAAACATGAGAACCCCTAGACAGAGCAACTCATCTAATCCCTGAATCATTAAAAAAAAAATTGTTATAAAAAACCCTTGTTGCATGAGATGGAGATTTCATTCCAACTATAGATCAAAAATCCAAAGTAGGATTGGCCCCCGAAGCTTCCCCTCGATCCATTTCCAAAGAGAAAACAGGGAAAAAACCCTTAAAGAAAGAGAGTCCCAAAAAAATCACCATGCAACAAATGAAGGAAACTAAGCAAAAGAGAACAAGAATTAGATCATCAACCAAAGAAATAAAACTCCCACACCCTTGTAGCTGAGAAAGAGAAATAGTAGTGAAGAATATAACCTCTGAGGTCACAGCACCACCAACATCAAAAAAGAAGACCCTATAGCTCGCACACCAAGCCCTAAAACCCCACTTGAGGACCCACACCAGACCCACAACATTGAAAACAACCTCCCCACCCATAAAGAACATCATGCAAGGAAAAAAGAATGGGCACAAGGGACTCTAACCCCCACAATTGTTCACCACCATCATTGCATATAGAAACACCATCAAACCATCACCTAGTTTTCTTCGAAATGTTGACATTGTTAAATGTTATATAATTCTTATAATTAATTGTATATATGTTAAAAAGAAATTCTAAAATAGATTCATAAAATAATCTTCATTATAATTCAAAAAGTTTGAATTATTATTTAACTGATTAAAGGGATGGAAAAACAAATACAACTTAATTAAATGAAACAAAAAGTATTTGACACTATTTTTTGAATGGAAGTTATGAAAATTAAATTTATTTTTGTAGATATGATTAGAGAATTCAGGTGAAGTATTTAACATGTGTAAATTAAAAAATTATCAAGAATAATATAGATAAAATATTAAAATTAAGATTATCATAAAATATTATTATAATTATGATTTTAAATATAAGGTTATTATATTAAAATGATGTTGAAAATTAGTGGTAAAAAATGAATAAAATGTTATCATGATGCACATAGGGTTATTAAAGTTCTCAATTGGAATACTTAAACACATATGTTATATGTAGGTACTACATGGCAAAGAAGTACTCTTCACACACATACAAAGTGGAGAACTTCGAAATGGCACACTTAATAAGGAAAATTTAATAGGATTTGAAAGGACGACATGCTTGGCTTATGTCTGAAGATCTCTTTTAAAGGACAATGCTAAATTTGTAACAATTTTAGCATTGCAGTTTATCCAAGTTTAGCCAAATTTGGTTTACTAACACATGATCCTTTTACAGGTGTATCTTTTTAATGATTGCAGATTTAAAGTGCTAACTTGTGTGGATGCAGAAATTAGTACAAAGCCAATTTGTAATCCATGCGTAAATAGGAAGGACAGCTACCGATTACATTTTCAAGGCACTCCAAGCGTGTCAACTTTAAAGGATGTCGTTTTCAAGAAATTGCTTTGAAAAAAGAAGTAAAATTTTCCTTTAAATAGAGCTCGACTTTAATCAAATTACCCATAACAAGAATCAAGTGTATGTGCAAAACAAAGTGTTGCTTCTAGTAAATTGTAGGTCACTATGGAGCTTAAGGAATTTCAAGTCAGAAATTATAGGGTGTCGATCAGTATGAAGCTATGGGAAGAACCCTTCTCATCATGCATCGAAAAGGAGGAGTTGCAAAATTTATTCAAAGTGAACTGTAAGTACGTCTTGAATTGCATTAAAATTATCATCAGTGAGGACATCTTGCATACAAAATTATAAAGGCTTATATTTCCAGCCAATTTATTGTCTATTTTCTTGTCAAATATACTGGACCTGGTACAAAACTGTAATGTTTTAAGAATGATAGCCAACAAGTTTGTAGTTCGGGTCTATCTGGAGAATGATGCACTACTCCAAAGTGTCCAACAATATGAGTTCACAAAAGGAGATGGTTTTGTGGGAGGATTGTTCCCTAGGAATCTAATCCATCATAAAAAATAATATGCTGAAATATTTCATGGTATGCTACCGTTGACAATGCACGATACTTCCTCATTCCTTTACCAAGCTCTCAATAAGTATTGTTCTACTTTCACAATGGAGGAGATTGATCAGATAAAGAGAAAGTATGATGATATATCCTTTTTGAGGAATCATACATGCGTACATGATTTGTAATTATCAGTCATTCCACAAGCTGCTAGGGGGAAGTATTGCTATCACTATGTTCTTGATATTAATGTAACAGTCCCTTCACATGATAATGAATATAAGCACAAACAAGTGACCGATGAAAGTTCAGTAAATGACCCTCGCAAAGTTGGATACAAATCAACTTATTTTTAATTATTTTATATGGTTTAAGTTGTAATCAGGATTTTATGGGTATAATATGTCGTCAGGGCTAATATAGTTGTTATGAATATAATTTATGTATCTAATGATGTTTTGAATATGTGTCAAATATCTGGAAGTGTTTAAGGGTTATATTCAAAATATAAAGGGGTATGTATATCGAAAATGTAAAGAGGCTCTGTCTATTGAAAATGCAAAGGGGTCTATATTTGGGAAATTTATCAATTGAGTCAGTCATGGGGTTTTTTGCAAGAACTTTTGTACTTCAACGAGCTATAACCAGAGGTTTTCTTCTTGGTTCTTTCCTGCTGGTATGCTCGCTTGAACCGGGTTTTTGTAATATCTATTATTTAATATATATATAATTATAGTGGCTTGCCACTTTTTCTTAAAACAAATATATATTATAGAAAAAATATTAGAAAATTAATAAAATTATCCATAAAAAGACATAATTTTCTTTTTTTAATAAAAGTGGCATAGCCACTGAAAATATTTTATTAATATAAAAAGGAAGTTTATAGAAAATGATATAAGTGCAGGAAGTAGATGCCAAAAAATTGGTAAGATAGATCAAAATAGAAGAGGAAGCAGGGGAATTGAAGCTAAATTCATAAGCGGTGTTAGTTCTCAAAAACGCTAGTTGAAAAGCCACAAGAGGTTGTTAGGCTCTTGGTACGTTTCAGGCTAATGAACAAGGCCAAATAATGTATTTTTACCTTCTCTTCAGGCTCTGCCAGACCTAGGTGGGTGTACCTATGCAAATGAAGTGGAATTGAACTACTAGTTTCCTACTTGAACAACCTATCCACAATGGAAAATAGTGAAGGATAGATGAAAGCTTAATAACTAATCCTATTGAAATTTGAGATGTGAATGTTTGAATAAGATTTTATAAAATTCTAAAATGAAATGGGTAAGACCAGTGTCTACTTCTATTGGGCTAATGGAGTCAAGAGATGAGTGATGTGTGACTTAATTAATGGTTACAATTTGAATTGCTTGACACTTTTATGAGTTTATGCCTGGCATAAACATGCAAGGATGCAATTATCAAGTTCTTCTTATTGATCCAGATGACCTTTTCCATATTACTATGATTAATTTAAAGAATTTAATCCTTCCTTGAAGGAATTAGTTAACTGAACCACACAAGAGCAACAATTAACTGAACCACACAAGAGCAACAAATGTGCTTTGATAAATTGAAAATATCCTTGATACATAAATTTAAATAATAAGGAAATGTCAACCTTGGAGACAACCAGATAATATTTTCAATAAATTCAACAAACAATTGACACCGTAATTGAATCACCAAAAAAAGCCTTCTTTTCCATTATATTATTTCAAAGGATTTTGCAATACATAGCATAATATTTTTTCTTAGCAACTAATCTATCTACTGATAGTTTTCTAACCTACTACCTCTAATTCCTCAATCTAATCCTGATCCATTAGATTTCATCTAGCATATATACATTATATCTTCAATAGTTGTGATCCTTCGCTGTCTGTCGGCTACAACTCCTCATTATAATTTAATTAATTTCCTTTGGAAAATTAAATTATTCTAATCTCCGTTATCTTTGTCTCGCGTGAAAATTATTTCAAAAATAAACTTTAATTCCTTTGCTGGCAATCTTCGATTTTTCACCCAAAAATGTTCACCCGCTCTCATATCTCCTTTGGTGAAAAATATCTTTATAAATTTTACTTGTTATGCTTTCCCAAGTAAAATAATTATCCACTTTTCAATTCCCTTTGCATTTACCTCCTCGGTGAAAATGACAAATATTGTTTTCCACTATAGTCATACTTTATTAATCTTTTGTTTACGCTATGATTGTATGCATTCACTATATTGGGGTAACATATGACATCAAGGGGACATATTTTATCTTACACCGATATCAGAGAGTCTCTCCAATGCAGATTGTTGTAGGAAGATTGTATTGATGAGACCTCAAACAACTCTTGCAGATATCAATGAGACTTCATATCATTCTTTCCAATCCATGAGACTTCAAACCTTACTTGTCGATCGGTGAGACTTCAAACCATTCTTGCCGATCAGTGAGACTTCAAACCAACTCTTGCCAATCGGTATAACATATGAAGTTAGAAGGAGAAGGAAAACTCACTCCAATAGCACATGTCTCCCTGACGTTTTTCTCTTCATTTTATCGGTGAGACAAATTAAATTTCTTGCTGATGAGGGTTCATTGGCACGACATGTATGCTCAGGATGACTTGAGGATTTCACTCCGATAGTGTTGTTCTTGTCGATCGGTGAGACTACGAACCACTCATGGTAGATCGGTGAGACTATGAACCATTCTTGCAGATATCAGTGATACAATGGTTGGTCTCTCCAATGGAATTTTTCTTTGTTGCAAGATGGTTTTGCATGAAAATGAACAGATCTAAAGTTACGATTTTTAAAATGTGCTCCTAGGGCTGATTTTACAATTGAGTTTTCTGAGTGCTATATAAATTTTTTGACATGGCACCTTCAAATTTTTCCAAAATTTGAAGGTTCCAAGAGTGGCTCTATTTGGCTATGTATTCCCCCTATGGGCATATGAAGGATTCAAATCTCTGGGAGAGAAGACCAGGTGTTTGAGTATCAGATTCAAACCTTTTATGTCATAAACTGATATGGTTCTTGAAAAAAAACACACCACAATTGATGGCACAAGGCCACCAAAAAGAAAGGTCCTTATTTTCCTTTGTCAAACACCTTGCTCTATTTTGAGTTCATTAGATTTCTTTTGAAGACATTCATGCAATCTACCCTATTAATGTCATCGAAAATTTTCAGAAGGTCATTGTGTTCAACTTGACTCATGTTACTTACACCACTCTACAGTTCATATTTTTCATTATTATGTAATAAATCTTTATCATCTTTATCATACAAAGTGTATTCGCATTCAACGGAACATTTGTCATTATTTTTCTCATTATCATGTATTTTTAAATGATCTCCCAACCACACTGAATATGCACCATCTAAATGCTTCTCTTGTAGGTCAAAAGATTCTGTCACACCAACATTTTCAGAGACAATCAAATTTGAAAAAAATTCTATCTCTTTTATATCACTAATTGGTGGTGATACAAACTCATGATTCATACAATCATCATTTTTCCATTCAATCCAACTGATGCTGGGGATGAAATTTCTAGATCATCCTTATGTGTGTATCTTTGGTACTCCATTGCTAGCAAATCTAAAATTTGTTCACTACTGAGTGAACATGCCTCTTTGTCCATTTCACCATTGACGTACTCTTCACCTTTTTCATCATCATAATGAGGCTCAAGATCATCAAAGAAAAAATTAGATGAATTACCAACACAGTCATTTGCTTCACAAGCTGATGTAATATCTTGATTATCTAAAAATACTTCATCCTCCTCATAGAGTGGATTTGAATACACATGAAATTCTTGTTCTAGCACACCTTGCCAAAATATTATCTGGTCTTCACCTATCTTTTCATCATAAAATGGATTTGAAAACAATTGAAAACCATTTTTAAGTGTGCAAACCTCTTCCTCATCCAATGTGTCTTCATGGTACTCAGCTGCAACTGGATGTGTTATTTGTTCACTATCAAATGGGCTTGCTTCTTCTATTGCTTCTTCCTCTTGATCTTCCTAAGAATCACTTTGTTGTAGATTAAAATCCATAGGCTTGTCTTCACAATCTTAATATTCAATGGATCCCTCATAACATGTAATGCTCTCACTGTCACAATCTGTTATGCAAGAGAGATCTTTTGTATCTTCATCCTCATTATGTAGACTATCATAGGAATCATTTTCATTTGCACCTAATTCTTCTATCGGCTGCATTATTTGATCAATTTCTCCATCTTCATCAATGATTTCTCCTTTGTGTTCACTATTGATAGCATCCTCATGCCTTTTTTTTGTACGAATCCAATCATTTCATACACCTGATCAAAAGTAACTAGTTTCCATGACTCAGGGCACTCGTCTGAATGAGGCACATACATTTTCATGAATGTTTCAATGCATATGGATTTATCAGGCCTAATATTAGCAGGTATTTTCATATAAATATTCAATGTTATTTTGAATTAAAAAAAATCTAGATTCTGAAATTCTTTGACTTCCCCTTTGAAGACACTTTTTATTTTTTTCTTTAAACTAGTACATGAACTTGTTTTCCAAATCATTCCATGAAGTTATGCAAAGCATAGGAAGGCTACAAAACCAATCCTTAGCATCTTTTTCTAATGTTTTCACAAAAATATTCATGATAATATCCTCTTTATTGACTTTACAGTTCACCATTAAATCATTGAAGTGTTGCAAGTGCATATCTGTTGATTCTGATTTGCATCCACTAAATTTTAGCAAATGATTTTTAACATTTGAAGGAGGAGAATGATTTGGATAACCCTGAATGTTTCTGAAATCAAGTGGTTTGTGCACTACAAGATCCGCTACCTTCAAATGGAAATTTATTCCCTGCCATTCTATGTCTTCTTGTAGACTTTGATTGACATTGACAAGAGGGCTGGCATTGCTTTGTAGATTTTGACATTAAGTGTGGTACTGATATGGATAATGCTCAAGATATTGACTGTGTTGATGATATTGGTAACTTAGCAGTCTTTGACCAAGAGGGATAGGATATGCATTTATTTGATTTGATGATTGTGCTACATAAATGTCCTACTGTGAATGATATGCATTACCTCCTTTTCCAAAATTCTCAATTGCACCATAATGTGTATGGGGCAAGTAAAAATTTCTATACATACTTCAATCTTTGACTTCTATTTTTTACTAGAGATGTTTTAGTTCCAAAATGTTTTTTGTATTCTTCATCAATTTTTCTCTAGATTCACAGCCTACTTTTATAAAAGTATGAAAATGAAATAGATTTTGAAATTGTTCTTGGTTTACCCCAGCGGAATCCCCTATGAAATGCAAATGTGAATTTTTTATGACTCTATACCAACAAAGGCTTGGATTCAATGTTGATTTGGCTTGATCCCTAGTGGAGTCGCCAATCTATTAGTTCTCAAAAACACTGGTTGAAAAACCACAAGAGGTTGCTAGGCTCTTGGTATGTCTCAGGCTAATGAACAAGGCCAAATAATGTATTTGAACCTTCTCTTCAGGCTCTGCCAGACCTAGGTGGGTGTACCTATGCAAATGAAGCGAAATTGAACTACTAGTTTCCTACTTGAACAATCTATCCACAATGGAAAATAGTGAGGGATATATGAAAGCTTAATAACTACTCTTACTAAAATTTGAGATGTGAATGTTTGAATAAGATTTTATAAAATTCTAAAATGAAATGGGTAATACCAGTGCCTACTTTTGTTGGGATAATGGAGTCAAGAGATGAGTGATATGTGACTTAATTAATGGTTACAATTCAAATTTCTTGACACTTTTATGAGTTTATGCCTAGCATAAACGTGCAAGGATGAAATTACCAAGTTCTTCTTATTGATCCAAATGACCCTTTCCAGATTACTATGATTAATTAAAAGAATTTAATCCTTCCTTGAAGTAGCCAGTTAACTGAACCACACAAGAGCAACAACACATGCTTTGATAAATTAAAAATATCCTTGATACATCAATTTAAATAATAAGGAAATGTCAACCTTGGAGACAACCAGATAATATTTTCAATAAATTCAACAAACAATTGACACTGTAATTGAATCACCAAATAAAGCATTCTTGTCCATTATATCATTTCAAAGGATTTTGCAATGCACAACATAATGTTTTTTTTTAGAAACTAATCTACCTACTGATAATTTTCTAACCTATTGCCTCTAATTCCTCAATCTAATCCTAATCCATTAGATTTCATCTGGCATATATACATTATATCTTTAATAGTTGTGATCCTTCACTATCTATCAGTTGTAGCTCCTCATTATAATTTAATTAATTGCCTTTGACAAATTAAAATATTTTAATATTCATTATCTTTGTCTCCCATGAAAATTATTTCACAATAAACTTTAATTCCTTTGCTAGAAATCTTCACTTTTTCACCCAAAAATGTTTACCCGCTCTCATATCTCCTTTGGTGAAAAATGTCTTGATAAATTTTACCTGTTATGCTCTCCCGGGTAAAATAATTATCCACTTTTAAATTCCCTTTGCATTTACCTCCTCGTTGAAAATGTGAAATATTGTTTTCCACTATAGTCATACTTTATTAATCTTTTGTTTATGCTATGATCGTATGCATTCACTATATCGAGGTAACATATGACATCGAGGAGACATTTTATCTTACACCGATATCAGAGAGTCTCTCTGATGTAGATTATTGTAGGAACATTATATCAATGAGACCTCAAACAACTCTTGTAGATGTGGGTGAGACTTCATACCATTCTTTCTGATCCATGAGACTTCAAACCATTCTTGTCAATCGGTGAAACTTCAAACCATTCTTTCCGATTGGTGAGACTTCAAACCAACTTTTTTCGATCGGTATAACATATGAAGTCAGAAGGAGAAGGAAAACTCACTCCAATAGCACATGTATCCTCGATGTGTTTCTATTCATTTTATTGGTGAGACAAAGTAAATTTCTTGTCGATGAGGGTCCATCAGAATGGCATGTATGCTCGGGATGACTTGAGGATTTCACTTCGATAGTGTTGCTCTTTTCGATCACTGAGACTATGAACCACTCTTATAGATCAGTGAGACTATAAACCACTGTTGTAGATATCAATGAGACAATGACTGGTCTCTCCAATGGAATTTTCCTTTACTGCAAGATGGTTTTACATAAAAATGAATAGATTCAAAGCTAAGATTTTAAAATGTGCTCCTGGGGCTGATTTTACAATTGAGTTTTCAGAATGTTGTATAAATTTTTTGACATGCAACCTTCAAATTTTGCCAAAATTTGAAGCTTCCAACAAGGGGTACAAAAAATTCCCCACAAAACAAATAGGCATGCAAGCCTTTTACAATAGAAGAAGCAAGTAGTGCGAAGACCCGCATACTAGAGAAAGCAGGAAAGAGCCACTTTGAATATGAGAACACCAATGGGAGAATCCATCCAAGAGAAACCAGGAATCCTGCAAAAAAAGACCCAAGAGAACCATGAATCCTACAAAACTAGATAGGATGAAGCCCAAAAGTCGATATCACAAAAGAGAAAACATGAGAACAAGCTAGCAAAAATAAAAGACCCAAGTAGAAAAGGGCCCGATACCAAAAATTAAAAGGAGTAACCAGGATGCCAAAACTGGAGAATATTATCAAGTAGAGATTTCCTTAGAGGAATCCAAATCTATACATGGTGGAAAGAAAGGTTTATCATTTGTCTCAAAAAGAGCATGTCTAATAAGCAAACAAATTGCATCATGAAGTTCCTGAATCAAATCACACACTAAATTACCATATTGACCCAGAGCCTGAGAAGCTGGAAATTGAACTCTCATGGGAAATCACTTAGTAGTCCATTATCCATGGAGGAGAAAAGCAAAGTAAACCATCTATCAAAAAGAAAATGATTTTTGCAAAAAATACCTCCAACTATATTCATGCCCTGAAGAATGTCATAATTCTCCAAAGTAGGTTGTAACAAGGAAAATGGGAAAATGTGTGGAAGAAGATATGTAATTTATAGAAACTTTACCATCTCCACACACGAAAGAAAATCCATTAAGTTAGAGACAAAACAGGATGCAACCTCATGTGGAAGAGTTGTCACATGAAGATCCAACCAGTCATAACCAAGCACCAACTCAATTGCATCATGAATCTTTTTGCATTCTATTGCAAATGTTCGTCTTATTTTTTCCAATGAGAAAATAGAACAGTCTCAGACTTCATGAGTTTGTGGTGGAACAAAAACTCTAAACACACTATCCATTAGTGCAACATAGTCGATAAAACAAGACTAGCGAAAGATGTAAAGAGAAAGCCACCAACTTTCCATGTTTATAGAATGACAATGTTGTCAAAACATAATTGACGAGGCCTCACATGAATTTTCCATTAAGGAAGTTAAGCTTCAATTGTACCCCATAGAGGTGAGGAGGTAAATTGTCATTAATGCTTGACAAAGCATGTACCTAAAAAATGCTTTCATAATGCCAGTTGCCAAAGCTTGGCACACACATTGGAAAAGACAGTATTTTCAAATCATATCACCAAACTTGTAATAGAAGGCCACTAAAAAGTTGACTCCTCTAATGTTCATCAGCGAGAGTAACCTCCCATAGGCGGACAAAAGAGGAGGATAGAGATAGTTATTCTTTCCAAATTTAGCCAAATGTATTGGCAAACACCAGATGATAATACTACTACCAAAATCCTTATTATGTCATTAATTCCAAGGCATAATACTTGTTGTGAATTCCTCAAGAATGTATGTCACAAAGAAAGAAGTTCATTGTGGCAATAATAGGTGAGGAAGGGGGGACAAGTGTCAACCCCAAGTGTTATAAGTGGGAGAAAATCACACAAGCAACAGGATGCATGATCAGATAAGCAAGTGCGAAATCAAAGCAATGTACCAGATATAGTTGCCACCAAGACAAAACATCAAATCCAAGTTGTTAAATGCGATCAAATGAATCCCAAGTTGCTAGAGAAATTTATAGAAACTTTTACCCCCAACATGAATTATCATCATGACAGATAGAAGGAATGAGGAAAAATAAAGTCCCAACATGTACAACCATAGTGAAAGGTAGATAGCATGAGAAGAATACAAGTCCCAAGAAGCATATAACAAGTCAGGTGTGATAGAATTGAAGGAAGATATTGCACTGCTAATTAGAAAAAACCCCTTAAGAAATTTGAAAATGCTAAAAAATGGGAACAAGAATAGAAATTGGCATTAGTTCTTTTGAAATAATTGAACACATTCCTTGGTTGAATATTCTCTATAAGGAAGGACTTCATCAATTTCCTTATTTGCAAGGGTATCAACATACAAATTTACTTCTCTATAGCAATGGGAAATTTGAATACTTGGAAATACCTCAAGTTGTTGCAAAATGAAGGAGAGAATATAATCTAGATGTCAAGAATCAAAACTTATTTTCAAAGTCAAAATTATGAAAAGGATCTAAATAGATAACATAAATTAAGAAAAGGATCTAGATAGATAACATTTTTTCTAAGGGATTTCTAAAAGGACAAAAAAAAAAAAAAAGGATTAAAAAATTTAAAACTAAAGAAAGGGGTGCATGGAACAAGACAAAAAATATAAGGAAGAGAGGAGAAAGGAAGAAAAGATGGATCAAGGAAAGGTTTAAATGAGGGTGAGAGAAAGGGAAGGGTAGAGAAAATGATATGAACAATAAAACCAAAAACAAGGGTGTTTAAGGGGAAAGGGAGAAAATATGGATCAAGGAAAGGTTTAAACTAGGGTGAGAGAAAGTGAAGGGTGGAGAAAATAACATGAACACTAAAACCAAAAACAAGGGTGTTTCAAGGGAATACAAAGATGGGGATATGATAGAGTGGTGCATGTGGAAAGCTCAGGGGAGAGAAGAATGTGGAGATGTAAGGAGAGGAAAAGCAGGATATGGGGAATTAGAAATAATTACAAAGGAGACCTCAAAGTGGGGAAGTAGGGAGAAGAAAAATAAGTGAAAAAATAGAGAGAAGAGAGGAGATAAAATAGATATTTGAGAGATGTGTAAATTGTTTAAATAGAATACAATGAAGGATTAGGACTATGTAGGCTTTCACCTCCACACATCATATATATATATATATAGGTTGGTGGGGTTATTTCTTTATCAAAATAGTTTTTTTGACATTTATCTTAAACAAAGTATCTTTTAACCAAGATATGTGCATGCTCTAAGAAAATGTGGTTTTCTATGTTGGATTACTTTGTGAGCGTAAAATTTTCAATCCTTTCATGTCTAATATTAATAAATGCTTATTGATTACTATTTAGATGGATAAAATAATCTCAACAAAGCATGGAGTCCCACATGAACAATCATTTTTACAAAATATTGGTTTGAGAAAAGTGTCTCTAGGGTATTTGTCAGATGGGATGATATTTCTAATAATAGTAAGGGGTTTGAGGGCACAAATAAGTCCTTTCATGTGAAGTATTTTTTCAATCTTATTAGAGATTTATATTGTGTAGAAAAGGTTTGTATGAGACAATATTAGAGTTCATTTTCTAGTTTAGAACTAATATGAGTTTTGGATTGCCTAAATCTCTCATGATGTTCTTGTTGAGGTATCCATTTATTTAAAAACATTATAAAGTTTGGAAAATTATTTGTTAACATTTTTCTAATCTCAATGTGTAAGGTATTGGTGGCCACAATCTTTAGGACACCTACCTTTTGGGTAGAGTTGGTGCAAAGGACCAACAAGCCCTTTCTTACAAAGTATCAACAAGCAAATTAATATCAGCCACAAAGATTGAACTATTGGAAACTCAAGAAAACTAGTCTTCAAATTTCATTATAAAATTCTCCAACTATTGACAAATTACAAAGAAATTTGGAACTACAAAGTCATGCAGCCTTATGGGCTAATGCAAAGCACTAAAAATCTGATTTATATCAGATTTAAAACAAGTTACAACAAGAAAAATCTTAGAAGATCAATCTCAACATCACTAATCTTCTCCATAGCAATCTTTCCTAAAAAACTCCACTCTACCAAAGGGGTAAGTGCACAAAGATGGGGGGCCAAAAAGCAGTCTTAAGACACCACTTTTTTTTTTTAAATAAGGAAATACTGACCTTGGATGAGAAATTGAGGATAGTAACACTTAAAATTTTAAGATGCGACTAAAACAAGGATTGTAGTGCTTTGAGTCTACTTTCTAAAATGCTAATTCTTTTTTTGAAAATGGTAGAGATTAAGGGGTTCAAAAAGGGGGGACACACAAATTGGTCCTATTTTTTTCAAGAAAAAACATAACATAGCATCTATTATGGTCCCCCTAAAATGTTAAATTTTTTGTAGTATTTATAAAATTTCTTTAGTGAGAAATTAGCTAACAATATGTAGTTTATTCCCAATTTTATAATAATTTTTTAATGAATATATGATTTTTTACTAATTTTCAAAGTGGACACATCCTGAAAAATAGAAATTTGAGTGTGCTCCCCCCTAAATTTTTTAAAAAATAATCAAAAATCAATTTTTTTTAATGTGTAGAGTATATTCTAGTTTCTCAAAATATAATTTATTTTGAAATTTCAATGAATACTTAAAAAATAAAGTAAAATATACCAAAAATTGGTTTTTGACAAAAAAACTGATACACCAACAAATGAAATTAAAGATGAAAACCTTAACATAGTCAAAATGTGAAAAAATTACATCGTTAGTTAGCTAAGAGAGCTTAAAATTACCCAAGGTTTTTTACTCAACCTTGAAACACATGCAAACTTGATGGGAATCGTGAACGTGCTTATGTGAATTTTTTTAGTATATGCAAACACATGATTTTGGGCGTTGGAAAGGCATTCCAAGCCTTTCGATCGAAAATCCAAAGAAAATCCAAGCCAAAGGCTTGGAAATTTCTAAAGCAAGCAAAAACGTGAGTGTGTTATAACATGCTTGCATTTTATTTTGCATTGATAATTTTTCTTTGTTTTATTTTTTCTCTTTCTTCTTATATTTCAGTGAAACTATATACATGGAAAATTTGAAACTATACAAAAGTCAACTAAGTATATGTTCACATTTACTGTGAACCTAGATCCTATACCTGCACAAACACAACAAATGAACACATCAGAAGATTGAAATGCATTTTAGAATAGAGATTCCCCATAAAATCCATTTATCAATGCTCAAAATAGGAAAATGAAAGCAATACAATGAAAAATCAATAAAAGAGATTAAATCCTATGAAAGCAATGTAAATTTTTTATCCTATGGGGGCATTGTTGCCAATTTGATGTGGAAATTGGCCCTTTCCAAACTCCAATGCTAGCTTTGATGATTTGATGAAGGTTGTGATCTACTTTGATGAAGAGTGATGAGTGCTTCAAGACAAAAATCTGCATAACCTGGCTACAAATTTGAAAATATGGATGAAGACGGCTAAATATTTGAGCATAGTAATTTTACTCAAATTGTGGATGCTTAAAATGAAGGATGAGCTCTCTATTTATAGAATGTTAAGTTGAGAGAATGCCAAAAATAGAGCAATGTGGGACTAAATTTCATCCAATGGAAAAGTGCCACTTGTCAACATTTGAATGGGCCAAGGATGTGCAAGTTTTGATCAATGTGCCAATAAATGCCAATATTTGAATTTTGAAATTGTTGAAATGACATGTAAGAGGGAAAGAAGGTACATTGAATGCCACTTGGCTCAAGGAAAAATGACTTTGTAGGTGGAGTAAATGCATTGTTCAAAGGACAAAGTCCACTTGGATTTCAAATTCAAACTTGAGGAATATTCCTTAAAAGATGCCTTGTTGAAGAAAATAGAGATTTAATCAATCAAATAACTCTATTTTCATGCGCAAGTGGCAAAAGATGGAGGATGGGACATGAGAAGGGATTAAATTAATCAAGGTTAATTAATTTAATGAAGGGATTAAATGATGTGACCTATTTGACTTAAATTTATGGATTGATTTAAATCAAATATGAGAAGAATATGATAAAGGATTAATTAAATAAGGAATTTTTGATTTATTTAATTAAAAGATATGATGTTAGATTAAGCTAAATAAGGCTTTAATTTATTTAATTTAATAGATAGACTTTAGAGATTTAATCAAATAAGATTAATTATTTAATTAAATAGGGATAATTAAATCAAACTGGTTAATTTAATTATCGAGAGAGGATGACTTAACAAGATAATTGATTTATTTAATTAAGAGAGGAATATTAATGAGTTTAATCAAATAAAGGCATTTGATTAAATGGTTAGACCGAAGGATGATTCAAGATGTAGTGATGTTAGTGGTCAAAATCAGATGTCCAATGTCAATCAGTACATTTTACATGTCTATATTTACATAAAGGACATTTACTTTCTTATACTTAAGTTATATTTCATGTATATAGTTTCAGGATGTTTGAGAGTGGCTATGGATCTCTAAGAGTTATAATGCAAATTATAGTTTTTGGAAGATCTTATATTTTTAGACAGACAAATTTCAATTATTAGCATGTCAAATTTTAGTAATCAAGAGGTCCAATTTTAGTAATCAGTAAGTTGTATCATTTTTTCTCTTTCTCTCTCTATATCTCACTCATTGTTTATCCCTTACTCTCTATACCTCTCTCTCACTATCTTTATCCCTCTCTCTCTATCTTTCTCCCTCTCTCCTTCCCTCTCTACTCCCTATCTCCCCTCTCTCTCTACCTACATCTCCCTCCATCACTCTCTACCACTCTCTCTATTTCTTTTATCTCACCTCTCTCTCACCTCCCTCTCTCTCCCTTCATACCTCTCCCTCCCTCTCTTCTTCCATTTTACTCTATATCTCCCAATCCCTCTCTCTACCTACCTCTCCATCCATCTCTCCATACCACTCTCTCTCTCCACACCTCTCTATCCACTCCCTCCCCCTTCCTACCTCTCCCTCCCTCCCTTATTACCTCTCTACTTCTCTCTATCTATCTCTCCCTACCTATCCTTCCCTGCCTACTTATCTTTATCTCCCCTCTCCCTCTCTACCTACCTCTCCCTCCTCTTTTTTTCTCTATACCCCACCCCTCTCTCCCTCCCTACATCTCCCTTCATCTCTCCTTCCTCTCTAATTATCTACATCTCTCCTCTCCCTCTCTCTACCTACAACTCCCTCCATCACTTCCTACCACTCTCTCTCTCTCTCTCTATTTGTTGAACACAATGTTGTGCTGAGAGGGGGGATGAATTAGCATATTACATCTTAACCATTTCAATTTGTAGATTAAACAACACATCACATAAAATTAAAAATAGTAGAAGAGAAAAAATACACCACACAAAAGACATCAAGATTTTTATGTGGAAAACCAAATGAGGGAAAACCCATGATGAGGTTTAACTCACAATATATGTAGCTCACTACTAATAAGAATAATTACAATGTTCTTTAAGGATCACTTCCTATGGACTTGGAGACTAAGGTGTACAACCTTAGGGAAAGAAAAAAAGGACCTAATGAGACTCAGTGTATTAGAGTGGGCACATGAAAATTATAATAAGAAATAAGAATATGAACTAATATGAAGAAGTATCCAATATACGTTGAATTTGTAGTCCCTCTTCACATAGTTAACCCTTCATACTAACTTCACACACTTCATCTTAAACATATTGCTTAGTCACTATTCCTTCCCATTCCACACCTTCACAAATTAATTTGATTTTCTATATATATCCTCCACAACAACTCAAAACCTTAATTAGGTTAGCTCCAAGATAACTTTTTAGAAGAAACGCATGATATCACATAGGTTAACTTCAAACATATACAATATGAAAAGAAAAAGAGTTGCAAATAAACACACAGAACAATAGGACCAAAATAATTTTCAACACATCCTTCAAAGAAAACTTAATTAATCAAATCCAACCACATATGAAGGAACCAAACCTATCAGTCCAAATAATGTCAACACCATCAAAACTGTCAACTGTTCAACTTTACACTACCGAGGAGAGACTAAAAGAATCATGCAGACCAAGATACAAGCATTGTAGTTTATCTACAATATTTATTCAATATTTTCCTAAATTTTTTGATCTTCAAATGCTAGCACAACTAAAGAAACCCATTGAATAAACAGGAATAGAACATTCTGAACAAACTATAGCAAACTATCATTTGAAAACTAATCTTCCAGACCACCAAAACACTTGATACTTGTAAGGAAGAATCCATATACCTTTTTGAACACATCCCTAAGTCTGCATAGTCACATCTATCTCATTGGAGGAATGCGAAGCATCCCAATAATCCCACATCAACTCTTTATACTGCTAGAGCACAAACCAGAACATTATCATTTATAACTTTCACTGTAGAAGGTGTGATGACTTGATTCCTTGGATATAACACCTTCACATCTCAACAATCTTATATTCTAAACCAAAAGATAAAAAATTGGAATATGGAGGGATGCAGACCAACATATTATGACTCAGCCTCAGAGTATACACTACAAATTCCTTAGCAAGATTTTTGTAACTTATCTCAATGTGTGGTGCACCAAATAGGAATGATGTCAATTTAGGAATATTGTAAACATATTAGAACTTGTGTACTTTCCTTCGCAGCATACTTAGACACCATTTCAACCTTATATAATATTGTTGACATATACTTTGCATGCCAAAAATCTTCAGAGTACATACATCCTTCAACATAGACTTTTGTAAAATGACAACATATTATGATTTGACATCAATGACAACACATATTTCCAATAATCTCCCACTTTGTCATTGATGAAAACACTCATTTATCTGCAAGTCTTCTCCCCCCCTTTGACATCAAGGGGAAAGGGAAAACTATCTTATACTTTTATCAGCCCAAAAGTTGTATAAACTCCCCCTTATTATATGATTTCTAAAAATAATACCATCCTTGAGATGGAGATGCCTCAAAGTTGATGCTATGTACATAAAATTTTCAACAAAAACAAAAAATGATCCTGAAATTATCCAAAAAAATTATACAAAAAGGTTTTCTTATCTATACCTTTGTAGCTTCCTTAGAGGGAAACATATTCTTGTGAAAATTTATTTAAGTTGTGCCATGGCTACAACCCAATATGCTTTTTTAGAAGAGAGAATGTTATTTTGATATTCACACTACATGCGTAAATCCTCAGCCTCCTCCACATTACTTGGATCCTTCATTTTCTTCTCAACCTTTTCTGCATTCATAAGCTATCCAAATAGTGAAGCAAGTCTCACTTTAACTACTTCCCTTAACTAACCAAACCGCCTCTTTATTTTCTCTCGTTGGTCGTGAAGCAATGATAGCTATAAGTAAAGATTTTCAACTTGATATTTAGTTGCCCCATCCTTATCCTTTAACAAATCATTTATTCCAACCACTTGAGTGATCTATGACTCAATGGAGTCTATATGATACTTAATGCTTTTAGTGGAAGAATGCCATTTTAAACAAAATTGATACAGATAATTAAATTCATCCACACACCCTTTAATCATATTTATATTATCTTACAAGTTGTGTGCACTGACACACCAATCAGATGCATCCGCCATCCTTTTGTATTCTATCTTTCTCAGGGCCTCTTACTTTTCCTTTTGCTCCAAGTGAGAGGAATGATCTTTAAAGGAATCCATTAAAAATTTTAACTTTTGTTTGGAGGAAAGGAAGCATCATTGTTTACTTCTAGAAAATCCTCTTAAATGGTCTTCACAACATCTTCAATCAATCTCTTCTTTACATGCTCTTGTAGAATCTCCTTCCATGTGGAAGCATGCATAATGACTCCAAGTTGTAGCTTATAGAGGGGAGAAATATTAAAAAAATCAACCTTTCCCTCATAGATGGGAATTTGCAGAAGCTAAGGTGTTACCACAAGTTGAAACTACATTTGCATTCCAAGAAAATCCTTAAAATAATCTAAAAAATAACTTTAACCTATGTCCACAGAAGCATCTTGCTTCTCAACTATCTTCTCTTTCACATCCTCAACTATCTCGAGATTGTCTTGCACATTGTTCCCTGAGTTCTCTAGAGGAGTAACATTATGTTCCAGAGAAGAGAAACCAACTTAACATTGACTTCCTATACCTTATACATTAGTATTCACCAGAGGATCAGTCTCCTCATTTTGCTTATCATCTTTTTCTTTTTCATCACCATTTATCACATTTCCTTCAAAAATTGATTGATCTATGTCTTGAGTAGACACATTAGGTATATCTTACAAAATATTGGAATTTAGATGATCCTTAGAAGTCACCTCAACCATCTTCATTTCTTCAAGGATTTTGGTTGTCTTTTCACCTAACTCTTTCAATTTTAATTTTTCTATCTCCATACTAGAGACAGTTTCCACCTCATGCACACCTGAGATACCTCCTTGAGTATGTGTAGGATCATCATGAAAAAATAGGCCCTTAAGTGGCGAAAAATTTAGAAAAATCAGAGTTAGGCAACTTGATGTGAAAATTTGAATAAGTTATCTATATTATTTCAAAAATATCTAACAATATAATTTGTAGCAAATTGAATGTAGTTTCTAAACTACTAGTAGGTTTAGGGAAAAATAAGTAGGTGTCTATCTAACCACCTAACCACAATAAAATGATAATATTTTTTTATAATATTTTAGATATAAGTAGAGGACTCATGTCTTGATGTGATGCATATTTGTTTGTAATTTTTTTTCCAAGTAAATAATTAATTATGAATTTTTATTAAAATTCTTAAAAATATAAAACCTCATTATGTCTAACCACCTTAACTTGGTCAAAACTTCAGGATATTCATTTTTTTTAATCCTATAGTATGCAAAGCATAGAATGTGACACATGTTTCAGATTCAAAAAATGTGATACCATTTGAAAGTTATAGATGTTTTTCAATCAACCTGTCAATCAGGACTTTAGTCATAATTCAAATAGAAAATGAATAATAATTATTTAATAAATTCAAAGTAAAGCATAATTATATTGGTGGAAATTTGAGAATCTCCTTTAAAAACCCTTCTCGTTTCATCAATTTTGGGTAAAAAAAAGTCGTCAGCCACATACCCTACACATACCCACCATATCGCCACTTTTTGGCCCATCATGATCCTGCACATACCCCCTCCTTTATACTATTTAGAGGGTCCTTGCATTTCTTTCTAACCAAATATATCTTCTATATTTGTATTACCTAGAGGTTCTTGTGAAACAATATCAACATTATTTTGCATTTCATCAATGATTTTCTTTGTAGTGGCCTTATTTTCATTATGAATCTTCCTTTTTACATATTCATCCAAGATCATCAGAAGATCTATTCTTCTCTTGGTGTGAAGATCTTTAGCTTGTCTCGAGACAATCTTTTCCTTTACTTTCTAAGAAACAGGGACCCCAGTTTTATCAATTGCTTGTAGTTTCAAAATATTCATCAACTTTAACTGCATCTTCTCTCCTTTGTCTCAAAGCCTCAACAAGGATATCTAGAGCTTTGTCAATAATACCATTGAAAGAAATGTTTTACATCAACATATACTCAATGAAAACCTTTTCAATTATCTTTTTATCTTTCGTAGGAACATTCAGATGTAACAACATTATATCATTTAATAAATCATGTACTCAACAATTATATTAAGAATAGCACCAAAATCTAGAGGGTCATGTTTGATCGAAGGAGCTTTCTTAGTCTTCTCCTCAACAATTCCCTTTCCTTTCCATTTCTGTAAGGAGATCATCTTCTTCTCTTTTTCTTAACATAGTTTACTTCTTCTTCACCATCCTCTTCATCATCACTCACATACACAGGATCAAACTTTTCTCTATTTTCCTTTCGTTTAGGCCTAGCTTTAGTAGCCTTTCTCTCTAGAGTGATTATAGATGCAAATTTTATTTTACTACCTGTTGCAGGAGCATCCAACAATGTAGGGAAATATTGTATCACCTAAGAAAATTAATTTTCTTCAGTTGTTTTGAGTGTCATGATGGCACTTAAGGGGTATAACACTGTCAAGTGTCAAAAATAGTGAAAAATGGGCACTTACTATTTTTAGTAAGTCGGCCAAAACGGGATCATATGGATGCAAAAATTTACCCCAAGGAGCAAAGCTAAAAAATATTACCAGTCGTGAAAGAATCATCTCAATACCTTGCATGGTTTCAGAGAAATTAAAGTTTTCATCTCGGGAAATTTCTCCAATGCAGCTTCAAATTAAGATATAAAACTTTAGAGGCCCTGAAATAGCTCAAATGGTGGAAAAACTGACCTATGGTCGGTTTGCATGTTGTAGAGCTCGTTGAGAGCTTTCCAACGATATGAAATAATAGCAAATCAGACACTCATCAAAAGTTATGGCCCCGCGAAGTTGGTCCTAAAAAAGTGAATTTTATAAAAATTTCTTCCTAGGCTAGAAATTGAACGACATGACTTTTGGCACCAAAACGAAAGGGAAATTTGAAATTTCTAGAACATTCTAGGGTGGTTATTGGGGAAAATATAAAAAGGGTTAAGTGAGGGTTGTAGAAGGTGGCCCTAATAGTGCAGATTGTGCCTCTGAATAGTAGGTTTTCTTTTCAGAGTTGATTTTGTTATAATAAATCAAGCCCATGAGGCTATAGCATGTAAGCTTTGAATATGTAATTTCATTTTCTAAAAATAAATGAAAGTGAATCATTTTTATGTCTCGCATTTTCTATGTTGGTATCTATTGTTGTGATTTCTATGGGTTTTGGGCATTGTGACCCTCATCAAGTGGTATCAGAGAAGCAGTTCTTGAGCCTATAATAGAGAGTCAAATGTGAGGCAGTTGTAGTAGGACCTGTGAGTGTGGGTTGAATTCAATATTCCTCCAAGACTTTCTTAGTATGGCAAAGGTAGAGGTCGAGATGGAGGAGGTCCACCTAGAGATGAAATCAGAGCCCTTAGATGGAAATTTGAAACCTTGCAACAAGACATTCAAAGAAGAGATGTACAATGAGACAAAGATGACAGTGAAGATGAAATAGAAGAGGAGATGGAAGAGGAAGAGTAGGATACAATGGATCCTAGAGAAAGAATATTATTGCGAGTGATCTCAAGCATTGGGAAGAGACCTAAAATGGAGATTTCAACTTTTAGTGGAAATTTGAATCTTGAAGAATTGATTGATTAGATTAATGACATGGAGGAATTTTTTTGTGTTTGATGAGATTGAAGATCTTCATAGAGTGAGGTTTGCAAAGAAAAAATTGAAAGGTCATGCCAATAAATGGTGGAAAGAGGTCCAGTTAGAAAGGGAAAGATAAAATTTCCAGATGGGACAAAATGGTGTCAAAATTGAAGAAACAATTTATTCCAGTTGATTATGAATTGGAGTTGCTCAGGAAGATACAGAGCTTGAGGCAAGGGACAAGGATGGTGAAAGAATACATAGAGGAATTTCATAAGGTATTGATTCAAACTGGACATTCTGAGGTGAATAAAGAGAAATTTTCTCATTATATTAACAGGTTGAAGCCAAGCATACAAGAAGAATTATCACTGGACCACCATGGAGGATGCTTATCAATTTTCTCTAAAGGTTGAAGAACAACTCAACAAGAGGTTTGAGAACAAACAACGAGATGGAGGTCATGGAAGAAAGATTGGTGGACGAACATATGTAGGTCGAAATGAAGATCAAAAGAAGGGTGAAGGCTCCAATAGCAGCTAGAACCAAAAAAGAGATAACACCTACCATCCTAGTGATCAAAATAATAAAGACCAAAGAGGAAGGGGAATATCTGGATGAGGATCAAGAAGAGGAGGCTTCCATGGAACCTATTTCCAGTGTGGAGAAGAAGGACATCGAGCCTATGAGTGTCCTCAACATCAAGGAAGGAAAAATAGAAGACCTGAGGGTAATGCACAAGTTGCACATGTTGATGAAGATGTCGAGTCTTCACATTCTAAGGATGTAGAAAGAGGAGAGGTTCTTGTTACTAGAAGAGCCTTGCTGAATGAGGAGAATGAGCCAACTCAAAGGAAGAATTTGTTTCGCACCAGATGTAAGTGTGAAGGTAAAGTTTGCAATGTTATTATTTATGGAGGTAGTATTGATAACCTTGTTTTAGAAGAAATGGTTAGTAAGTTGCGGTTGGAGAGAAGAAGGCATCTGAACCCATACCAGATTGTTTGGTTGAAGAAGGACCATAAAGTCTTGGTAAATGAACAATGTCTGGTAAAGTTCAAGATTGGAAATTACAATTATGATGTACTATGTGATATTATTCCTATGGATGTTTGTCATATGTTGTTAGGCAGACCATGGTAGTTTGATCGACGAGCAATACATGATGGACATGCCAACACCTATTCTTTGAAAAAGGATGGAGTTTGTCATAAGTTGAAGCCCTTGAAAGAGGTAGAGGAAAAGCTATGCACTAATGCAAGAATTTTTTTGGTTGATGGAAGAAATTTCCTAGAAGGTATGAAGCGTGAGCATATATTTTTTGCATTGATCCCTAGAGTTGATAAAGAAGATACTACTAAGCTACCTATAGAGGTTTCAGATTTGTTGAAAGAGTTTCAATCTATTATTTTTGATAATGTACCTAAAGGTTTTCCTCCCATAAGAAATATTAGTCATCAGATGGACCTGATTCTTGGAGCTAGTTTGTCGAATAAGGCAGCTCATCATATGACTCCAATAGAGAGTGAAGAGTTGAACAAACAAATGCAATAGTTTTTGCAGAAATGATTGATTCAAGAAAGTTTGATTCCATGTGCAATACCTGCAATACTAGCACCAAAGAAGGATGGGGAATGGCAGATGTGTACAAATTCTAGAGCCATCAACAAGATCACCATCAAGTATAGATTCCCCTTGCTGAGAATGGATGACATTATGGATTGCTTGAGTGGAATTGAGTACCTCACGAAGATAGATTTGAAGAGAGGATATCACAAAATACGAATTAGAGAAGGAGATGAATAGAAGACAACCTTTAAAACCAAGGAGGGCTTGTATGAGTGGTTATTCATGCCTTTTGGGCTAACCAATGCGCCGAGCACATTTATGCGGCTTATGAATGAGGTATTGAAATAATTTTTAAGAAAATTTGTTATTTTTATTTGGATGATATTTTGATTTTTAGTAAGACATTGGAGGAGCACTTGATGCATATCCAATTTTTTTTTGAGAAGCTAAGGGAGGAGAAGTTGTTGATTAATTTGAAGAAATGTAGTTTTGTGAAGAGAGAGTTGGTGTATTTGGGGTTTGTTGTCTCAGCAAAGGGTCTTAAAATGGATCCAAAGAAGGTGGGAGCTATCATTGAATGGCGTACTCCAAGGAGTGTTACAGAGGTAAGTGTAGACACCTAAATTTGGATACTTAATTTATCCAAATTTATCCCCTTTCGTATAAGCATCCCCTTATCCGCATTAATTAAGTAATATCATTATTATTTAATTAATACCTCTAAAGTTCTTATAATCCCTAAGGTATCTAGTTAAATAATTAAATACCTTCCCTCTTTCATCAAATGAATTAAATAAATATGACATTTATTTAATTCCTCATATAACAACATCCTACATCATTTTTATCTAATCCTAATCCATTTTCTAATCCCATCATTAGGGATGTGCCCATGTCTAATCCTTGATTAATATGTGTCACATCCTCCAACTTTTGCAAGTTGGCCTCTAATCTCTCCTAGCCACCTAACCCTCCTCTAATCCATCACTAACTAGCCTAATCAACCTCTCAAAGAATTTTTAATTCCTTTTATCCTTCGCAAGGAATATTAAATTCCTTTTTCTCTTCCCCATTTGATCTTTTACTTGTCACATAAAGTCACATGTCACATTCTCCATGATTTCCCACTTGCCTCTAATCTATCATTAATTTGTCTAATCAGGTATTTGCACAACCTTAATCACTTAATTAGGTCAACCTAATCCCCATGTCATTTATGGAATGTGTCCTAAGTCAACCTTCTTAAAGTATTTCTCCTTTTGGAGAAGGCACTCCATTCCCCATGTGAATTTTTAATTCACATTTAATTCCCCTATGCATTCCTTGGAATTTAAAATTCTTTTTCTCATCTCCATGAGGATATTTGAGGAATTTTTAATTCCTCACATGTCCTCTCACCCACATGGGGACAAGGACCTCCTTTATGAGGAGATCTTGTCCCAATCCCAAGGTACTATGTACTACCTCCATGTCATGTACTCTCCTTCCAACTCATGTACACATCATCTTTTTCAAGCCACTTCACACTCCACATGGCAAGATGTGAGGACTTGTGAGTTCACAACTCACCTTAGCCCTCCACACACTCCAGAATTTGATTTTTTGCAAATTTTCATAGAGGGGCGAACTTGACCTTTGCACAGGCAAACCTGACCTCTGCATAGGTGGACCTGCCCTCTGGACAGGCAGACCCGCCCTCTAGATAGGCAAACCTGACCTCTAGACAGGAAAACCTACCCTCTAGATAGGCAGACTTGACCTAGACAACTTTTTTCAAAAGGTAAAATTTTAGTTTTTAGCACTCCTTTTGGCTGTTTTAAGCATTTCTAACCCCTTAACATGTCTTGTTTGAGTCTATGCAAGGATCTAATTGACATTTGGCGAGGGACAAGGACAAGATTCACTAACAATTTTTCTTGCAAGTTTAGTTACAAGTTATCAGTCATTACTTGTTGTGTTGCATAACTTAGGCACATAGTCTAACTAGGTGTGTCAATTAATATTGTTTGTCATTCTTGTTGGTAAAATATTTGACATATCCAATCCACTTGTGCTATTTGGTGATCCTGGGTGATGAGAAATCGTAGCTTACCAAGTTCTTTTGAGTCACCCTCTTTTTCCTTTTCTTAGCAGGACCTGCTTGGGGATTTCATCACCCCAAGGGATGATTCCAACCATGCATACCGAAGGGGTATATAAAGGGGGGAGAGAAAAATTTGTACCTCAATCCAACCACGTTGTAATTGGTGAAGCGTCAGGATGACGTGAGGAGTTGGTCCGAGCCTCTAGTATCTCGCTAAGGCTCCCGACTCACGCTTGTAATAGGTTGGTGTTCACAGTTTTGGGCCTCACGTACCAAGTGTATATCAAGGATTCCTTAACAACCATGTTCATCTTAGAATAGAAGACTTTGTTAGCCATACCCCTTTCTACTAATCTTAGGATTGTGTTGTCTGAATTGTCTTCTTTGTGCAAAACCAGTAATTTTCTATTCAACCATATCCTTTTGATTGATGTTTGTTGTGTTTTAGGTCCTTTGCCTTAGTCATCTTTTCAAAAGTCAAGTTTAAACCTCCCAACAGGTGGACCTGGCCTATAAACCAGTCCTTTGGAGCCTGTTTTAGCCATTTTTTACCAACTTTTTCTCCATAGGCAGAAATTCCCTCTTGACAGGTGGACCTGACCCTTGACTCATCAGTTTTATCATCCATTTCATCATTCTAGACACCCGTTTCATCGTTTCGTGTGCTCATTTCACCATTCTGATCACTCGTTTCCCCATTTTGAGTAAACATTCATCTAGTTTGAACCTTCGTCTATCATCTTGAACTCTCATTCTACCATTCTGATTTTTTTTTACTCGTTACGAGTAAATGGTCACCCATTTCACACCTCCTTTCCTCATCTCAAATTCTTGTTCTATCATTCTGATCATTTTTTTACTCATTCTGAGTAAACATTCACTCACGTCAAACCTTTTTCTATCATCTTGAACTCTCGTTCTATCATTTCGATTAGTCATTTACTTGTTTCGAGTGAATTTTCATCTATTACACATCTTCTTTCATCATTCCAAACTCCTGTTCAGTCGTTTTGATCATTTGTTTACTCATTTTGAGTAAACGTCCACCCATTTCAAACCTTCGTCTATCATCTTGAACTCTCGTTCTGAGTAAGTGTTCATCCTTTTCATATCCTATTCCATCATTCCAAACTCCCATTCAGTTGTTCTGATCATTCGTTTAATTGTTTTGAGTAAATGTTTATCCATTTCAAATCTTGTTTCATCATTTCAAACTCTCATTCTACCATTTCGATCTTTCATTTACTCATTCTGAGTAAATGTTCACCCATTTCAAAACTTCTATCATTTTGAGCTCTCGTTTAGTCATTTTGATCATTCGTTTACTCATTCTGAGTAAACATTCATCCATTCCAAACCTCCTTCTATCATTTTGAACCTTCATTCACCTATTTCAATCAATCATTCACTCGTTCCGAGTAATCTTTCATTCATTTCGAACCTTCTTCTTCTCATTCTGAGAATCATTCATCCATTCTTAGTGGTCGTTTACTCATTTCGAGTAGTCGTTCATCCCACTCGATCATCCATTTACTCATTCTGAGTAATCTTTCATCTATTCTAAACCTATATCTCCTCAATCCGAGAGTCGTTTGTCCATTGTGGGTCATCATTTCCTCATTCTGAGTAAACATCCATCCATTCTGAACCTCCCTCTCATAATTTTGAGAGTCGTTCATCTATTTTGAGTCATTGTTTACTCATTTCAATTACTCATTCATCCATTTTGAACCTCTATCTCCTCATTCTAAGAGTCCTTTATCCATCCTGAGCACTCATTCACTCATTTTGAGTCTTCCATCCCTCGTTCTGAGAGTCATTCATCCATTTCTAGCACCCGTCCATCCATTCTGAGCATCCATTTCCTCATTTCGTACACCCAAATGACTATTTTCTGACTATTTTTCACCCAAGCGCGGACCTGCCCTATAGGTGGGCTTTCCCCCTACATAGGAAAACCTTCCCCCCTACACAGGCGAACTTGCCCCTGTACAGGCAGACCTACCCCCCTGCACAGGCGAACTTGCCCTTGCACAGGCGAACCTGCCCTACAGGTGGACCTACCCCCTGCACAGGCGGACATGCCCCCTTGCATAGGTGGACCTACCCTCCTGCATAGGTGCACCTTCCCTCTTGCACAAGCAAACCTGCCCACACTGTATAGGAAGACCTAACCTCATCCAGGGGCGGACCTGCCCTTCAAACAACATTTTCCACCCTTCGTTAAGTCATTTCGAGCACTCGTTTGCCCGCCATCAACACTTTTTCTAAAGTCATCGTTTCATCACCAAAATCACATAAGTCCTACTTAGAACATCATTGGAGCCCATATCCATCATCGGATCATCCATCCCAATCACTTGGACTTCATTTCGAGAATTTTGATTTTTATGCTGAAACTTCTGGAGGCCATAACTTTTGACTCAGCTGTTCGTTTGAACTAAAATTTTAAGGGTGGTTGTGTTATGAGGTGGCATGTGGATTCCCAATAGATCCTATATCATTTGGACCCCATTTCACCACATTTTCGGTGCCTCAAACTTTCATCTTGACCCTCAAAATTGTAATTTAGTGTTTTTTTTCAGTTTTTGAAAAATCATTTTTGTCAATAACTCGAAATGCACATCTCAAATTTGGGATGTTAGTTGGAAATTCATCCTATCTTAGTTTTGGGTATTTTTTGGAAAATCTCTGAACTCTCAAACGTATGACCGTGAAGTTTCCTAAAATGAAGAAAATTGACAATTTTTGAAAATTGCCAAATCTAGAAAAAACTGATTGTCAACACCTTAGGTCCCTTAAACTTTGGAACTTGGTGTAGAATCAATCCCATCACATCCTCCAATCATTCTAATCTAGGCTTCAATACAACCCTAATCTGAGCTTTAATCTAATCCAAATCTAAGCCTAACCAAAACCCTAATCTGAGCTTTAGTCCATCTGCAGTCAAGATCTTTGGATATCGAAACAAATCTTAAGATCCCTCCCTCCATCTTCTTCAATTTTTTCCTATTCATCCATTCTAATCATTTGTTCACTCGTTCTGAGTAACCATTCATCTATTTTGAACCTTCATCTATCATCTCAAACATCCATTTACTCGTTCCAAGTAAACATTCATCCATTGCAAACCTCCTTCTATCATTTCAAACTCTCATTCAACAATCCCGATCAATCGTTTACTCATTCTGAGTAATCTTTTATCTATTCCAAACCCTCATCTTCTCGTTCCAAGAATCATTCATCCATTGTGAGTGGTCATTTACTCATTTTGAGTAGTCGTTCATCCCTCTCGATCATTTGTTTACTCATTCTGAGTAATCTTTCATCTATTCTGAACCTCCTCTTGTTTTGAGCTTTGTGTAGTCACCATCCTCCGATCCAATCCAACGGGTCTATCTTGTCTCATCATCTCATTCCCATCATCTTATCCCCTTATATAGGGTTATCTCATCATCCTTCATCCATTTTCTATCGCTGCTCTTTCGTCGAACTACATTTCCCGTGCGCTTTCACATAGGCAAGGTCGATCATTTGATCCACCCCCGTGGCTTTGTCTGTTGGTTTTTTTATAATCTATCATCGATCTTCATTGTCCACTTTGCTCCTTTTCTCCATCCTATTTTTATCATCCATCCTTTGGCCTCTAATCTCTCCTAGCCACCTAACCCTCCTCTATCCGTCACTAACTCGCCTAATCAACCTCTCAAAGAATTTTTAATTCCTTTTATCCTTCGCAAGGAATATTAAATTCATTTTTCTCTTCCCCATGTGATCTTTGACTTGTCAGATCAAGTCACATGTCACATCCTCCATGATTTCCCACTTGTCTCTAATCTATCATTAATTTGTCTAATCAGGTACTTGCACAACCACAATCACTTAATTAGGTCAACCTAATCCCCATGTCATTTATGGAATGTGTCCTAAGTCAGCCTTCTTAAAGGCTTTCTCCTTTTGGAGAAGGTACTCCATTCCCCATGTGAATTTTTAATTCACATTTAATTCCCCTATGCATTCCTTGGAATTTAAAATTCCTTTTCTCATCCCCGTGACGATATTTGAGGAATTTTTAATTCCTCACATGTCCTCTCACCCACATGGGGACAAGGACCTCCTTCATGAGGAGATCTTGTCCCAATCTCAAGGTACTATGTACTACCTCCATGTCATGTACTCTCCTTCCAACTCATGTACACATCATCTTTTTTAGGCCACTTCACATACCACATGTCAAGATGTGAGGACTTGTGAGTTCTCAACTCACCTTAGCCCTACATCTTGATCTTGGTGGCTCAATCTCAACCATCCATTTCCCTAAAGAATTTACAATTCTCTATAAATACCCCCTCTTTTCTCTCATTTTGGAGGAGATCATTGTGCTAGCCAAAGTCTAGCAAATTTTTTTCTTGAGCCATACTTAGCCAAATACTTGCATTTGCATCCATTTTCACTTATTTTCCACCCTCATCTCATCTCATAGCTTGCATCTCTTGCCACCAAAGGAGCATACAACATCGAAGATCGAAGGGCCAACCAAAGGACAACTCAACAAGGTGAAATCTTTCATTTTTCTTAGTTAAGTTAATCATTAGGCCAATCTTGAGGTGTAGGGTGTTTGTGGTCGTTATTTGCACTCTTTTGTTTGCTTCTCATTTTCTAACAAGTATTTCCACCCTATCACATTTCTAGCACTCCTGATGGGACCCACAAACGGGTCTCTTTCTTTCATGTTTGTTGTTGTTTTACTTTTTGCAGGTGTAGGTTGTAGAGGGGTGGACCCGACCTACAGACAGGTGGACCTGACCATCCAAGGGTGGACCTGACCTCTACATAGGCAAACCTAGCCTTCAGGGGTGTACTTGAGCTTTCCTGAGGGCGGATCTGGCCTCCACACACTCCAGAATTTGTTTTTTTGCAAATTTTCATAAAGGGACGAACCTAACCTCTGCACAAGCGGACCTGACCTATTCACAGGAAAACATGCCCTCCAGACAGGCGGACCTACCCTCCAGATAGGCAGACCTGACCTCTAGACAGGCAAACCTACCCTCTAGACAGGCATACCTGACCTAGACAACTTTTTCCAGAAGGTAAAATTTCAGTTTTTATGACTCCTTTTGGTTGTTTTAAGCATTTCTAACCCCCTAACGTGTCTTTTTTGAGTCTGTACAAGCATTTAATCAACATTTGGCAAGGGACAAGGACAAGATTCACTAACAATTTTTCTTGCAGGGTTAGTTACAAGTTATCAGTCATTACTTGTTGTGCTCCATAACTTAGGCACATAGTGTAACTAGGGGTGTCAATTAATCTTGTTTGTCATGCTTGTTGGTAAACTATTTGAAATATCCAATCCCCTTGTGCCATTTGGCAATCCTGGGTGATGAGAAATCATAGCTTACCAAGTTCTTTGAGTCACCCTTTTTTTCCTTTTCTTAGCGGGACCTGCTTCCGGATTTCATCACCCTAAGGGATGATTCCAACCATGTGTACCAACGAGGTATATAAAGGGGGAGAGAAAAATTCGTACCTCAATCCAACCACGTTGTAATTGGAAAAGCATCAGGATGACGTGAGGAGTTGGTCCGAGCCTCTAGTATCTCGCTAAGGTTCTTGACTCACGCTTGTAACGGGTTGGTGTTCACAATTTTGGGCCTCACGTACCAAGTGTATATCGAGGATTCCTTAACAACCATGTTCATCCTAGAATAGAAGACTTTTTTAGCCATACCCCTTTCTACTAATCTTAGGATTGTGTTGTCTGAATTGTCTTCTTTGTGCAAAACCAGTAATTTTCTATTCAACCATATCCTTTTGATTGATGTTTGTTGTGTTTTGGGTCCTTTGCCTTAGTCATCTGTTCAAAAGTCAAGTTTAAACCTCCCAACAGGTGGACCTACCCTCCAAGGGCAGACCTGACCCATCCAGGGGTGGACCTGACCTATAAACTAGTCCTTTGGAGCCTATTTTAGCCATTTTTGACCAATTTTTTCTCTATAGGCGGACCTGCCCTCCTGACAGGTGGACCTACCCTCCAAGGGTGGACCTGACCCTTGACTCGTCAGTTTTATCATCTATTTCATCATTCTAGACACCTATTTCATCGTTTCGCGTGCTGGTTTCACCATTCTTATCACTCGTTTCCCTATTTTGAGTAAACATTCATCTAGTTTGAACCTTCATCTATCATCTCGAACTTTCATTCTACCATTCCAATCTTTTGTTTACTCATTACGAGTAATTGGTCACCCATTTGACACCTCCTTTCCTCATCTCCAACTCTTGTTCTATCATTTTGATCATTTTTTTACTCATTCTGAGTAAACATTCACTCACATCAAACCTTCGTCTACGATCTCGAACTCTCCTTCTATCATTTCCATTATTCATTTACTCATTCCGAGTGAATGTTCATCTATTTCACATCCTGTTCCATCATTCCAAACTCCCATTCAATCGTTTTGATCGTTTGTTTACTCGTTCTGAGTAAACGTTCACCCATTTCAAACCTTCATCTATCATCTTGAACTCTCATTTTGCCATTTCAATCATCCATCTACTCATTCCAAGTAAGTGTTCATCGATTTCACATCTTGTTCCATCATTCCAAACTCCCGTTCAGTCATTCTAATCATTCGTTTACTCATTCTGAGTAAACGTTTATCCATTTTAAATCATGTTTCATCATTTCAAACTCTCATTCTACCATTTTGATCTTTTGTTTACTCGTTCTAAGTAAATTTTCACCCATTTCAAACCTTCTTCTATCATTTTGAACTCTTGTTCAGTCGTTCCGATCATTAGTTTACTCGTTTCGAGTAAACATTTATCCATTCCAAACCTCCTTCTATCATTTTGAACGCTCATTCACCTATTTCAATCAATCATTCACTCGTTCTGAGTAATCTTTCATTCATTTCAAACCTTCTTCTCATTCTGAGAATCATTCATCCATTCTTAGTAGTCGTTTACTCATTTTGAGTAGTCGTTCATCCCACTCGATCATCCGTTTACTCATTCTAAGTAATCTTTCATCTATTCTGAACCTCTATCTCCTCGTTCTAAGAGTCATTTGTCTATTGTGGGTCATTATTTCCTCGTTCTAAGTAAACATCCATCCATTCCAAACCTCCCACTCATCATTTTGAGAGTTGTTCACCCATTTTGAGTCATTGTTTACTCATTTTGATTACTCATTCATCCATTATGAACCTCTATCTCCTCATTCTGAGAGTCCTTCATCCATCTCGAGCACTCGTTCACTCATTCTGAGTCTTTCGACCCTCATTCTGAGAGTCATTCATCCATTTCAAGCCCTCTTCCATCCATTCTGAGCATCCATCTCCTCGTTTCGTACACCCGAACAACTATTTTCTGACTATTTTTCACCTAGGCGCGGACCTGCCCCCTTGGATAGGTGGACCTGCCCTACAGGCAGACTTGCCCCCCTCCACAGGAAAACCTCCCCCCTACATAGGTGAACCTACCCCTACAGGCCGACTTGCCCCCCTACATAGGCAGACCTGCCCTACAGGTGGACCTACCCCCTACATAGGCGAACATGCCACCTGCACAGGCGGACCTACCCTACAAGCAAGCCTGCCCCCTGCACAAATGGACCTTCCCTATAGGAAGACCTGACCTCCTACATAGGCGGACCTACCCTCCTACACAGGCAGACCTGCCCACCCTATATAGGTAGACCTAACCTCATCCAGGGGCGGACCTGCCCTTTAAACAACATTTTCCACCCTTCGTTCGGTCATTTCGAGCACTCGTTTGCCCGCCATCAACACTTTTGTGAAAGTCATCATTTCATCACCAAAATCACATAATTCCTACTTAGAACATCATTGGAGCCCATATCCATCATCGGATCATCCATCCCAATCAGCTGGACTTCGTTTCGAGAATTTTGATTTTTATGCTGAAACTTCCAGAGGCCATAACTTTTGACTCAGGTGTTTGTTTGAGCTGAAATTTTACGAGTGGTTGTGTTAAGAGGTGGCATGTGGATTCCCAATAGATCCTGAGTTAGTTAGACCCCATTTCACCACATTTTCAGGGCCTCAAACTTTCATCTTGACCCTCGAAATCGCAATTTAGTGTTTTTTTCAGTTTTTGAAAAATCATTTTTGTCAATAACTCGGAATGCATGTCTCAAATTTGGGATGTTAGTTGGAAATTCATCCTATCTTAGTTTTGGGTATTTTTTGAAAAAGCTTTGAACTCTTAAATGTATGACCGTGAAGTTTCCTAAAATGAAAAAAATTGACAATTTTTGAAAATTTCCAAATCTAGAAAAATCTGATTGTCAACACCTTAGGTCCCTTAAACTCTGGAACTTGGTGTAGAATCAATCCCATCATATCCTCCAATCATTCTAATATAGGCTTCAATCCAACCCTAATATGAGCTTTAATCTAATCCCAATCTAAGCCTAACCAAAACCCTAATCTGAGCTTTAGTCCATCTGCAGTCAAGATCTTTAGATATCGAAACAAATCTTAAGATCCCTCCCTCCATCTTCTTCAATTTTGTCCTATTCATCCATTCTAATCATCTGTTCACTCATTCTGAGTAACCATTCATCTATTTTGAACCTTCATCTATCATCTCAAACATCCATTTACTCATTCCAAGTAAACATTCATCCATTTCAAACCTCCTTCTATCATTTCAAACTCTCATTCAACAATCTCGATCAATTTTTTACTCATTTTGAGTAATCTTGTATCTATTCCAAACCCTCATCTTCTCGTTCCAAGAATCATTCATCCATTGTGAGCGGTCATTTACTCATTTTGAGTAGTCATTCATCCCTCTTGATCATCTGTTTACTCGTTCCGAGTAATCATTCATCTATTCTTAACCTCCTCTTGTTTTGAGCTTTGTGTAGTCACCATCCTCCAATCCAATCCAACGGGTTGTATCTTGTCTCATCATCTCGATCCCATCATCTTATCCCCTTATATAGGGTTATCTCATCATCCTTCATCCATTGTCTATCGTTGGTCTTTCGTCGAACTATGTTACCCCTGCGCTTTCACATAGGCAAGGTCAATCATTTGATCCACCCTCGTGGCTTTGTCTTTCAGATTTTTTATCATCTATCATCGATCTTCATTCTCCACTTTTCTCTTCTCCATCCTATTTTTATCATCCATCGAAGTCTCCATCATGGTCTGTCCTCAGCCTTTTATTGAACTATGAGCACTTTGTGCTTTCACGTAGGCAAGGCTAATCTTTGATCATCACCCGAGGCCCTAAGTCTTTAGGGTGTGTCTGTCTTGTGTCATGTTTCTTTTGTGTCATGTCGTGAAGCTATGCACTTATCTAGCTGGATCTTAACAAACAAGATCTACTTGTATCATCAAATCCAATCATTCTAAATATCTTGCATCATATCAGTCTTTCAGTTTAGTATCCATCATCGGTCTCAATAGGATGCATCCTTCCTAACATATCTCATCAATCCCATCCATCCCCTTGATCCTATGGCAAAGGGCGTTTGAAATTGATTGTGATATTTTGATGCTTTTGGCTTTTGTTTATCAATTTAGCTTCCTATCATCACTTGTCATGGTTGCTTTGATCCATCATATCATGGTGTTCTTTGACTAGTCAAGATAGGGGTGTATCTTGATCTTTTCTTTGTGGCTATCTTCTGGGTTGTCCCACGTCATACCCACCAATATCCTTGAGGTCTTGTGTTATGCTGGGGCATCCTTGTGTGCTTGTGGTTATCCCAATACTTGGCCCGACCAAGGTCGTCGCGACTTTGGGGTGTTAGGATAGCCTTCTTTTTTGATGTGTTTGTTTCATGCATTAGACACTAATCTACCTTGGTTCTTTATACCTTGGTGTATCATGTCTTTTTCTATAGCAAAAATCAGTGCTCCTAATGATGGAAAATTGCATTTGGATTGCATTTCATCTCCATCCTATCATCTATCCCCCCCATCCATTCATCCTTCATCACTCTCCCCTCCCAATCTCCTGCCGCCTTTGCATCATCTTCTTCATCTCCCCTTGTATCATCTCATCCATTTCAAGAGCACACCCGTGTTTTCTTGATCCTGCATGTCCTCTCGAGGAGCATCCTTCATCCCTAATTTTCATCATTTTTTTCCTTCCTAATCATTCCTTTGAATGACTGGGGAATATTTTCCAATCTAACCATCTTCTTCTAGGTTCTATGCTTTAATATTCATTGAAATGGTGCTACTTTGTAACACTATCTTAAAGAGGGGAAAAATGTAGACACCTAAATTTGGACACTTAATTTATCCAAATTTATCCCCTTTTTTCTAAGCATCCCCTTATCCGCATTAATTAAGTAATATCATTATTATTTAATTAATACCTCTAAAGTTTTTCTAATCCCTAAGGTATCTAGTTAAACAATTAAATAACTTAACCCTTTCATTAAATGAATTAAATAAATACGACATTTCATATGTCACATCCTCCATCATTTTTTTCTAATCCTAATCCATCTTCTAATCTCAGCATTAGGGATGTGCAAATGCCTAATCCTTGATTAAAATATGTCACATCCTCCAACTTTTGCAAGTTGGCCTCTAATCTATCTTAGCCACCTAACCCTCTTCTAATTCTTCATTAACTAGCCTAATCAACCTCTCAAATAATTTTTAATTCCTTTTATCCTTCCCAAGGAATATTAAATTCCTTTTTCTCTTCCCCATGTGATCTTTGACTTGTCACATAAAGTCACATGTCAATCCTCCATGATTTCCCACTTGCCTCTAATCTATCATTAATTTGTCTAATCAGGTACCTGCACAACCTTAATCACTTAATTAGGTCAACCTAATCCCCATTTCATTTATGGAATGTGTCCTAAGTCAACCTTCTTAAAGGCTTTCTCCTTTTGGAGAAGGTACTCCATTCCCCATGTGAATTTTTAATTTACATTTAATTCCCCTATGCATTCCTTGGAATTTAAAATTCCTTTTCTCATCCCCATGAGGATATTTGAGGAATTTTTAATTCCTCACATGCCCTCTCACCCACATGGGGACAAGGACCTCCTTCATGAGGAGATCTTGTTCCAATCTCAAGATACTATGTACTACCTCCATGTCATGTACTCTCCTTCCAACTCATGTATACATCATCTTTTTCAAGCCACTTCACACGCTACATGTCAAGATGTGAGGGCTTGTGAGTTGTCAACTCACCTTAGCCCTACATCTTGATCTTGGTGGCTCAATCTCAACCATCCATTTCCCTAGAGAATTCACAATTCTTTATAAATACCCCCTATTTTCTCTCATTTTCGAGGAGATCATTGTGTTAGCCAAACTCTTGCAAATTTTTCTCTTAAGCCATACTTAGCCAAATACTTGCATTTGCATCCATTTTCACTTATTTTCCACCCTCATCTTATCTCATAGCTTGCATCTCTTGCCACCAAAGGAGCATACAACATTAAAGTTCGAAGGGCCAACTAAAGGATAACTCAATAAGGTGAAATCTTTCATTTTCCTTAGTTAAGTTAATCATTAGGCCAATCTTGAGGTGTAGGGTGTTTGTAGTTGTTATTTGCACTCTTTTGTTTTCTTCTCATTTTCTAACAATTATTTCTACCCTATCATAGTAAGATCATTTCATGGTCTAGCAAGCTTTTACAAAAAAATTATTAGGAATTTTAGTAGTATTTGTGCACCTCTAACTGAAGCAAAGAGAGGAGATAGAAAAGAGTTTAAGTGGACTATAGGAGTAGCCAAAAGTTTTGACATGTTGAAGAAGAAAGTTACTGAGCAACCTATTTTGACACTTCTAGATTTCAAAAATATAAGGTTTTTTCAGGTAGATTGTGATGCTAGTGGCACTTCCATAGTAGTCGTTTTGAGTCAAGAAGGTAAGCCTATTGCCTATTTTAGTGAGAAGTTAAATGATGATAAGAAGAAATAATTTTTCTATGATCAAGAGTTTTATGCTATAGTTTAGGCTTTGAAGAAATGGAAACATTATTTTTTTCCAAAAGAATTTGTTTTATATATTGATCACCAGGCTTTGTAGTATCTCAATATTCAAGGAAAGTTGAATCAAAGGCACATAAAATGGGTTGAGTTTTTGTAGAGTTATACTTTTGTTCTAAAGCACAAGAGTGGAAGGTCAAACAAAGTTGCAAATGCCTTAAGTAGAAGGAAATATTTGTTGACAGAGATGAATATAGAGGTTGTTGGGTTCAATGAACTCAAGAGTTTGTATCGAGAAGATCCAAACTTTGCAGAAGATTGGAAGGATTGTTTAGAATCTATTACATTGAATAGGACGAGATGGTTGGATTTCTTAATCCAAGGTGGGATGTTGTTTAGAGGAAGTCAATTGTGCATTCCAAGGAGTTCTATGAGAGAGAATATAATAAAGGAGAAGCGTAGTGGAGGATTGGTTGGACATTTTGGTTGAGATAAGACCATCGCTCTTGTAAGTGAGAATTACTATTGGCCACAGTTACAACAAGATGTGAAGAAGTTTGTATAAAGTTGTAGAGTATGTCAAATGGTGAGAGGAACAAGTCAAAATACTAGATTGTATCAACCATTACCTGTACCTAAGAGGCCATGGGAGGATACTAGCACATATTTTTTTCTTGGCTTGCCAAGGACACAAAGAGGGCATGATTCCATATTTGTGGTGGTGGATAGATTTTCAAAGATGGCACATTTCATTTCATGTCATAAAACCAGTGATGTTGTTCATGTTGCGGAGTTGTTTTTTAGAGAGGTGGTGAGACTACATGGTCTAGCAAAGAGTATAGTTTCAGAAAAAGATACCAAATTTGTTGGTTTTTTTGGAGGACATTATGGAAGAAGTTGAAGAAATATTTGAAGTTCATTTCTACGCACCATCCACATACTAGTGGACAAACAGAAGTGGTGAATAGAAGTTTGGGAAACCTGCTAAGATGCTTAGTTGGAGATAAGCCCAAGGGATGGGATTTGATTATACAATAGGAAAAATTTGCTTACAACAATTATGTCAATAGGTGCACTAGTAAACCACCATTCCAGATTATGTATGGGAGTAGTTCAAGAACTACTTCTGAACTGAGAAATATGGATAAGGGTGAGAAGAGTAGTACTGAGGCTGAAGATTTTGTTGAGCACCTAAAGAATTTGCACGAAGAAGTGAAGAAACACATCAACAAGATGAACTCAGAATATAAGGCTCAGAAAAATCAGAAAAGGAGGTATAAGGAGTTCCAGGTAGGAGATGAATTCATGGTTCATTTGTGAAAGGAAAGGTTTCCAGTTGGTACATACAACAAGTTAAAGATGAAGAAGTTTGGACCATGCAAGATCTTGAAGAAGCGTGACTTAGGAAATTCTAATGAGGTAGAGTTACCTAGTGGAATAAACATTTCTCATGTGTTCAACATTGTTGATTTGAAAAAGTATCATGAAGGTGATATAGAGGAGAGGCCGATAAATGAACATTTGAAAATTCCAACACCTACTTTAGAGAAGGAAGAGATAGAAGAAATCTTGGATAGTCGTGTGGGTAGAAGCACAAGAAATAGGCAACATATAGAGTACTTGGCACTAAAATGGAGAGGAAGGCTTGTTGAAGATTCATCATGGTTATCTGAGGCTGAGATTAACCATCTTGGTTTCCCTCTAACTCCTAAGAAGTGATAGGGTCACTTTTCAAATTACCCTGGGTATTTGATGCAGGAGCATCCAATGGTGTAGGGAAATCTTGCATCACCCAAAATAAATGTTTTTTTTATTTTCTTCAATTTTTTTGAGTTCCATGATGGCACTTAAGGGGTATAAGATTGTCAGGCGTCAAAAATAGTGAAAAATGGGCAATTACTATTTTTAGTAAGTCGGCCAAAATAGGCTCGTATGGGCATGAAAATTTGCCCCAAGAGCAGAGCTGAAAAAAATTTCTGGTCATGAAAGAATCACCTCAATACCCTACACGGTTTGGGAGAAATTAAAGTTTCCATCCTGGGAAATTTCTCCAATGCAACTTCAAATTCAGATATAAAACTTTAGAGGCCCCAAAACAGCTCAAAAGGTGGCCAAACCAACCTACGATGGGTTCATGAGTTGTAGATCTTGTCAAGAGCTTTCCAATGATATGCAATAATAGTAAATCAGACACTTGAATCAAAAGTTGTGGCCATGCGAAGTTGGTCCTAAAAAAAATGAATTTTATAAAAATTTCTTCCTAGGCCAGAAATCGAATTGTGGGACTTTTGGTGCCAAAAAAAAAGGAAAATTTGAACTTTCTAGAACATTCTAGGGTGGTTATTGGGGAAAATAAAAAGGGTGAAGTGAGGGTTGTAGAAAGTGGCCCTAATAGTGCAGATTGTGGCTCCGAATAGTAGGTTTTCTTTTCAGAGTTGATTTTGTTGTAATAAATCAAGCCCATGAGGCTGTAGCATGTAAGCTTTGAATCTATAATTTCATTTTCTGAAAATAAATGAAAGTGAATCATTTTTCTATCTCGCATTTTTTGTGTTGGTATCTATTGTTGTGATTTATATGGGTTTTGGGCATTGTGGCCCTCATCACTACCAATTGTTTGTGTAAGAGAATCTCTCAAATCTCATTTGACCTTGAATAGATTCTAAAGGAATAGATTTGGCTATGGGGACCTTCGTAGGGATGTCTAATATAGTCTTTGAGGGAGTGCCCAAAATCTTGTGAAGCTCATTTTTATCTTTTATTTTTGAGTACCATGAAGCACCTATTTCTTTAAACATCTTTTCAAATTTCTTTTCATTGGCTTCCTCTCTCTCCTTCTAATAAATCTCATCCATAATTTATTTATATGTGCCAAAGATTTTTACATTGGGATCCTTAGGTTTTGACAACACAATATATTGCATAACCTTGTACAAATTCATCCTCAACCTCATAGGACATCTTAGATATCCATGAAGTACTGGGTTCCACTACTTCCATAAAACAATGATCCTTGTTTACCATAAAAGTTATCTCCTTTTCATAATTTTGGACCAAATTAGGTGGTATCATATATATGCTTTGCATCTCATTTTGCAAATTCTTGAAAAAATCCCAATATAAATAAGTGAAGGCTTGCTCATTCTGAAAACTTTTCATATGTTTAATCTATTTTTCTACCAAAGTAATTTTTTCCCACATTTTACCTTTTAAACCAGGAAACTCATTCAAAAAGAATAAAGTAAGACATAATTAAAGAGCCAAACCTAAAATTATAATTGATTTTTTTTTTCTCTTTAGGTTCTTCATTATCTTTTCTCTTAACAACTCACATAGATCAAAGTTGGCACCTTCTTTTACCATCTAATGTGCGGTGTGAATTACAATTGTAATGGAAGAACCTTCTCTTTTATAAAGTAAATCTTGTATGTAATCCCCATTGATACAATACCCAACACTAGGATCAATGGTGTCCTTGACTGTTAGAGTTCTCTTATCAAATTTAGCATGAGTGAGATCCATAACCATTTCATTCTTCAGATATTTTAGCACTAGGATTGGTCTGGAGGCACAAAGACTAGTAACTTCCCTAATTGCATCATTTTTTATCATGTAGGGTTTATCTATCTAAATTAAATCTCCATGAATGTGGCTTAAAACAATTATTACCCATTCCTTTTTTTCATAGAAGTCTAGAAAATATTTCCAAATATCTAACCCCTTTTTAGCAAAATTTGCATATCTGGCTTGTATACTCCATTTTTGTTAAACATCTCAAGTCGTACCTGTATACACCTAAAAATGGTCACATCACAATAGTCTGGTAATTAATTAAATATTTTTAATATTTAATTAAATCTCTGAATTCAATCTGCGTATAACTAAATTTAAATAATTTATTTATATTTGTTCATTCTTCCATTTCGATTAAATAAATAAGTTTATTTAATCACTTTTCTTATTCATTTTTTAATTAATTAAATATTAATTATCATATAATCTTGGCTTGAATATTTTATTCAAATAAAGATTAAATATTCCTCTCTTCTAATTAATTCCTCTAATATCCATTCACAATTAAATATCTCAAATATTTAATTAAATTCTTTTAAAGTCCATTCACAATTAAATATCTCAAATATTTAATTAAATTTTTCTAAAGTCTCATTCACAATTAAATATCTCAAATATTTAATTAAATCTTCTATAATCCTAAAATCAAAAATCAAACTCACATAAATGAAATTAAATAAATTTATTTATTTATTTATTTAATTTGGATTATCTTCAACAACCGTGAAACAAACTTCCAAAACAGAAAAATTAATTTCTCTGTTCCTGTGCAAGCGTGTTCCCGTGGGTTGAAGAAAAGGCTCCATTCTTCTCTCCAACTTCCCAACATTCTCCATCTTCCTCTCAACCTCTCCATCTCTCACCATTCAAATCTACCAGACAATCTCACAACCATTGATCTTTGCCAACCAGGCTCTTGCCTGCAAAAAGCTATAAAAAGGACTGCCAGGTCTTTGAAATTACAAAGAAGCTTTCATACAGGAAAATTATAGCCAATTTGCAATAGCATAGCCTTCTAGTATTCATAGCATTCTAGCATCATAGCATAGCATAGAATCATTCCATATCATGGCCTATTCACCTCATATCATAGCATCCATAATTCATAGCCCCTGTGCATAATCTACAGCCCCTGTGCATATCCGTATCAGCATTTTCACTCCACCAGCATATAGGATAGAGAAGCACTTTCCTTTGCACACTCGTTCTGCAGGTTGCTATTCGGAGAAGCTTTGCTTACACAATTTGAGAGTAGTAGCTTCAAACAAATCCCTGGAGATAGAGGAAAATGGAACGGCTCTGAAGACGCTCTGTTTGTTTCATTTGAATTCAATTTTATTTAGTTTTCTTTGGTTTAATGTTTCATTTTGTGTGATTTGTTTATTCATTTTGATACACATCTTGCTATCACACATTTTTGTCTATTTATGCAAGCAATACTTAGGTCATCTCAGTTCAATTATACCTAGATGCTTGTATTATCTTGCTATATCAAAATTCATGAAAGCAATACTCAGGTCATCACTGGTGCTAACATACCCTTTGATGCTTGTATTAACTTTCAACATTTCAAAGCTCTATGATGAAACAAAAAGCACAAATAAGCTCTCTGAATGGAAATATTGTACGAATATCCTGCATGGTTAGTATAGATTGCATTCATGTTAGAATTTTCATTTTGCATTTATAGATTTTCCCAAAAAGCTAGCAAAGTATCAAAGTTTCATATCTTTCCAATAAATGACTGAGTACATTTTGACATTCACAAAAACATCATCACATACATTTTTCATACATATTTGCATCAGAAAATCATAAAAATAAAGCATACATCATAATCAAAGCATTCCTGAATTATACCATCCATCATTTCACATTCATATTCATAATCATTCATCAATAGATTACAATCATATCATAACATTTCACTTTCATAAATCATATCATAAACATCATGCATATAGAAAATAGATGCATTCATCACATAAGGAATCATCGCTGCATATCATATATCTCAAAAATGAATGTCAAAATGTACAAAAGACGTCAACTATGCATCATCAAAAATGGCATCATATCAGTGTGTATACAAACGTCTCAACAGAGTATCAATAACATATCATATAAAATACACTACAAAGTGCTATCCTCTGATGGTGTTGGTCTGGAACCTGCTCCACCTATCCCTAATGACCCTCAGGCATCTCAAGTAATGAGGTTAGTCCGCATGCCTCGATCACATCTCTATCCGCCTACACAAGCTGCGGAATCAATCTCCATGTCTTCGGGAATGTCTCCCATAACTGCAAGACACCCAATCTCTCCTGTTGAATAGGAAGAATCATCAAGTGAAAGCAAAATCAATATCAAATCATCATGACTCATCAATCAAATATGAACATATCAACTTTTTTTTTTTTCATTTTCATGAAAGAAAATTTATCAAATCATGTTTGTTTTCAACAACTTTGGAAGCACACTTATCAAATCATATCATCAACTGTTTGTTTTTCATCATCATGGAAATCAAATTTATCAAAATCTTGTTTTTTTTAACAATCTTAGAAGCAAACATATCAATCAAACTTATTTGTTTTTCATCATCATGGAAAGCAAATTTATCAAAATCTTGTTTGTTTTTAACAACCCTAGAAGCAAACTTATCAACAAACAATTTGTTTTTCATCAGCATGTAAAACAAATTTATCAATATCCTGTTAGTTTTTAACAACTTTAGAAGCAAACTTATCAAACAACTATTTGTTTTTAACAACTTTAAAAGCAAATTTATCAGCTACTATTTGTTTTCCAACAACCTTGGGAACAAATTTACACAGACAAACAACATCAAATCAGGGCAACGCAATACACAAACAATCAATACAAAGTCATGCATTTTATCACATTTTATCATAGCAGGGGCAATTTAGTCATCAATTTTTCATCTTACATCTTTTCAAGTCAATTTCTTCACATCATTTTCAAATGATGAATCGACATTATAAAAAAATAAAATAAAAAATTTACAATTCAAAAATAATTCAAAAAAAATCAAAATCTTATCGATTCATCGTTCGAGGGGGCATATACCTATCAACATTTGACAATCAACATCAGGGGAAAATTTCAAAATTCTTTGAAGCAATGCGTAAAACACATCACTTCAAAGAGGGGCAAAATGTATACACCTAAAAATGGTTACATCACAATAGTCTGGTAATTAATTAAATATTTTTAATATTTAATTAAATCTCTGAATTCAATCTGCGTATAAATAAATTTAAATAATTTATTTATATTTGTTCATTCTTTCATTTCGATTAAATAAATAAGTTTATTTAATCACTTTTCTTATTCATTTCTTAATTAATTAAATATTAATTATCATATAATCTTGGCTTGAATATTTTATTCAAATAAAGATTAAATATTCCTCTCTTCTAATTAATTCCTCTAATATCCATTCACAATTAAATATCTCAAATATTTAATTAAATTCTTTTAAAGTCCATTCACAATTAAATATCTCAAATATTTAATTAAATTCTTCTAAAGTCCCATTTATAATTAAATATCTCAAATATTTAATTAAATATTCTATAGTCCTAAAATCAAAAATCAAACTCACATAAATGAAATTAAATAAATTTATTTATTTATTTTGGATTATCTTCAACAACTGTGAAACAAACTTCCAAAACAGAAAAAATAATTTCTCTATTCCTGTGCAAGCTTGTTCCCGTGGGTTGAAGACAAGGCTCCATTCTTCTCTCCAACTTTCCAACATTCTCCATCTTCCTCTCAACCTCTCCATCTCTCACCATTCAAATCTACCAGACAATCTCACAGCCATTGATCTTTGTCAGCCAGGCTCTTGCTTACAAAACTTAGCTATAAAAAGGACTATCGGGTCTTTGAAATTACAGAGAAGCTTTCATACAAGAAAATTATAGCCAATTTGTAATAGCATAGCCTTCTAGTATTCATAGCATTCTAACATCATAGCATAGCATAGAATCATTCCATATCATGGCCTATTCACCTCATATCATAGCATCCATAATTCACAACCCCTGTGCATATCCATATCAGCATTTTCACTCCACCAGCATATAGGATAGAGAAGCACTTTCCTTTGCACACTCATTCTGCAGGTTGTTATTCGGAGAAGCTTTGCTTACACAATCTGAGAGCAGCAGCTTCAAACAAATCCTTGGAGATAGAGGAAAATGGAATGGCTCTGAAGAAGCTTTGTTTGTTTCATTTGAATTCAATTTTATTTAGTTTTCTTTGGTTTAATGTTTCATTTTGTGTGATTTGTTTATTCATTTTGATACACATCTTGCTATCACACAGTACCATTTCAAAAGAAGAGGTATGTTTGATCTCGTTCAATTGGGCTTTGATGTAAAACTTTATATCCTCATAGTACACAACCTCCACTAGAATTTTTGAAAATGTGTCATCTTTGTCCACCTCCATTGCTTTGAATGGAATCTTCTTATACTTGGGCTTTTCCCTCTCAACAACATCAATGTCAATTGGCATAGCCATGATAACACTTTCTGATACTAGAGTTTTACAATAAAAACCAAAGAAATACTTGTGAATGCAACTATTAGGGTTTAAACAAAACTTGTTGGAAACCTTCTTCACTTCCTTAGCTCTTATGTTCACTTGATATAGTTAAAATGAAATCAATTCATTCAAAAGGAACTAAATACGCCTAACACCAACCCTCATTCTTGACACTTAACAACTTTTTACTATCTATAATTTCACGGGGATCTAAGAACATTCAACAATCTTTCACAAAAGGAGTATTTTCTCTAAAACCTTGAGAAAACAGATCCATATCACTATTAACCATAACGCTAAAGACTTCAACATCTCATGATTTTCAAGGGTTTGAAAAGATTTGCAATTGCAACTCCCCCTAAGTCAACACTCTTTTTTACTTATTGGAGGATTCATCTACACCATGTTGAGGTACTAATTCATTCTTTACTTCAATTTTTTCCTTCTGCCTACTTTGTTCATTTCCCTCTTTTGTTGACCAATGTCAAACTTCTTTTGAGGAGTAAAAGACCTTGTATTCTTTCCCTTGCAAAATCTTGCAATGTGTCCCGATTTATTGTAATTGTAATAGGTGATATTAGCTTGCAGAGCATAATTACTTCTTCTCATATTAGTTCTACAATAAGAAAAACTATGACCAAACTTGTTGCATGTCTAGTAGTAACCATAGAAGGATTGAGAAGTCATAGTATTATTATTCCTTAACATTTTACTTCTGCATTCATTATCTTGATGACCCAATTTATTGCAAGCATAGCACTAATTATGGAATGATTGAGATTTTATAGCATTGTACCTTGGAGGCTTGAATGATTTCTGACTCATCTTGCTTCTACACTCAACCGCCTTATGACAAAACTTAATACAAACATAGTTGTTACCATTGAACCTAATAGGAGTAGTTTGTTTAGGGGTAGGCTTTTCAAAATTCTTCTTCTTGTTTCAAATAGAAATGAATCCACCTTATCTCTTGTTATCTTGATTTATCTTTGCATCTTCGAAGGATGTTTCCTTAGGATTTTTAGTGCAAGCTTTCTCCTCCCTTATTTTAGACCTCCCTTCTACTTTGAAGTTATCATATAGATTTGTAGATACACTAGATATATGATTTTCCCCTTTTTCAAAGCCAAGTCCATATTTCTATTTAGATGGATTTTGAGAGTTAATTAACTCATCAAGAATTACAAAACCTCCTCTCAGAATCATACTTTTTTCAACTTCCTCTTTTTCTTTTTCAAGTTCTTTTCTCAAAGACAATTTCTTCCTCGAGCTTTAAACACTCAAATGTTTTATCATTGAGATTGGTATGAAAGTAATCCTCAATCCACTTGCCTTCTTCAAATTTGAATTTTAAATTTGAGATCACATCTTTAGCTTCTTTGACTCTAATTTCACATCCATTTCCTCCTTCTATTTGAGCTTTCAGTATGCCAATTTCTTTTGATTCTTTAGTCTTTTCCTTTAATTTTTCAATTGTCTTCTTAGATTTTTCCAACATGCACTCATATTTAATATTTTGAAATCTTGCTTCATCTAGATCTTCAAGAGTAGACCAAAGTTCTCCTCCAAAATCAACTTCATAATCATTTGGATTGATGTTCCATCCCTTAGGTTCCATTGCTTCTTGATCTAGTTCTAGAGTAAACATGTCATTGATTTTTGATATAGACCCCATGTGTTCAAGTGAAAGATCTACCTTAGTTGTTAGGCTTCTAAGAGGAACTTGGCTCTAATACCAGTTGTTGAACACAATGTTGTGTTGGGAGGGGGGTGAATCAACATATATTAAAACTTAATTATTTTAATTTGTAGATTAAACAACACATCACATAGACTAAAAAAGAACAAAAGAGAAAACATGAACCGCGCAAAAAATACCAATTTTTTTACATGGAAAACCCAATGAGGGAAAAATCACAATGAGGATTAACTCACAATATATGTAGCTTACTACTAACAAGAATTGGGTCATCCCACAATAATGGGTTACACTTTTTGGCCAAACTTAACATTGAAATCAACATTTTCAAAGAAAACTTCACTTTCTAACACTTATAGTAGGTAAATTATTAGGAATTTGAAAATGATGTAAACTAATGATTTGTGAGATTTTGTCTGTAGATTTTAAATGTATTTTTTTTTTAAAAAATTGAAATTAAATTGTATTTATTTTGTGTCTCCTTTGATAACTAGTTTTTAATAGTAAACAACATTTTAAAAAAGTGGTGTGTACTTCGACTCTCATAACATTTTTTCTACAAAACATAAAATTATGATTCTTTTGAATTTAGGTTGGTAACACAAGTATCTAGTCCTTTCATTTTGTTTCATAGCATTTTGTTGATTTTTTTTTTTTAAATTAAGTTTGGAAGTCAAAACATTTATAATTTAGACATAGGTGCACTTTGGCTCGCATAACTTTTTTGGTATATATTGAAATTCAATTTTTCTTTTTCTGTTGGAACGAGGACATCAATACCTAGTGCGTATATTTATTTTTTTAAAATTCCCTCAAATTTACTATTTTTCCACAATGATTTTTCATCGAACTTGATGTTTGGTGAAAAACCTATGCATAGTAAAACTAAAAATAATATATAAAATAAAAATAAAATATATTAAATTTATAGTTTTCGGAAAGCACGTTTCAACCACTATAATCATCCAACTTGGTTTATCAAGTTGACTCCATTTGCACCTCCTTCCCAAGCTTCGATAGTCAAAAAAATGCATAAATTTTGAAATGGTGGAGGGGAAGGTGAAAAAAGGGGGTTCATTAGAACCCCCCTTCATTAGAAGGGGAGTTCATTCGAACCCCCCCTATATGGTGTAGAGGGGGTTCATTAGAAGGGGGGGTTCATTAGAAGGGTGGAGGGGTTCATTCGAAGGGGGGTGGTTCATTTTAACCCCCTTCATTAGAAGGAGTAAACCATTTTAAATTTTTTGATGGGCATTTCTAATTTTTCTTAATTTGAAAAATTGTAACCCGCTATTGTGGGTTTACCCAATTACAATGTTGTTTAAGTCTCACTTCCTATGGACTTGTAGACTAAGGTGTACAACCTTAGGGAAAGATACAAAGGACCTGATGAGACTCACTATCTCATAGCAGGGTACTTGAAAATTATAATGTGAAATAAGAATATGAACTACTATGAAGAAGCATCCAACGTATTTTGATGTTGCAATCCCTTTTTTGCATAATTAACCCTTCACACTAACTTTGTACACATCATCTTCAACATATTGCTTAGTAAGTGTTCCTTCCCATTCCACAACTAGAAAAATGAATTTGATCTTCTATATATATATATATATCCTCTAGAACAACTCAAAACCTTAATTAGGTCAGCTCTAAGATAAATTTTTAGAAGAAACATATGATATCACATAGGTCGGCTTCCAACATATACAATATGAAAAGAAAAGGAGTTGCGGATCAACACACAACACAACATGACCAAAAGACATCTCTACAAATCCTCCAAAGACAACTTAATTAATTATAGCCAACCACATAGGAAGGAACTAAACCTGTTGGCCCAATTAATGACAACACCATCAAAACTGTACCAACTATTCAACTTTACACTACTGGGGAGAGAACAAAAGCATCATGCAGACCAATATACAAGCATTTTAGTTCATGCACAATATTTATGGAGCCTTTCCTAAATTGTGTGATCATCAAATGCTAGCACAACTAAAGAAACCCAAAAAAACTATAGAAAACTATCATTCAAAAACTGATCTTGTGGACCACCAAAACACTTGAGACTTGCAAGGAATAATCCATATACAGTTTTTTAAAACATATCCTAAAGTATGCATAGTCACATATGTCTCATTAACGGAATGAAGAGCATTCCATTAATCCCACATCAACTCTTTATACTCCCAGAGCATAAACCGGAACACTGTCACATATAACTTTTATTGTAGAAGGTGTGATAACTTAAATACATGGATACAACACCTTCACATATTGAACTTCTTATCTTTTAAACCACAAGACATAAGCTTGGACTATGGAGGGATGTAGATCAACGTACTATTACTCAACCTTAGAGTATACACTATAAATGCCTTAGAAAGGTTTTTGCAACTTATCTCAATGTGTGGTGCACCAAACAAAAATGATGTTAATGTAGGCATATTGTAAACATATTAGAACTTGTGTACCTACCTCTAGAACATACTTAGACACCATTTCAACCTTATACAGTATTGTTGATAGATACTTTGAATACCAACAATCTCCAGAGTACGCACATCCTTCAACATACACTTTTGGAAAATGAGAACACATTCTGAGTTGACATAAATGGAAACACATATTTCCAACACCATTTCTCTCTATCTCACACCTCTCTCATCTTGCTTCTGCACTCAACCGCCTTATGACCAAAATTAATACAAACATAGTAGTTACCATTGAACCTAATAGGTGTAGTTTGTTTAGGGGCAAGATTTCTGAAATTATTCTTCTTGTTTCGGATAGGAATGAATCCACCTTATCTCTTGTTATCTTGATTTATCTTTGCATCTCTGAAGTATGTTTCCTTAGGATTTTTATTGCAATATTTCTCCTCCCTTTTTTCAGACTTCCCTTTTGCTTTGAAGTTATCATACAGATATGCAAATGCATTGGATATAGGACTTTTCTCTTTTTCAAAACCAAGTCCAGATTTCTCTTTAGATGGATTTTGAGGGTTAATTAAATCATCAAGAATTACAAAACCTCCTCTTAGTTTCGTACTTGTCAATTTTCTCTTTTTCTTTTTCAATTTATTTTCTTAGAGATACAATTTCCTCCTCAAGCTTTAAACACTCAATGGTTTTATCATTGAGCTTGGTATGAAAGAAACCTCAATCTTCTTGCCTTCTTCAACTTTGAATTTTAAATTTGAAATCACATCTTCAACTTCTTTGAATTTAATTTCACATCCATTTCCTCCTTCTATTTGAGCTTTCAATTTTCCAATGTCTTTTGAATTTTTATCCTTTTCCTTTAATTTTTCAATTCTCTCCTTATATTTTTCTAACATGCACTAATATTTGATATTTTGCAATCTTCCTTCATCCAGATCTTCAAGAGCATACTAGATTTCTCCTTCAAAATCTTCACAATCATTTGGATTGATGTCTCATCCCTCAAGTTCCATTGCTTCTAGATCTAGTTCTAGAGTAAACATGTCATTGAATTTTTCTATAGACCCCATGTGTTCAAGTGCAAGATCTACCTCAGTTGTTAGGCTTCTAAAAGGCACTTGGCTCTAATACTAATTTTTGAACACAATGTTGTGTTGAGAAGGGCTGAATCAACATATATTAAAACTTAACTATTTCAATTTGTAGATTAAACAATGCATCACATAGACTAAAAAAGAGCAGAAGAGAAAACATGCACCACACAAAAGATACCAAAATTTTTACATGGAAAACACAATGAGGGAAAAACCATGGTGAGGATTAACTCACAATATATGTAGCTCACTACTAACAATAATTACAATGTCATGTAACTCTCACTTCCTATGGAATTGTAGACTAAGGTGTACAAGCTTAGGGAAAGATACAAAGGACCTGATGAGACTCACTGTCTCAAAGCAAGGCACCTAGAAATTATAATGAGAAATAAGAATATGAACTAATATGAAGAAGCATCCAACATATGTTGATATTGCAGTCCCTTTTTCACATAATTTACCCTTCACATTGACTTCGCACACTTCATCTTCAACATATTGCTTAGTAAATATTCCTTCCCATTCCACACCTCCACAAATGAATTTTATCTTTTGTATATATCCTCCACAATAACTTGAAACCTTAAATAGGTCAACTCTAAGATAATTTTTTAGAAGAAGCAAATGGTATCACCAAGGTCAGCTTCAAACATATACAATACTAAAATAACAAGAGTTGTGGATCAACACACGACACAATAAGACCAAAATAAATCTCCAAAAATGCTCCAAAGAAAACTTAATTAATTAGATCCAACCACAAATGAAGGAACTAAACCCGTTGACCCAATTAATGACAACACCATCAAAACTACCAAATGTTCAACTTTACACTATTGGGGAGAGACCAAAAGCATCATGTAGACCAATATATAAGCATTTTACTTCATGCACAATATTTATTTTAAACCTTTTCCTAAATTTTTTGATCATCAAATGCTAGCGCAACTAAAGAAATCCATTGAATATATATGAATAGAGCATTCCAAACAAACTATAGAAAACTATCATTTGGAAACTGATCTTGTGGAGCACCAAAGCACTTGAGGCTTGCAAGGAATAATCCACATAACTTTGTGAGCATATCCCTAAGTCCACATAGTCACATATGTCACACCGAGGAGTGCAGAGCATCCCAATGATCCCACATCACTCTTTATACTACCAGAGCGCAAAGCAAAACACTGTCATGTATAATGTTTACTATAGAAGGTGTGATAAAATAAATATGAGGATATAATACCTTCACATCTCAAAAATTTTATCTTCTAAACTATAAGAAAAAATCTTGGACTACAGAGGGATGTAGACCAACGTACTATGACTCAACCTCAGAGTATGCACTATAAATACCTTAGAAATATTTTTGCAACTTATCTCAATGTGCGGTGCACTAAACATGAATAATGTCAATGTAGGAATATTGTAAACATATAAAAGCTTGTGTACCTACCTCTACAACATACTTAGACACCATTTCAACCTCATACAATACTGTTGACATATACTTTGCATACCAACAATCTTTAGAGTATGCACATCCTTCAACATATACTTTTGGCAAATGACAACACATATTTCCAACACTATTGCTCTCTATCTCACTTCTCTCTCACCCCTCACTCTCTCCCTCCCTCTCTCCTTCCATCTCTACTCTCTATCTCCCTAATCTCTATCTCTACCTACCTCTCCATCCATCACTCCCTCTCTCTTTAGCTCTCCCTTCCTCCCCTCTCCTTGCCACCCTCCCTCCTTCCCTCTATCTCTATCTCTCTCTACTTCTCTCTATCTCACCTATCCCTCTCTACTTGCCTCTCCCTCCATCACTCCCTACCACTCTCTATATTTCTCTATCTCACCTCCATCTCTCTCCTTCCATACCTCTCCCTCCCTCTCTCCTTCCATATCTACTCTCTATCTCTCCTCTCTCTCTACCTTTCCTTCCCTCTCTACTTATATTTATCTCCCCTTTCCCTCTCTCTACCTACCTCTCCCTTCATCACTCTCTCTATGTGTCTCTCTTTGTGTCTCTCTTATCTCACCTATTTCTCCCTTTCTATCTCTCTCTCTCTACTCTCTATCTCTCTTCTCCCTCCCTCTACCTCTCCCTCTCTCCTCCCTCTTTCTCTCTCGCTCTCTCCTCTCTATATCTCCATTCCCCCCCTCTCTCTCACTCTCTCCTTCCCTCTCTACTCTCTATCTCTCATCTCTCTCCCCCTTCCTCCCTCCCTACCTCTCCCTACCTCTCCCTCCCTCCCTCCTTCCCTCTCTACTCTCTATCTCTCCTCTCTCTCCCTCCCTATATCCCTCCCTCTCTCCTCCCCTTTCTCTCTCAATCTCTCCTTCCATCATTCCCTCTCTATCCCCCCTCTCTCTACTTATCTCTCTATGTTGATCTCTATCTCACCTTTTTCTCCATCCATACCTCTTCAACCCTCCCACATTCCCTCTTTACTTATCTCTATCTATCATATCCCTCCCTCTACCTACCTCTATCTCTAGTAGATAGAGAGAAGGGGAGGGAGGGAGAGAGAGGTAACATTGATAGAAGTAGAGAGGCAAGGAGAGAGAGAGAGGGGTGACGAGGGAGGGGAAATTATGGAGGGAAAGAGAGGTGAGATAGATAAATAGAAGGATATAGAGATAGAGATAGAGAGAGAGTGGTGAGATAGAGAGTAGAGAGGGAAGGAGAGAGAGAGATATGGGGAGAGAGAGAGAGAGGGAGGGAGATTAAGAGAGGGAGAGAATGGGAGAGAGGGAGAGAGGAGGAGAGAGATATATAGAGAGAAGTATATAGGGAAGGAGAGAGAGAGGGGGAGCAGAGAGTGATAGGTTGGATAGAGAGAAGTAGAAAGGGAAGGTGGGTGGGAGAAAGGAAGAGAGATAGACAAAGATAGACAGAGAGAGGGAGGGAGGGAGAGAGACAGAGGGAGATAGAGAGACAGAGGGAGGGAGAGAGAGAGAGAGAGAGGTTAGATACAAGGAAGTAGAGAGGGAAGGTGGGTGGGAGGAAATAAGAGAGAGAGAGAGAGAGAGAGAGAGAGAGAGGGAGGGAGAGGGGGGAGATGTATAAAATTAGATAGGGAAGGAGGGTAGAAAGGAGAGAGGTGATATAGAGAGAAGTATAGAGGGAAGGAGAGAGAGGAAGAAGGTGGGGAGATTGAGAGAGGGAAAGGTAGAGATGGAGAGAGATAGAGAAGTATATAGGATAGGGAGGGGGAGAGAGAGAGATAGATGGAAGGAGGGAGGGAGGGAGGGTTGTATTGTCATGTTGATATATATGTTTTAACTAAACATGAATCTCGGCCCTAAATTTGGTATTGCCATAATGATATGGATGTTCAACTAAATGTGAAATCGAACTATCTTAATAGTTGGCCCTATATATCTATACTATTCTATATTTTGTTTCATTTGGATATAAAAATAGTTTAGTTCATTTTTAAAATTTAATCGTCTTAATGATACAATGAATGAGGTTAATTATATGGTGTTTATGAATATTTTTCTATAATTTCATTTATGGCTATATGATTGAATTTTATATGGAAATTCTGATTTTGTGGATAAATTGTTAAGTTTGGATCTCATTATTGTAATGGAATGACGTTAATCCTAATTTTGGAGTGTTACAGGATCGTCACACACTCTTGGTGAAGAGAGAGACAATATCGTTGAGAAGGGGAGTCTAGCCATCTGAGGGAAATTTGTGTGAGAGTAGCACACACAGGCACATACTATTATTCTAGGTTGCATATTACATTAGGAAGGGTAAATTGAAATGTTTTAATTATTTTATTATTGATAAAACACAATGAGAAATTAAAATTATTACCTATTAATAATTTTCTATTCATATTTATGTATGTTGAGTAAATTATAATTCAAAGAAAATAAGTAAGTAGAAAAACAAAAACATATAAAAGAAAAAAGAGAAAAAAATTATATATAACAAATAAAACATTCTAAATACTCATTCCTTTTAATTAAAAAAGTATAATTAAATATTGGTGGGATCCAAGCAAAGAAAAGAAAAAAAATGTGTTAGAAAGGTACCTTAATAAGGTACGTTGGCCCCATATATTCTTTAAAGCAACAAAAGATTAAGAAGGCCAGCAACAGGTTTGAACAACTAGCTTTTAGCTAAAGGAAAAAGGTATAAAAAATAAGGTAACATATAGCACCAAAAAAATGCCACCTTTTCCCATGTAGCAAGGAAGGCTGAATGGGTGGTAATAAAATAAGGAAGAAGATGACCATTAAGGCATTCAGTTTTTAGAAAGAAGGAGAACAAAATGAAGGGAAAAGGCCATGTGGGAGAGAGAGAGAGAGAGAAGAGGAGAGTGAGAGAAAGATGAGAGAGAGGGAGAGAGGGAGGGGTGAGATAGAGAGTAGAGAGGGAAGAAGGAGAGTGAGAGAAAGATGGGAGGGAAGGAGTGAGGGAGGAAGGGAGGGACGGAGTGATGGAGGGATGGAGGGAGGGAGAGAGAGAGAGAGAGAGAAAAGGAGAGATAGAGAGGGACAAGGAGAGAGAGAGGGGGGAAGGAGGGAGGGAGAGAGGGGAGATAGAGAGAAGTATAGAGTGAAGGAGAGAAAGAGGAGGAAGGTGGAAAGATTTAGAGAGAGGGAGAGAGAGGGGGACCCTTCATGGGAGGGAACTTTTTTTCAAATCTAAACAACTTGAGCTGCTAAGGATTAAGCTTGCAAAGAAGGTTGCAGAACTTGCATTTTTAAAAAGGTGTAGGGATTCTAAGTTGATTCCATCTTTTACTAGGGTCACCCATCACTTGTGGAGCTTCAACACCAAGTACATCTTCATTTGGTCTAATTTGTCCCTTCTTAGGGCAGTCATCAAATCTACTAGAGTGGCTATAAATCTCCTAAACTTGAGGCTTCTTCCTCTTCATCTAGAGCTTGCATCCTCGCTTCATCTTAACCTATGGATCTTCATGAACACCTCTTCGAATGCCAGAGCCACAAGCAGACAAGAAGATTGCATCAGAAGGCAAAAGAAAAAGCTTTCAAATTAGCAACATAGGTATCTTTCTAATTATCTCCCCTCCATCCTTTCGAACCTTCATACTCACTCTTCTCCACGTCACCCCCATCCATCTCATTCTCATTCTATTTTTTCTCCTCTTGCTCGGTGCACCTCTCATGTTGATTTGTGTCTCCCTTATGCTTGTTCCCACTTGCAGTCTCATGTTACCAACCTGCTGTCGCCCCCCTCTGGAATGCTTGCCCCCACTCTTTCCGCATTGGAGAGGCTATCCATCCATCATTTTCCCATCGAGGGACCTGCTTCTCCTCTTCACCACCCTCCGAGTTTTCTCTCCTTGCACTTGCATCTCTAGTGTCAGCAACATTTTTCTGTACCTCAGTTTCCTCCAAATCTCTGCCCCATTTCGGCCTCTCCTATCCCGTTTGTGCAGCCATCATCTGGATCATTCTCGTCCTCCCAATCTCTTACCAAGGATGAAGTTGCTTTGCCTGCGGATCGTCCTGCTCAACTCGTCTAGTCCATCTCCAACTCCACAGCACGTGGCAAGCATAGTTCTTTTCTTAACGAGTCCTTTACAATGGCTCTAGGTACGTCCCCTCCCGTCGTTTCTTCTCCTCTCACCTCTGTTGACTGCATTAATTGCATTGAGCTCTCTTCTTTGGATCTTTCATTGCGTGTTGGGCACTTCCCTATCCCTTCATTCTCACCTCAAGCCCATCTCAACTCAGGTTCTTGTCCTTCCACATCTCTTCCCGCCTTATTATCTCCCCACCCCGCTTCCACCCACCCCACTTTCCTGCCTCCGTGGAGTTGTCTACTCGCCCTCCATCTCCTATTCCTAGCTGTTCGGGCTGTAGTAGCTACTCTATTTTTCCAGAAAAAATTCATCAGTCGATTTCTCCCTCTGATCCTTCCATGTGTCCTCCACCACAACTGTCTCTTCAACTGAATTGTCTTCTTCGCCTTCCTCGTATCTCCCCCAATCTCCCTCCTATCCCTAGCTAGGAGAGTAAATTAGTGTCAATTTATCCGACTCATCCTTAGATCCCCTTGCCATTAATGTTCTTAAACGTGGCATTAGGTTTGCTTTGTCACCTAGAGCTATCCCGCATGTTGACTTCCTTATTGAAATTGATAATGTCATCCATTCTCTTCCTCTAGACGTTGCCAAGGAAATCATACAAGATTGCGCTATAGCCCTTAGGCATGCCAAACCTCCTAAACACGTCGTCTTAAAATTTGAGCTTCTTGCCTTTAATAAATTGTTACACAACAAAGACCTTGTTATTTCCAAGGCGGATAAGGACAATGCCACTATGGTCACGAACAAGCTTGAATACAATTCTAAAATGCTTAAGCTCCTTTTTGATGCTAGTAGCTATAAAGCCTTACCTTGTAACCATTGGTCCAAAATTTTAAAGCATGTCAAATCTATGGTGTCTTCCTCCTTGTTTGATGAGGCAACCATAAAGCATATCCTTCCCAACAAAGAAATCACTCCTCACATCTATGGAACTTGCCCAAAATTCACAAAGTTGGCATTCCTTTGAGACCCATTGTTGACACCATGGGGTCATCAACTTACAACCTTGCCTCTCACCTCTCTAAATTATTAGCCCCTTTTGTTGGGAAGTTACACTACGTAAAAAACTCTACCCATTTTGTCTAGTTTACCAAGGATCAAAGGTTAGAGAGTACAAACCTTTTGGTAAGCTTCGATGTGGTTTCTCTTTTCAGCAAGGTTCCCATCCCTGACTCTATTGAGATCATTAGGTGCAAATCTACTAAGGAGATTGCTTCCCTTATTCAATTGTGCTTAAGGTCTACCTTTTTTCTCCTTCCAAGGGGTCATTTATGAGCAGGTCGATGATGTGGCCATGGGTTCCCCCCTCTCCCTTGTGATTGTCAACCTCTACATGGAGCATTTCAAAGAAATTACCCTTCACTCCTTCCCTCTCAAGCAAAAATGGTGGAAAATATATGTAGACGATACCCATGTTTGTTGGCCACATGGCTTGGAAAAATTAGAGGACTTCCATTCCCACCACAATAGCCTTGTTCCTTGTATTTCCTTCACCAAAGAGATTGAAGTGGACAACCATCTTCCCTTTCTCAATATTCTTCTTCTAAAAAACCTAATGGTTCCCTTGGTTGTCGTGTGTATCACAAGGCCACCTACACCGATCTTTATCTCCACTCATCTTCTCATCACCACCCGTGCCAAAAAAGTGGTGTCCTAAAAACTCTTGCTTTGGGAGCCTTTACAATTTGTGATGAGGATAACTTAAACTTTGAGTTAAACCATCTCCGTCACATGTTCACTCAAAATGGGTACTCTAATAAACAAATTTCTAGGGCCTTCAACCAATCTGAGGTGTGTTTCCTCTCCATCTCTAAACCCATCCACTCCTTTGGTCTCCTCGTTGCCTCTCTCCCCTTCGTTGAAGGCTTATCCCAAAAAAAATCACCAAGATCCTTCATAAAAAGGTCTCTAATGTGCTTTCAAACCCCTCACCCCTATGAGAATCGTCTCCCCTCTCTCAAAGATCCTAAGGGAAACCTTCTCCACTCAGGGGTCTACAAGGTTGTGTGCTTTGGTGGTGCTCCTTATATTGGTGAAATCAGTCAATCATTTAGCACTAGAATCAAAGAGCACATTGTTGACATTAGACATGAGTGGATCCTTAAGTCTGCTTTAGCCAACCACTCTTCTTCCACCAAACACCATATTTGTCTTGAGAGCACCCAAATATTGCACAAAGAAGATAACTTTTTCAAAAGGAAGCTCAAAGAATCCATTGAAATCCACAACCACCCCTTGAACCTTAATCGTGATGAAGGGTGGAGGTTGAGTCAAGCTTGGCATCCCTTGTTATCCAACATTCAAACCCTTCATCTCCCTTCCTCTCCTTGATCTCCCTCTTTTTTTCTCCTTGTTCGATGGGTGTCCTTTCCTCCCTTCCCATGCTTTGGTCTCTTTGTCTTATTTTTTCCTTTTCCATGTGTTAGTGTTGGACTCTTTCCTTTTTTCCCCTTTTGTTTCCCTTGTTTCCCTTTCTTTTTTGTGATTCCTTGTGCTTTCGTCTCCCTTTTTTTCTTCAATTTTCAGTTCTTTCCTTCATGTTGCTTCCTTCTATTTTTCCCTTCTTTGTCTTTTTTGGTTGTTGTGGTTTTTGGCCCTCTATTGGCTCTCATCTTTTTCCCTCTTTCTTTTGGTCTCCACTTCTCTTTTTTCGTCTCCCTTGAAGTTTTCTTTTTTTCCTTCTTTCTCATTTCTATTTTGTTTCTTCTCTTTTGGTTTTTTGTTTTTGCTATTTATTATTATTTTTTGGTTGTTTCCTTTCTATATACATATATACATATACGTGCATATATATACATACACATGCACACACACACACACACACACACACACACACACACACACACTTATATATATTGTGTGGGTTTTGTTGTTTTTGTTTTTCGTATGTGTATTGGTTTTGTGTTTTTTATTTTTTGGTATTTTTATATTTTTTCTTTTATGTATGTATGTATTTGTATTTTTTTGTATTTATAATTATTTTTATTTTTGTATTTATTTTTTGTTTTTGTGTTTTGTTGCATTTAATATATAATAATAATACAAATACATATATTTTTGAATTTATATATATATATATATAGATTGATATTTAATTGTATTGTATTATTATGTGAATACCATTACATATGAATACAAATAGATATGAATGCAACTTTGTTTTGTTTTGTGATTTTTTGTTATTTTGTTTTGTTTATTGGTTGTTTTTGTATTTATTTTTGTAATTGTATTGCTTTGGTTGGTTGTGTATTTTGGGCTTGTGTTGTTGTAATTATGTCTTGTATTCATGTATTGGTTTGGTGGATTTGGTTTTCTAATTTTTTGTTCTTGTTTATTATATTTGGTTGCATTATTTTTATTCTTTTTGTTGTTTTTTGTATCCTTGTATTTGTTTAAGTGTATTTTTATATAATTTTTTTTTTTGGCTTTTTGTTTCTTTGTCTTATTTATATTTGGTTGTTTTGTTTGGTTCTCCTTTGTACCTTTTTCCTTGTTTGGTAATTTTCTTTTAGTGCTTTGGTTCTTTTTTATTTTTGGTCCAATTCCTTTATTCCTTATTGTTGAATTGTATTGTCTTTTAATTTTTTGTTAAATCTCCTTAAATTGTTTATTGTCCTTTTGTTTTGTCCTTAACCTTGTTCTTGGATATTGTTTATTTTTTATGTTTTTGTTTTTTATTTGCATTTGATCTTGTTATTCTTCCTTCTAGTTTATAATTTCCCCTTCTTTTTCAACCTCGTTTCTTTCCTTTTTTTTTGGTTTTTTGTAAGTCATTAGTTGCAAGTTCTTATTTTTCCTTTTGTCTCTCTCCTTGCTTCATATGTTTTCTTTTATTTTCGTTCCTTATTGTTCTTGTGCTAATTATTGCATTTGTTTTTAAAGTTGTATATATGTATACATGTGAAATTATGTATACTTATTTATAGTTTTATTTTCTTCATAGGCTTGTATTCCTTGTATTTTTATATATTTTCATTTTTTCTTAATAAATATATATAATTATCATTATTAATCATTTGTCTTATTTTTCATGTTTTGGTGCTCTTGTTTTTGGAATTTTTATTCTTAGCTTTTTTAGAATTTTAGTGCTTCTTCATATTTTTATCTTTTTTTCCTTTAGTTTTTTAACTCTTTTTTCTCAATTGTCTAGTCCTTCTAGGTCCTCGTGCATTTGATCTCTCCTCCCCCTTCTTTTGGTTCTATTTAGGTAGCTCTTGGTCTACAAATTTTTATTTTCTCCTTTAGCTCTCTGCTCTCATCCTGATGATGGATCATGGAGTGTGATCCAAAACGTTGATGCAAAAATTCTCACACAATCAAAGCCATAAATCATTGCAAAGAACATTATGGATTGTGGAAACTTGATATCATTAATCTACTCCCAGATGCTAAGGAACCAATTCACCATTTTTCTTGCTTTCTTTATAGATTTAAAAATTTCAAATATTATCAAGAATTTGTTTCTATCTAATCTTTATATTCTTGACACATATATCATGTACATATGCAAACACATCATATATTTTATTTATTTAAAATATATTATTTTACATTAGATTTAAGAATATTTTGTTTTATTTATAACTTTATTATGTAGTGGAAATTATACTTGGAAGACAATATGTTTACATATTGTGTAAGAATTATTTTATTATGAGATAGAAAACACTTAAAATTACATAATACTTTTAATAATTTTTTTTTGATGAATAGATAGCTATCTACATTAATATAAAGATAAAGTTACATATTCACAAAAAAAGTGGGTGGTAAGAAGGCGCACCCCAAGAGTCATATGGGAAAAGCCTAGAAAACCAAAAAACTAGAGTCACATGGGTCTAGCACAGAAGTTCATAATCATAACAATTATAAAATAAAAAGGCCATCATGCAACCAAAGTAGTGTTAGCAGAATCAGGAGGGTCTTTGTCATCCATGTGTTTCCCCCATACATCAACGGGGTCTGGAGTGATGTCGCGAAGAGGACCCCAACCATCCTCAACATCTTTTTCCTTCTCTTTATCTTTGTCCTCGCGTCGGCACAAGATTGCAAGCACCAGACATAAATTTTTTTCCAGAATTTGGCCAACCAAAGCAAGAAGTAGGAGTTTCATCAGAGGACCACCCAAAACTGCCACTGCTACTCCCTACAACTCCTCCAGAGGGCCACCCCTAGCCAGCCCGAGGAGGAGGAGAGCGGGTCCACTGAGGAGGGTAAGAACCACATTGAAGGGGAGGTTGACAGTGGGGGCGAGTAGAGCCACTCCCCTGCCAGCCCTGAGAGGGTGACCAACCGCGAGAGGAGGTGGGTGAAGCGGGAACCCAAGCAATAGTACATGGGGCATTGCCCCAATAGTCCAAAAGAACCTATAGGTGAGCCACCTCGAGTGCAACTTTTTTTTCCTGAACCTAAATTTGTAAGAGCACGTTAGAACAAATAATAGCTTTAGAATACAAAGAAATATTTTTATCCATTTGTGTTTTAGCAAATATGCAGGAATTTTTGTCTTTCCATTTATTGAAGAGGATTTTCACCCTAAAAGTTTTCCAAAACTGGGTACACTTAGCAGGAAGTCTGGGTGAGTCTCCCAGTAGAATCATATGTCAGGGAAAAGGCTCTGGTCTAAAGGGTCAAAAGAAGTCATGAATCCAAGTCCAAAACTATTAAGCTTTGGTACAAAACCAGAAAAGATACTTAAAAGACTCAGCTTACCCATAGATAGGGAAACGAGGGTCCTTGACCCCCAGGTGAACAAGCTGAGAACCCACAGGCAAGTCTTGGAAAAGAATACATCGAGCAAAGTGGGAAAGTTTTGGATCAACACTTGTAGACCAAGTGGGAGAGAATCTTTTTCACTAGACATCAACGGGAGATTGAAGAAGCCACCTTTGGTTCATACTTTCAATCATAGGAAAGTGTGGTGAAAGCCACTTATAACCAAGCCTAAGCTTGTAATTTCTAAAAAGGGTGCCTAGGTACCACTTCTAGTCCTTCCACCAAGGTTTGAACCCACAAATTCCCACCTTATGAAGCATTTATGTAGGAATAACATTCACCAAACCATCATAAGTAGCATGGTCATGGTTTTGAGGCCTGTAAAGGGAACACAAATCTTCCCGCAACCTGATGCACATTGCAAGTCTATGAAACATCTACTATAAAGTTTGAATACCTTTCAAGTGGAATCTGAGCACCTTAAGCCAAGGCAACTTAGCCAAAGGTAGACCATTGTTAGCAAAAAGAGGCAACCACCAAACATTATGTTGATTGAGCGAAATCCCATCGCGGAAACTAGAGCCAACCCAGTGGAGGTAGGGCTTAACTACCTCTTAGGCTCTCCAAATGCTCTTGTCCATGAAAGTTACCATAATTTGAATTGGTTCCTTCATGACTAGAAGGGTTTGAAAGCCAATCCCCTTCCAAGCGGGTCTATGAACAAGAAATTTTGACTGAATGCAATGCCTGAGAAGAATTTTCCAAGCTTCATCTCTAGTAAGGGCATGAATTATACATTTCACATACAAGACAGTCCCTTGTCGTTGAGTGGAGAGCAGCCCAAGTCCTCTAGAGTCTCTGGGAAGGTAGCAAAATTCCCAGGAAATATGATGAAACCCTCTATGGGACTTCGTAGAGGCCCAAAGGAAGTCTCAAAGCAATTTTTCAAGTTTTTGGATAGGCAGCTTTTGAAGGGGCCCAACAAGAAGAATAATAGACATGGGTGGCAGCAAGAATTTTGGACCACGCCTAAAATTTTCCTGCCAAAGAAAGGGGCTTGGTAATCCAGTATGCAATTTCTACTCTATTCTAGAAAGAATAGCTTACAACAGCTCAGCCGGAGAGGCCTGGAAGGAAAAGGGAATTCCCAAGAACCGAAAGATTTCCCCTAGCCCAATCCACTTCCAATCGTACTACAGAAGCAAAGGAGGAGTGGGAAATATAGACTGTCTGTAGCACAAAGTTTTGTGCCACTAAATGGTGGAACCAAATGCCAGGAAAAAAGTGGTAAGACATTCTAGAACCTCCTTGACATTATCTTCTTCCTCCAGAAGAGTGAGGAAAGAATCATCAGCAAAATGGCCATTAAACAATTGAGCCTGGGAGTTAGGCAACAAAATTCCTTTGACACGCCATTGAGAAACTGCATTGGCCAAGAGATAGCCAAATCCTTCGACAACAAGCACATAAAGAGAAGGAGCACTTGTAGACATCCTTGTTGAATGGAGAAGAAAATCCAAACAACAAGAGATTGGTGGCCATTAATGGTGATACAAGCAAAGGCATCCACAAAGAGAATTTGAACAGCCTGAATGAAATTGGGCCCAAACCTCAAGGCTTGCAACATAGCAAGAATAAAAGGCCATTCAATGCAGACATAAGCTTTAGCGAAGTCTATTTTAAGAAAAATAGCTTTTTAGTCTGAGTGCCTAGCCCACTCCATGCCTTCCCACACAACAATAATGCTATCCATAATAAACCTAGATTTGATAAACTCAGTCTACTATGAGTGCGCAATCTAAGGCAAAAGATGGCAGATCTTCAGAGCCAAAGCTTTGGCGATGATCTTATAAGAAACATTGAGGAGTGTGATAGGCCTCCAGTTGCAAATATCCTTGGGATCTCTAGATTTAGGTATGAATTTAATATTTCTTTTGTTTATTAAATTACTCAGAGATTTAGAATGAAATGCCTTGAGATAAACTTTGTACAAGTCGTGGGCAACACAGTCCCAGAGGGCCTTGTAAAATTCACAAGGGAAGCCATCAATCCCTTGGGATTTTTCATCAACCATGGAATGAACAACTTCCTTAAGGTCTCCAATTGTTAGTAATTGATCATAGAAAGCTCTTTGGGCTGAAGATAGCCTATTTGGCACAACAACAAGGCAATCCTGGAGGGCTTGTTGTCGCACAGGCGTAGACTCCTGAGCAGTGAAAACTTGCTCATAGTGACACACAAAATTTTGGAGAATATTAGGAAGCTCATAGAGCTCTTAAATTCCATCTTTAAATTTTTTAATGCATGGAGATGAGTGTCTGGCACATAGGGCCAAAAAAACTCTTTGGAGGCACAGTAACCAATTTTTAGCCAGTGCAACCTGGCTTTGATTTGAGCACCTATGGCAGCATAATTGTTTGTAACTTGCTTTTTGTGCCTTAAATCCCCTACCTTGACTTGTAATGATGGGGAAAATGGGCTAGCCGCTAAAGCCTCAGTAGTTGAGTGTAGGTCAGTTGTGGTAGCCTCATAAGACCACCAACAGTAAATGGCTAGCTGGCGCCCATAAATGCATAAAAATCTAGCTGTGTGAGTGATCTAGCATCATTCTACCAAGTTATCCAGCCTGTATGATGAGCTGGCCTACACTCAAAATTCTAGACTCTACAAATGTGGGCCAACGTGGGCTGATCACAAAGCAAAGACGTGTTAAAAAAGAATTGAGTTTTGCACGTAGAGGTTGTCTTGACTCTCATTCAATGTGAAAAGAAATGGGGAAATGGTTTGACAAGGTCACATCCACTAATGGCTTAACTGGGAGAGGAGTCGTCAAAAGAGAAAAAAGATTGAGTCGAGATCATAACACGATCAAGGAATTTAAATATCCTGTCAAAGTTGGCCCTGTAATTACACCAAGCGTGCTAGAGAGAATGAGAATGGTGGTGACCAATATTGGGATAAAAAAACTCCAATTTATTGTGCATGTAAAACCACGCCTCCTTTTCGCCAGTTGCACATCTGAATGGCAAGGTGCCATCTTTATCATAGGCCATCTCAACCATATTGAAATCCCCACACAATAACCAAGTAGCACTTGGAAATGAATAAAAAATCCAACACCAAAGCATAGAGCGTTACACAACATCATTAGAAGCATAAACATTAATAATCCCAAAGGAATGATTATCAATGTTGAGAAGGATCCAGATGAGTCGATGAGTGGGGTCAGACCTGTGGTCGACCACACAAACGTTCTACCGTGGGGACAAAAGCGTGAGCTTCGCCATGCCCAGCTTCATGATCAGTACAAAATATTTGACTGGTTGGCCAAATAGAGCGACAAGCTGAAGCGAGCAAAAACAAAAAAAAATTAACTTCTTGGAGACAAAGCACGTCAATACTAGAATATTTATTTAAAGTATCCCTAACAAAATACTTTTTGGAGAGGTTTTTCAGACCTCTAACATTCCATGAGAGGAAATTCATGAGTGAAACTCCTTCATATCGTCGGAGTCCAACTCTTCATTTAGAGAAGAGAAGCGATTTTGTAGAAACTCTGGCGAAATTGACTCAATCTGAATAGAAGGAGAAGAAAATCTCCATTTCTCTTGCACATATTCACCTTCTTCCAATGGCAAAGAGGGATTGCGAGATCACCTTTGAGCTCTCGACATGGGAGGAGAAACGTTTAGTGGTGCTATCATAATGGCAATAGGCTGAGGCGCAATCTTCAGCCTAGGCTGCATTGGAACATTATCAACCCTAACTAGAGCTTCTTTCCCTTTCACCGAAGGGTTTGAAACATTCTTCATTGGTTCAGGGGCCTTGGAAGCTAACCCAGAACCACTGAACTTATTTTTTTGTTTCATAACCATGGTCCATTTTTCATCAAGCTTGGCAGCAGAATTATCTGCTTGATGAGGCTTTTTAGTTTCTTGTGGTGGAGAAAGTGTACAAAGCACTGCCAAAGGAAAATCCTTGATCTTGTGGTCTATGGACTGACACCTATAACACGTGTTGGGAAGATTAAAATAAGTGACCTTCTGGGTATGCTGGAGAGCTCCAATTTGAGTTTCAATGGAGTCTTTCAAATCTTTGGAAATGTCCACTTCAACACAAACCTATTTCTGGGGTCGGGCCTAAAAGAGCCTATCTGGCTCAATACAAATGACCCTCTCTAGACAGGACACAATATTATTTAGAAAAGGAACATAAGGCAAAGGTAAACCAGGAAACTCAATCTAGACCGGGACCCGCAACTTGGTGTCATCTGAAACAGCGAATTCCCAAGTCCACGCCTAGAAAACCAACAAAGAAGACCTGACATAGCAGGGACCATGGGCCAGGATAGTCTGGACATGATTAACCTTCGCAAAGCAGAACAAGAAAAAACCCTTGGTTAAATTTTCGACCATATCAAGGCAGACCCCATGAGGGACCCAAGCCTTGTTAACCCATTCCTTAAGCACACTTTCAAGGGGAGTCCTCCCAACAAAATACCCAACAAGGGTGTGTTGCTCAAGCCATTGACAAGCAGAATCAAAATCAGGTAAAGGCAAAGCCACATCAGTTGGGGAGTCATAACAGTTACCTTGTGAAAGATTTTCAGAATAAATTTTTGGGGCCGTTTGTTTGGAGGAGGAGCCATTAAGCAGAGCCGTCAAACTGCTAACACCGGCATGAACTGTTGGGTTAGATCTTGTTGAAGGCATATTAAAACAAAAAAAACTATAGTAAATGTAGTCATACACACAAGAAAAGAGAAAATTTTTATGCAGTAAACGCAGTATGACGCAAGAGAGGCCAAGAATGACCGCAAACACAAGAAAACCCTAGTAGAGCTTATACACCCGAGAAGGCTACGATTTGAAGGTTCTTTTAATAATTTTCTTTAATTACTTTTTTTACTATTTATTATTTTCTTTTATTTTGTTCTAATTTTTTAAAAAGTATAATAAATATTATATATTTATATGTAACTTATTATTTTATTTGTGAGATAAATAAAATCTACTTATACTATATAAAACTATATTTAAAATTTTAAATACAATTTTATTTCTACTTAAATTTAAAATTTTAAATACTTTGACACTATTTAATTACATATTAAAAATAAAATAAATAATTAACAAAATATTGATAAATTAATATAAATATTAATACAAAATTTCTACATTACATTAAAACTATGTGCAGTTTTTATCATTAGCATTTCAAATCACACTCCATGACCCATCATCACGATGTTAGAGAGAAGAATGACAATAGTTTATGAAGTATAATTAAAAATGTTGATGATAAAAATTACACACAGTTTTAATCCAGAAATTTTATACTAATCCATCATAGACTGTGAAAACTTCATGATATATATATAACACTTTAAAATATCAATCTCAAAATATGTATCATAAATAATTTGAAATCTTGTTAATATGTATGCTAATTTACCTCTTTTGTTGTCATATTAGCTTAGCTGGACATTTTTATTTTTGGATGTTTCTTTATTTTTCTGACTGCTTGCCAAAGAGAAATAAATGAAATCCACTTTGGTCGTTGGCCATCACGTTAAGAGAAAAGTTCTGTAATTTCTCAAGAGTATCTTAAAAAGCGGAAGGAGTCATAAAGAAAAAGAAGCATTAAAAACAATACCATTTCCTACTAGGAAGCTGGAATCGAACCTTTACAGCTGTAATCCAAAAGCGTATAAATGCTGCAAAAAAGCTCAATACCTCATTGATCCACCCAAAATTGGGGCCCGTGTTGCAGAAAGCCTCTTCAGTTATCATTTCCTTTGGCTTACTCTCAGAACTTTCTTAGCTGGAAAACAAAGATGAATTCATTGGATTAGACAACAAAAGGGCTACAGGTCAAATTATCACAGACCAGTTGGACAAAAGTTAACAATGGTGATGACCTTAATCAAGACCTCAGCACACTAAAGCGGACGGTGCAGATCCATTCAAAGCAAATCTACACCGTTCCTACACCAGTTATTTCAGCCAGATCATTAAATATTGACGTGATATTAGTCACTGTCTTGCAAGTAACGGACTGAACACGTACGAGAGTAGAAGCATTATGTGACATTTCACATGGGCTGCTTGCCCTTCTGGATCAAAAGTTCAAAAGTTCAATTTGATATAAGGAAAGCCCGGGACGGTTTTTAAATTTTATATTGGAAGCATTTATGCCCATTTGGATTGGATAGTTGGTTTTTATGTTTTCCAGAGAAATGATTTTGTGTCTGGATGGACCGCTTCTCTTCTTTCCGCCCCTCCAAAAGAATGGACCCCCTTTCTTATTATTATAAGTTGAGTTGAAAACTTACTATTGAGTTGAAATATAAGGTAATTAGATGTTAAAATATAAGTTGAGTTGAAATATACACATAGGTAATTAGATGTTAAAATATAAGTTGAGTTGAAAACTTATTATTATTTAATTAAGATGGTCAATATGGTTTCTTTAGTATATTTATAGATTTAGGTTAAGATTGAAACAGGTGTCTTAGAATTTCAAAATCTTTAGGATTTTCTTAATTATTGGGAGCACCTCTTGTACTATGAGTCAAATTCTATTCAATGGTGTGTCTTAGACCACTCTTCTTACTACACTTCATTTAAAAACATAAAAAATATCTTCAAAAGTAATATTTTGATTATTACATGGACTGTGGAAAACTCATACTTACTACTTTTCATCATTGTACCAAGCCCTTACATCACTATCACAAGGTTTAACCAATGGAGAATTATCCTAGGCTAGACAATTACTTAAATATGTTTGTCAACACTACAAATTTATTATTGCAAGTCCAAATACTCATGCAAATCCTTGTTTGTAGCCACAAGAGGATCACGATTAACAAGTTTAGATCCATGTGTCATGTTCAAATCCTCAATTTCAAAGATTGGTTTGACAACTATGGAACTGAAATGTTGTTGTATATAATTTTTTTCCATTCCTAAGGTAGTCACCTCACAAGTCTTGAATTTCTAATCTAGGGATGAATTTATTTGGTGACATCTTTCATAGAAAAATTAGCAACAAACAAAATCATGAGTACCATAATTTTATTAAATAAAATTTTCTAGCATTATTTCATACAATTACAACCCCATCTATTTATCTTAAGGTATTTCCCAATTATTGCATTAGTTACTTTTTTTTTATCATAGAGTTCATGTAGAGATGCTATCATTTATTTTTCATTTTTTATGAACTTGGTATTCCTACACCCCCTAAGGTCTCACAATTGAGATATGGGTTTTCATTATTGATATCAATTTGATTCCTACCCACCAACCAACCCTTACTTTATTTGTTTACTAAAAAAAAATCAAGAACAATATTTTGATTACTACATGATATGACTAAAATAAATATGATTAAATTTGAATATTGTAAAAACTATAAAACCAACTAATAAAATCTAGGGGTCACAATAAGGAAACTCCCCAATTATTGTCTTACAACTATTTTAATACTTATAATTAATTCAATTGACAAACGTAATTTATTTTAGCATAGGAGATATACGACACACTTTTCAGAGTAAACCTAATTTCACATGAAAGTGCTGCTGATAACAAAGTGCTTCTTAATATAAAAATTGTGTGAGTGTTTTTACCAGAAGCATTTATCTGCATGACTGTAGAAATATCACATCTATTTCCACTTGTGTATATATATAACTGACGGTCATCATTAAGAGCACAATGCTAAGCCCGTGGAATGTTGGTTGATGGGTAATGAATACCGAGGCCTTCATGCTTGATCTATAACAGCTAAGCAGTACAGTATAGTCACCACAGAAAACTCCATTCTTTCCCAGTGTTCCTAAAGACCCCTTGAGTAACTGTTATACAAAACGGTGTATATGCACTCCAAGCTTTGTGGAACAAATCTACGTGGCTGGTTATTTTAGCTCCTTAAGTAAAAATTTCCTCTGGCTTACTCTCAGAATTTTCTTAGCTGGAAAACAACAATGAATCCATTGAATTAGACAACATAAGAGCTACGGGTCAATTTATCACAGACCAGTTGGACAAACGTTAACAATGGTGATGACAGAACCTTAATGAAAACCTCAGACTTGACTAAAGCGACTTCAAAATGGGCTGTGGACGGTGCAGATCCATTGAAAGCAAATCTACACCGTCCCTACACCAGTTATTTCAGCCAGATCATTAAATATCAACGTAATATTAATCACTGTCTTGGAAATAACGGACTGAACAAGTATGAGACTAGAAGCATTATGTGACATTTCACATGGGCTGCTTGCCCGTCTGTTTCAAAAGTTCAAAAGTTCAATAGTTCAATTTGATGTAGGAAAGCCTGGGATGGTTTTTAAATTTTATATTGCCAGTTAGCATTTATGCCCATTTGATTGGATAGTTAGTTTTTATGGTCTGTAGAGAAATGAGATTTTGTGGGAGGATGGACCCCTTCTCTTCTTCCCCCCCGCCCCTCCCCCACCCTCCCACCAAAGGAGAGGAATGGGATTACTTCCAAAATGTTCATATAATACAAGTTTTAAACGAAAAAGTAAAAGAATATAAAGATATATTTAAAAGATTAATTTTGAAAATAATTGTATATCTTGTTTTATCTATTTTTAGATTATATTCATTTTTCTTGAATGATCTATTATTAGGATGAGGATAGTACAAGGAGCTTTCTATTGAAAGGTTATGAAAATTAAGAGTTTATAAAAAATTCTCAAATATATTATTTAGACTTTTAGAATTATATAACTAACAATCGCATCTTAGTGTGCAATGAGAACACCGAAGAAGTGTGGAAGGTCAATAAGGATAATTTTGGTCTATTTTTTGCATATATTTACTAATTACTAATTTTGGTCAATTGGTAGGCCATTTAGTAAATGATATTGTTTATGCAACAAAGGTCTCAATAGAGAAGTTATAGCTTGAAATCAATTATGCATCCACTTACAAGGATCCAAACATGATTGAAATAAAACCTTTGAATCAAGAATATAATCAGGCTCCATTACCAGCAGGCTCATGTTATGTTTGCAAGAATGAGGGAGGGACAAAAAGAGGGAGAGATAGAGATAGAAGAAGGGAAATATAGAAGAGGGAAATATAGGAGAGAGAGAGAGAGAGAGAGAGAGAGAGAGAGAGAGAGAGAGAGAGAGAGAGAGATGGAAGAGATAAATATAGAGAGAGGGAGAGAAGGGGGGAGATAGAAAGATAAATATAGAGGTAGGAAGTGATATACTAAGTGAGGTAGAGAGATGGGGAGATAACGAGGTAGAGATGGAGGGAGAGGTGAAAGAAGAAAATGGAGATATAAAGATAGAGAGGCAAAAGAGATGATATAGTGTATAGGAAGAGGAGGGGGGAGAGAGAGAGGAGAGAGATGGGTGATAAGAGAGAGGGAGATACACCAGAGACAAGGGGAGGAAAAATAGAGGTAGAGATGGAGGTAGAGTGAGAGAGGAAGAGGAAGACAAATATATAGAGAGATATAGGGAGAGGGAGAGAGAGATAAAGAGATATAGATGGTGAGATAGAGTGATAAGAGATAGAGATATAAGGAGATATAAGGAGATATAGAGAGAGGAGAGGGAGAGAGATATACAAAGAGATATACAAACAAAGAGAACTAGATATAGATAAATTGAGATAGAGAGAGGGAGAGAGAAGTAGGGAGAGATAGAGATATATGGGAAGAGAAAGAGAGATACATATATATGTGAAGAGAAAGGGAGAGAGAGGTAGATATAGAGAGATAGATAGGGGACAGGGAGGGAGCAAGGAAGGGAGAGATGGGGAGAGATGGAGAGGGGGAGATAGAGAGAGGAAGGGAGAGAAAGGGAGAGATAGGTAGAGGAGGGAGAGATAGACAAGAAGGGGAGAAAGGGAGAGAGATAGGTTGAGGAGGAAGAAAGAGAAGAGGAGAGAAGGATCTAGAAATAGGTAGAAGAGGGAGAAAAATAAGAGGGGGAGAGAGGGAGATAAATACATAGAGAGGGAGAGAAAAAAGATGGTGGAGAGAGGGAGAGATAGGTCAAAGAGAGAAATATATAGAGGAAGAGGGAGAGGGGGATATAAAGAGACAGATAGGGAGATAGAGTGATATAGAGATAAAGATATAAGGAGATATAGATAGAGTAGGAGAGGGAGAGAGAGACAAAGTGATAAACAAACAAAGAGAATCAAAGATGGATAAATAGAGAGGGAGAGAGAAATAGGGGAGATAGAGGGAGAAAAAATTAGGGAGAGATAGAGATATATGGGAAGAGAAAGGGAGAAAGAGGTAGAGATAAAGAGATAGATAGGGGATAGAGAGGGAGAGAGGGAGGAAGAGATGGGTAGAGATAAAGAGAGGGTTGAGATAAAGAGAGGGATATAGAAAAATGGAGAGATAGGTAGAGAAGGGGGAGATAGAGAAGAGGGGGAGAGAGAGAGAGAGAGAGAGAGAGAGAGAGAGAGAGAGAGAGAGAGAGAGAGAGAGAGAGAGAGGCTGAGAGAAGAGGGGGAGAGGGAAAGAGATAGGTAGAAGAGGGGCATAAAGAAGAGTGGAAGAGAGGGAGAGAGATACATAGAGAGGGATAGAGAGAAGAAGATGGGGGAGAGAGGGAGAGATGGAGAATACAAGATAGTGATGTAAAGAGGAAGATGGAGAGGAAGATAGAGATACATATGGTGAGATAAAGTGATAGAGAGATAGATATATAAGAAGATATAAAGAGAGGAGAGGGAGAGAGAGACAAAGAGAGAGAATTAGAGATGGATACATTGAGATGAAAAGAGGGAGAGAGAAACATGGGACTTAGATAAAAAGAGGGAGAGAGAAGTAAGGAGAGATAGGGATATATGGGACAATTTGTATTATATTAAATATTATATATTAATTATGCTAATATGTACTTAACTACATAGGATAAAGGATGTCGTAATGTTAAAACCCAAATGTGTTCATTATTAGGATCTTGGTGGTAATTTTCATTTTAATAAACATACTCTAAAACCCTTGTCAAAACCTTATTTTCAGGCTGTAGCTCGTCAAATTGGAGAAGTGAAAGGACAATACCAACAAGGAAGAGTTTGGAGGAGTGGAAAGTAAAGCAAAAACAAATAGCAGAAAACAATTGAAAAAGTGGCAAAAAATGATGAGCGGTTGAGATTCATTTAATCATCTTGCATACCACTCAAACATTGTACACCGTCAATCTCGAATATCTGTTGGGCATTGTTCATAGAGGGAATGCCTTCGATGTAATAAAAAATAATTTTAGAGATAGATAAGTTAAATTTGTCTTTTTTAATAAAGAAATTTATAATGAATAAGAAGATATATATATATATATATATATATATATATATATATCATGTTTTCAAATGTATCTTCTTAATTTTTTATTTTAATGTCTTAATCAAGGTTGAGGATGTCTAGAAAGGACAACAATTGTAAGTTCAACCTCAAATCTAAAACAAATCAACATAGGTAACTAGATGTTAAAATATAAGTTGTGTTGAAAATTAATTATTGAGTGAATGCGGTTTCTTTACTATATTTATAGATTTATTTTAAGATTGAAAAGGGGTGCTTTAGAATTTCAAAATCTTTAGGATTTTCTTAATTATGGGGAGCGCCTCTTGTACTATGAGTCAAATTCTACTCGATGGTGTTCCTTAGACCACTCTTCTTTCTACACTTGATTTAAAAACATAAAAATATATTTTTAGAAATAATATTTTGATTACTACATGATCTGTGAAAAACTTATACTTACTACCTTTGATCATTTTACCAAGCCCTTAAATCACTATCTCAAGGTTTAACGAATGGAGAATTATCCTAATGTAGAAAAATCCTTAAATATGTTTGTCAACACTACAAATTTATTATTGCAAGTCCAAATACTCACACAAATCCTTGTTTATAGGCACAAAAGAATCACGATTGACAAGTTTAGATCCACAAGTCAAGTTCAAATCCTCAATTTCAAAGATTGGTTTGACAACTATGAAACTAAAGTGTTGTTGTATACAATTTTTTTCCATTCCTAAGATAGTCACCTCACGAGTCTTGAATTTCTAGTCTAATGGTGAATTTATTTGGTGACATTTTCCATAGAAAAATTAGCAACAAACAAAGACCTAAGTAGCATAATTTTGTTAAATAAAAATTTCTAGCATTATTTCATACAATTATAACCCCATCTATTTATCTTACGCTATTTACCAATTATTGTGTTAGTTTCTATTTTACCATAGAGTTCATGTAGAGATGCTATCATTCCTTTTACATTTTTTGTGAACTTGACATTCTTACACCTCTTAGGGTCTCACAATTAAGGTATGGATTTTCATTATTGATATCAATTTGATTCCTAACCACCAACTAACCTTTACTTTGTTCATTTAAAAACATTAAAAAAATCAAAAATAATATTTTGATTAATACATGAACTTGGAAAACTCATATGGACTAAAATAAATATGATTAAATTTGAATAATATAAAAACTATAAAACCAACTAAAAGAGTTAAGGAGTCGCAATCAAAAAGCTGTCAAGTTATTGTTTTACAAATACTTTAGTACTTAAAATTCATTCAATTGACAAACATGGTTATTTTAGCATAGAAGATGTATAACACACTTTCCAAAGTAAACCTAATATCACATGAGCTAAAGTGCTTTTGATAACGAAGAGATTTTACCACATTTATTTGCATGACTGAAGAAATATCACATCTATTTCCACTTGTACATATATAACTGATGGGCCTCATTGAGAATAAACGTAATTCAAATGAATTAAGATGCTTCTGATAACCAAGTGCTTCTTATAATAAAAATTGTGTGAGCTTTTGCCAGAAGCATTTATATGCATGACTGTAGAAATATCACATCCATTTCCATATATATATATATATATATCTATATGTGTGTGTGTGATGGTCCTCATTAAGAGCACAATGATAACCCCGTGGATGGTTAGTTGATGGGTAATGAATACCGAGGCCTTCACGCTTGGCCTATATTGGCTATACAGTACACGTATAGTCAGCAAAGAAAACTCCATTCTCATTTTTCCTAATGACCCCTGAAGTAACTGTTATACAGAACGGTGTATATGCACTCCAAGCTCTCTGCAACAAATCTACGTAGCTGGTTATTTTAGTTCCGTCAGTAAAAGTTTGTCAACGTCAGGCATGACAGACATCAACTAATTCTGATCTCAAAACCTTATACAACGTGCACGAGTGGCGTTCCATCTCAATCATCTCCATACTTCTTCCAAGTTTCCAACTCGGATGATGTAATCTGTGGATGTACGGCTCCTCCTTTAGGGCCCACCACCCCTTCTATAACTCTGGTCCTGCACTACAATTGTTCAGTATGCACTGTGGGAAAGAGCAGAGCAAGAGAGATACTCAAATGGGAAGATCAGACAAATCAAAACTGGTTCAAGAGTTGGTAATGCTACTGTGTTTTCTGGTCGCTCGAGGTGACAAGCTGCACGAAGGGAAATGGGAGCTGCTCTTGGAAAACGCGGGAGTTTCCGCCATGCATATGATGGTCTTACACACCAACAAAGTGCTCATCTTCGATCAGACCTTCGCCGGGCCGTCGCAGATTCGGAGAACCGACCCGCCGTGCAACAGCAAGTCGGCCCCTGCAAATCAAGACTGCTGGGCGCACTCTGTGGAGTACGACATCGCCAGCAACCGAGTCAGACCTCTGCACGTCGTCACCGACACCTGGTGTTCTTCCGGTGCCTTCACCAGCAATGGCAGGCTCGTTCAAATGGGCGGAAGTCACGACGGCGAGAACATTACTCGCTATTTCACGCCATGCTACGACTCCACATGCGACTGGGTGGAACCGGCGGCGCATTTGTCGTCCCCAAGGTGGTATGCTTCCAGCCAGATCTTGCCTGACGACCGGGTCATCGTCGTTGGAGGGCGCGGTCAGTTCAATTATGAGTTTATCCCGAAGCACGCACCCGGTGAAGGCGTGTTCCAGCTTCCTTTTCTAGCACAGACAGTGGACCGGGAGGAGAACAATTTGTATCCCTTTCTCCATCTCTCTTCCGACGGCAATCTCTTCATCTTCGCGCACAGGAGTTCCATTCTTCTCGACTACCACAACAACCGGGTCGTGAGAACCTTTCCCAAAATGCCCCGCGGTGGCTCACGGAACTACCCGAGTACTGGTTCTTCAGTCATGCTGCCCCTCAGCGCCGCCAACAATTTCCAAAGAGTGGAAATCATTATCTGCGGAGGAGCACCGAGGGGAACCTTCACCGCAGCCTTGGCACAGAATTTTAATGTGGTGTTCAAGACCTGCGGCAGAATAAACATCACTTCTCCAAATCCCGTCTGGCGAATGGAGAGCATGCCCGGCCGGAGAATACTGAGCGACATGCTCATACTTCCTACCGGGGACATCATCATAATCAATGGCGCCAATCTCGGAAGCGCAGGCTATCAGAACGCCAGAGCGCCCGTTCTGAGCCCGTTTCTCTACAAACCGGCAGAGCCCGTGGGAAGGAGATTCACAGTGCTCGCGCCCTCCAAAATTCCTCGGATGTATCATTCTACAGCAAGTGTTCTTCCAGATGGGCGCATACTGGTTGCCGGAAGCAACCCCAACTCTGGCTACCTCTTCTCCGACGTGCCGTTTAGCACCGAGCTGCGAATGGAGGCCTACATTCCTTATTACCTCGACCCACATTACGATTCAAAGAGGCCGACGATACATTCTGTTTCTGCACAGACGATCAGGTACGGGTCCAAATTCACCGTTGGCTTCAAACTGCCAGTACTACATAGATTCTCCAGTTTCCACTTCCACGCCTATGCTCCGCCCTTCACTACGCACTCGTTCTCCATGAATCAACGAATGCTTTCACTCAAATCGTCCATTTCCGTCTCCGGCTACTCTTATTCAGCGACCCTGACGGCGCCGCCAGGCCCGGTGGCGGCGCCTTCCGGATACTACCTGCTCAGCGTCGTCTGTGACGATGTTCCCAGCAAGGCCGAATGGATTCGCTTCGTCAATTAAAAAGCTTGTCTTGTATATTCTCGTAATCCTTCTCCTCCACAGAAAATTTAAAGGCTAAGGAAGAAACACAAATTCAGACTAGTAATAAATTGTTGATTTACTCATTCAATAAATGCAACGTGCAGGAGTCCGCTGAAGTTCAATAACGATCGTCGTCCTGCAATTTGGACAAGAACAAATCGCAGCCATTAATGTTGGTCATTTTTCGCTTAAAATTTAGTCCGGTCTTAGAGATGAATTGTCTCTATGCCCGTCTCATTACTGAATTATATTGCACTTGTGCTCAAAAGATTGTCCCTGAATTATTATGCACTGTACTCATAAGCTCGTCTATCTTGTTTTATTTAATTTGTTCTATTTAATTTCAAAGTTTTGAGATCTGAACGTTTTCTTTCTCTTCTGAGCCTCTCGCCTAAAATGCCAAAGTGTTGGGACTCATTTAATGTGCGTTACCACTAAGCTACGCATATTCTAAACAAAGATTTATGGATTGAAACCTATTTAAACTCTATTTTATCCAGTGGAGGGAGTGGGATTTGAACCCCGATCTCCCACACAAAACCGTAATGCCTTAGCCAATACGCCATTTACTGTAGTTAAAAGCAAAGCAAAATGTACTTATACAACACAATCAAGTATTGGAAAAAGATAAGATTGAATTCATTCTTGCTAGGAGAGATTATTATAGATCACGATGCTTTTTCCATCCTAGAAAAATAGCAAAGACTCTTTTGCAGAATAGAAGCCATTTTGATGTATTTTTCATCATTTTTAATGGATTATTTCCTCGTTTGAATTATTTCCTCGTTTGAAGTGGATTCGGAGACAAAGTTCAAAAAGGGTCAACTCCGTTATCATCTATTGTGTAATGTCTTTATTTTATTGCTACGCTTTTCTCAAATTTTAGTTGTTTAATTTTCTTATTAAAATTAAATTAATTTGTTGGATTTCAAATTAGTGTAACAAAATAATTATTACAACTAATTTTGTATTAGTCATTAATCATGCAACTAACTTGATACCCTAGAAGCGTCGCACTCTTGACCTTTTTTGCGAATAATTTGCACAAAATCCTCCAAGTTGAGAAAATTAGATGGATCAATTGGGAGGATTTTAGTCTCCATTTTGCAAGCATGATTTGTTAGGGCATCTACTATAGAATTAGCTTCCCTATAACAATGTGTAATTGTTACTAAAGCGAAGCCCTCAAGGAGCTCCCAAACTAGTTTTAAGATATAAGAAATGATCCAATTTTCTTCCTACCGGTTCTCACAAGCATTAATAATGTTTAAAGAATATCCTTCAATATGAATATTTTTGAGTTGCATGTTGTGTTCCATCTTTACACCTGATAAGAGGCCATGCACCTTTGCTACATTGTTAGTGCTTGTTAGTAGCTTTAGAGACAAGCCTTTTAGTAACTCTCCTTTGTTAGTGTGGATTACACAACTTAACCTAGATAATCTCGGATTACCTTTAGACGCACCATCAAAATTTAGTTTCACAACATTTGGAGCTAGGACACACCATTTGATTCTACAAGCTATCCACTTTTTGGACATTAGAATGTGCCCCCTAGTTTGGAACCTTCAAGAGAGACCAATGCTTTAATATTTCATTATCCCAGCTTGAGAATGAGTTACATGGATTTGAATTTTTCTTTACATCTACCATTACTACTTCCAATATATTCCTTTCCAATTTATTGAGGAAAATCTTCAAATCTAAAAACTTATTTCTAAAAATCCTTATGTTTCATTCTAGTCATATATTCTACACTAGTAAGGTCAGGATCACCACCCATAGTGCTTCAAAGAGAGAACCATTATAGAGTAATGACCAACTTTGAAATAACTCCAAAATGGTGTTTGGCAAGGGTGAAAGCCAATCAATTTTGCTTTGGATCCAATTCTAGCATGTTTGAGCAAAATTATAGTGGAGCAAAAGATGATCTAGTGATTCTTGGTGCACACCAAATAGAATACAGTTGAATGGTTGAGCTAGGCCCAACTTGGAAAGCCTGCAACTATTCAGAACCCGGTTATGAATAGCTAACCAAGAAAAAGTGCCTACTTTAGGGAGAATTGAGGTGTACCAACAAAGCTTATATGGCCACTTACCTAGTTGAATTCTATCCTCAAAGAGTAGATATTTATAGCCTTGTTTGACATTATATTATCCTATTTTAGATAGGGTCCAAATAATTTTATCCTCATAATCTGAAAGTAAAATAGTTTTTATGTCCAATATTGATTGCAACTTATGTTTTTGATGCTAGGGGAATGAGCGATTATAGAAAATTTTCCATGTAACATTGGCTTTAAAATTTGCATTGTCCCTTACTAAATAATGCTTGAGCTTTGGTCCCTAAACTACCTTTTAAAAACCCCGAGCCTCCTATAGGCCATCAATTGTAGTTAATGAAGGGTTACCATTCCATGAATCTTCCCAAAAATTGACATTTTCTCCATTGTTGACAATCCATGATAGGAAAGGTGAGAGTACATCTCAACATGTGATGATGAAATTCCACATTTTTGAACCATCCAATGGGTTTGAAAAAGTGGATATTTTTTCTGAGGTTGTTGAATCTAGGTACTTGGATCTCATGATTCAAATCCATTTTGAAGAAGGATTTGCATAGAGCTTCCACATTAGCTTTGCACCTAAGGCCAAATTTCTCAATTCTAGATTTTGAATGTCAACACCTCCAAAGAATTTATCCTTGCATATTTTTCCCCAGGAAACTAAAGGTATTTTCCTAGAGTTGTCCAAATTGTATCTCCATAAAAATTGCCTAGTTGTTTTGATAATGTTCTCATGAATCCCTCTTGGTATTTTAAGAACTGATAAGAAGTAATTTTTAATAGTAAATAGCATTGATCTTATCATAGTAAATTTTCCTGCTGGGTGCTATCATAATAATGGTTTACAATTCCTGAGAGGAACAAATTTTAGCTAAAATCACATATTTTTAGAAAATATAATGATTTAAGCCTTAAAAAGTTCTATTTTAAGGATTCCAATTGAAGAGGATTTGATCAAATCACCTTAGATCAAACCCCCTTGGATAGAACCTCGCTAGTTTTAAACCATACCTATAAATGCATCTCCTTTATACCTATCAAAATGTTGATAAAATATCACTTTTGATTTAGATTTTGGGGAATCAAATGAATTCATTTAAAATTTATTTCAAATGATTATGGCATTCCTTAGAACAAGCTATCCAACGAATATAATTTTAATATGTTTTGGCTTTATTATGTATTTTTTTTTAGTTTATTAAACATAGGTTTTTCATTGAAAATCAAGCTCTTTGTTTTGCACATGTGGAAAAAAATAGATTATCAAAAAAAAATTGAAAAATATCAGTGCAACTAAAGTTATTGAAGTCCTGATCCAACAAAAAATAAAATAAAATTTTGACATATACAAAAAAGATACACGCTACATAAAGGCCAGGTCTGAATTATAATTTGTTTGACTTTGAACTTGATTAAGGAAAAAATATCCATAATAAAAACTATCTAACCATGGAAGCACTAGATAGTCAGAGCATAAATCTAAATTTGAAAGAATAGAATTTTATCCTTCATGAAAAAAAGTTATGCGTTATATGGTGTGCGTCACTTTTTAAAAATGTTGTTTTCTGAAAAGAATCAATTTTCGTGGGAGATGGAAAAAGAAGTGCAATTTGATTCCAAAAATTTTGAAAAAAATATTTTTAGAATCTACAGACAAAATTTGATGAGACTCTAGTTTGCACCATCTTCAAATTCCTCACAGTTTAGCCGCTATAGGTCCTGAATGTGAAGATTTAGTTAAAAATAATAATTTTAGTGTCCAGTTTGGCCAAAAATTGTAAACCACTATTATGGGATCACCCTGCTACTATGACTTGTATAGTTGTAGAGATCTTGAGCCAAAATGAGGCTTTTTGAGCGCTTGCAAATAAAGGAATACCCAATTAGCTATAAGGCACTTTATTCTATCTAGATTCTAAGATAGAGAGGCTATAACCAATTGGCCATATTATCTTGCATCCATTATTGCAAATTTATGCTCTTTCTTTTCTCTCTTGTAGAAGGTTGTTTTTGGTTTTGTACGTGATCCTAGAGGCTTGATTCCTTGAGTGACTCTAACAAGTGTTAGATAATATCATGTAAAAATTGTAAGTTCATGATAGCATGTGTGCATTATATCATGATAATAATATGCAAATGTAATCATGAAATAATCATGTAAGGTTTATAATCATTATGAACCATAGGTTCATCATCTAAGTATAAAGATCATGTAAGTATGTAAAAAGCATAAGATAAATATATGTGGCATTCTTGAGATAGGTAATCAAGAAGAAAATGCCTCGAAGTAGGGAAACATAAAATAGACAAAGGTAGCATATAAAATAATACAAGTGAACACAACATAATTGTGATGTAGGAAAAAGGGATCTAGGGTCTAAATCACACATCCTACATCACAATGGAAGAGACAAAAAATGATCAGAAACACCCCCTTGGCTACTACCCACTATGGAAGAGCCAAAATGGTGGATTAGGGTTTCCATTCTTTCTTTGGGGGGTTGATTGATTGATTAAAAATTAACTAAATTTGATGATGCAAATGTGTAATTAGATTAACTATGCAACTACAACAAATTGCTATGATTTCAAGAAAGAATAGAATAGAAAAAAAATAGTTACAAAACAACAAGGTGTAGAGATAGAGGAACCTAACATATGAATGTGAGCTTAAATTGAATATACAGGGGCATTGGTACCCTAGACCTAGAAATATAGACCTTCATAATAAAAAATCATGTCTTAGTTAGTCATTGTTTGTAGGATCTGTTAGGAATTGTATGCAAAAAATATCAATTAAATGCAAATAAAGGTTAAATAGAGTAATGAAAAACACAAAAATAATAACAAGAGACAATATTTAACGTGGTTCACCCAAACTCGGTCTACATCCACCAATAGAGATTCCAATATTATTATCTAATAAATCGAACTAATTACAACCAATAATCCTTGCAACTCAATGGGTATTGCCACAATAGTGGTTTACACTTTCTCGTAGATCTTATTTTTGTTGAAATAACATATTTTTAGAAAATATAATGATTTAAGCCTTGAAATTTTCCATTTAAAGGATTCCAATTGAATAGGGTTTGATCAAACCACCTTAGACCAAGCCCCCTTGGATAGAACCCTGCTAGTTTTAAACCATACCTACAATGGAGTCTCCTTTACACCTATCAAAATGCTGATAAAAAACCACTTTTGATTTACCTTTTGGGGGATCAAATGAATTCATTTAATTTTTTTTTTTTTGTAAGTATGTAGTCCTTATTATAAGCTTCCAAAAAAGTATAATTTTAATTAAATTAAATTTGATTATTATATTTTTTTTTAATTTCTTGTGAATGTAGGTTATTCACCAAAAATCAAGCTCTCTATTTTGCACATGTGGAAAAATAGACGATTATCAAAGAATTTTTTTGAAAAAAATGAGCACCAAATATTTGAGTCCTTGATCCAACAATTTTTTTTTGAATTTTGATGCATACAAAAAAAGTTACGCGTTATATGGTTGTGCTATGTCTAAATTGTAATTGGTTTGACTTTAAAACTTGATTAAAGAAAAAATATTCAATAAAAAACTATATAGCCAAGTGGAAGCACTAGATATTAGATTTACAAATCTAAATTTGAAAGGATTAGAATTTTATACACCATGGAAAAAAAATTATGCATTATGCACTAAGCGTCAATTTTTTTAAAATGTTGTTTTTTTGAGAAAAACTAGTTTTCAAGGGAGATGAAAAAAGAAGTGCAATCTGATTCCAAAAATTTTGAAAAAAATATATTTAGAATCTATAGAAAAAATGTCACAAAACTCTAGTTTGCATCATCTTCAAATTCCTCACGGTTTAGCCACTATAGGTGCCCGAAAGTGAAGATTTAGTTAAAAATAATAATTTTAGTGTCCAGTTTGGCCAAAAATTGTAAACCACTATTGTGGGATCACCCCAATGCCACTGCAAATGCTACAATACAATGTCAATAGAAACCCAAACTCTTATCCTTTTATCAAGACTTGTGCCAGTTACAAAAATAGGGTTTTTTATGCTACCCCTTGACCTCGTCTTGGGGGCGCTGCCCCCAAACCCTCGTTAAATAATTTGGGGGGAAATAACGCTGATAAAAGTGGGAAAATTTTGACCTTTGAGTCTGATTAGGATCCATATACCAACATGATCTTTCTTTCTAGACTTAATGTCAGAACTTTGTATGTCGATGATTATTCTATTTCCCTAATTTATTGACATGTGAGGCTTAAATGCTTGATTGAGCAATTAAGTGTTCAATCCTTTCCTAAATTCACTTTAGATACGTCACTTACACACAAGTGAGGAGAGAAAAGGTTGTGTTGTATAGGGGCCTTCCTAAGTCAAACTCCATTCTGGTGTTTCCACCTCCATAATGGCTATGATGATGTAGAAAGAGTTCTTACCATAGGTCTGGTAAAGGAAAATGAATAAAAGAATGATAAATTGACAAGTGTTGCAACTTACCACTTAGATTTGATTTCCTTGATGGAATAAAGTCATTGTACTCATCACCTTCAAGGATAATTGGAAGCTTGATTTGAATTTTTGCAAGTGTTAGTGCTCACAAAAAAAATGGACATGAAACTTGAATAAACTCGAACAGGAAAACTTGATGCATTTCTAACATGATGTAGTTGATTGAAATAATGTTGCAATAGTCTTGGTAATTCTTCTCTTGACTACATTTTAGGATGCTCAATTTCACTTCAAAATGCTAGGATTTCCTAGGTTTTCAAATGGTGAAAAAACTTGTATTTATATGCATTTATTTAATTTTCTGCAAAATTAATTACTAATAGTCGACAAATGAATTCAAATTTCTAAATTTTAAAATATTGACAATGAAATATTCAAATTGGGATCAAAATAGGCTAGACAAGGGTGAAAGTGCTCTAGTCTAGACCTATTTTGGGTTGTTAAGTGTTGGTAGATAAATAATAATTGATATTATCAATTGAACTATAACTTTTTGTTCATATTCATATCATAAAGCAAGCTATCTAAGATCACAAATGGCTCTAGGAACATAGGGGGAAGCTAAACCTAGTGTGAAATTGTCAAGGGTGATAATTTATGACACTATAATAATATAGAAGGTGAAATAGAAATGAGAAAACACATAAGAATACATAACCTAAAAATGACATAATAGGATGATAAGAGTAAAAGCAAACAATTGATTAAATAAAAAATGTTAAAGAAAGAAGGACAAAGATCATGTAAGATCCATAATCAAGGGCATGCCATATAAAATAAAGATCAATTAAAAATATCAAAGTCAACACATAAATCAAAATAATCTAACTCATAGTTCAAGAATATAGAATGGTTACCAATAATTCCAACCTAGTATCATCTAAAACCTATATGGGGAACACAAAAAGAAACATGTACACAAGACAAGAAAGAA
>VDFB02000015.1:142898906-142911542 GCA_007258455.2 Sequoia sempervirens
CTCAAATATTTAATTAAATTCTTCTAAAGTCCTATTTATGATTAAATATCTCAAATATTTAATTAAATCTTCTATAGTCCTAAAATCAAAAAATCAAACTCACATAAATGAAATTAAATAAATTTATTTATTTATTTATTTATTTTGGATTATCTTCAACAACTGTGAAACAAACTTCCAAAACAGAAAAATTAATTTCTCTGTTCCTGTGCAAGCTTGTTCCCGTGGGTTGAAGACAAGGCTCCATTCTTCTCTCCAACTTCCCAACATTCTCCATCTTCCTCTCAACCTCTCCATCTCTCACCATTCAAATCTACCAGACAATCTCACAGCCATTGATCTTTGCCAGCCAGGCTCTTGCCTGCAAAAAGCTATAAAAAGGACTGTCGGGTCTTTGAAATTACAGAGAAGCTTTCATACAATAAAATTATAGCCAATTTGTAATAGCATAGCCTTCTAGTATTCATAGCATTCTAACATCATAGCATAGCATAGAATCATTCCATATCATGGCCTATTCACCTCATATCATAGCATCCATAATTCACAGCCCCTGTGCATATCCGTATCAGCATTTTCACTCCACCAGCATATAGGATAGAGAAGCACTTTCCTTTGCACACTCGTTCTGCAGGTTGTTATTCGGAGAAGCTTATTAACTGAGAGCAAAACAGCCTCTCAAACAAACCTTGAGATGGGAGTGTTCTGGAATGGCTCAAGAAGCTTTGTTTGTTTCATTTGACCCAATTTTTATTTAGTTTTCTTTGGTTTAATGCTCATTTTGTGATTTGTTTATTCATTTTGACATACATCTTGCTATCAAGCCAAAGTACTCCATTTCAAAGAGGTATGTTTGATCCTCTGAATTGGGCTTCTTGATGTAAAACTTTATATCCTCATAGTACACAACCTCCACTAGAATTTTTGAAAATGTGTCATCTTTGTCCACCTCCATTGCTTTGAATGGAAACTTCTTGTACTTGGGCCTTGGCCTCTCAACAACATCAATAAAAATTGGTGTAGCCATGATAACACCTTCTGATACTAGGGTTTTACAAGAAAAACTAGAGAAATACTTGCACGCAACTATTAGGGTTTAAACAAAACTTGTTGGAAACCTCTTCTTCACTTTAGCTCTTTTATGTTCACTTGATATAGTTGTAAAATGGAAACCACCCATTCAAAAGGAACTAAATAATGCCTTAACACCAACCCCCATTCTTACACTTAACAACTTTTTACCACCTATAATTTCACTGGATCTAAGAACATTCAACAATCTTTCACAAAAGGAGTATTTGCTCTAAAACCTTGAGAAAACAAATCCATATCACTATTAACCATAACGCTGAATACTTCAACATCTCATGCTTTTCAAGGGTTTGAAAAGATTTACAATTGAAACTCCCCCTAAGGCAACACTCTTTTTTACTTATTGGAGGATTCATCTGCACCATGTTGAGGTACATATTCATTCTTTACTTCAATTTCTTCCTTCTTCTGCCTACTTTGTTCATTTCCCTCTTTTGTTGACCAATGTCAAACTTCTTTTGAGGAGTAAAAGACCTTGTATTCTTTCCCTTGCAAAATCTTGCAATGTGTCCCGATTTATTGTAATTGTAATAGGTGATATTAGCTTGCAGAGCATAATTACTTCTTCTCATATTAGTTCTACATTAAGCAATACTATGACAAAACTTGTTGCATGTGTAGCAGTAACCACAGAAGGATTGAGAAGTCATAATATTATTATTCCTTAACATTTTACTTTTGCATTCATTATCTTGATGACCCAATTTATTGCAAGCATAGCACTAATTATGGAATGATTGAGATTTTATAGCATTCTACCTTGGAGGCTTGAATGATTTCTATCTCATCTTGCTTCTACACTCAACTACCTTATGACAAAACTTAATACAAACATAGTTGTTACCATTGAACCTGATAGGAGTAGTTTGTTTAGGGGTAGGCAAGTTTCAAAATTCTTCTTGTTTCAGATAGGAATGAATTCACATTATCTCTTGTTATCTTGATTTATCTTTGCATCTTCGAAGGATGTTTCCTTAGGATTTTCAGTGCAAGCTTTCTCCTCCCTTATTTTAGACCTCCCTTCTACTTTGAAGTTATCATACAGATTTGTAGATACACTAGATATATGATTTTTCCCTTTTTCAAATACAAGTCCAGATTTCTATTTAGATGGATTTTGAGAGTTAATTAACTCATCAAGAATTACAAAACCTCCTCTCAATTTCATACTCTTTTCAACTTCCTCTTTTTTTTTTCAAGTTCTTTTCTCAAAAACAATTTCTTCCTCGAGCTTTAAACACTCAGATGTTTTATCATTGAGATTGGTATGAAAGTAATCCTCAATCCACTTGCCCTCTTCAACTTTGAATTTTAAATTTGAGATCACATCTTTAGCTTCTTTGACTTTAACTTCACACCCATTTCCTCCTATTTGAGCTTTCAGTATGCCAATTTCTTTTGATTCTTTAGTCTTTTCCTTTAATTTGTCAATTGTCTCCTTAGATTTTTCCAACATGCACTCATATTTGATATTTGAAATCTTGCTTCATCTAGATCTTCAAGAGCAGACCGAAGTTCTCCTCCAAAATCAAATTCATAATCATTTGGATTGATGTTCCATCCCTTAGGTTCCATTTCTTCTTGATCTAGTTCTAGAGTAAACATGTCATTGATTTTTGATATAGACCCCATGTGTTCAAGTGAAAGATCTACCTTAGTTGTTAGGCTTCTAAAAGGAACTTGGCTCTAATACCAATTGTTGAACACAATGTTGTGTTGGGAGGGGGGTGAGTCAACATATATTAAAACTTAACTATTTTAATTTGTAGATTAAACAACACATCACATAGACTAAAAAAGAGAAAAAGAGAAAACATGAACCACGCGAAAAATACCAATTTTTTTACATGGAAAACCCAATGAGGGAAAAATCGCGATGAGGATTAACACACAATATATGTAGCTTACTACTAACAAGAATTGGGTCATCCCACAATAATGGGTTACACTTTTTGGCCAAACTTGACATTGAAATCAACATTTTCAAAGAAAACTTCACTTTCTAACACTTATAGTAGGTAAACTATTAGGAATTTGAAAATGATGTAAACTAGTGATTTGTGAGATTTTGTCTGTAGATTTTTAATGTATTTTTTTTTTTTAAATTGAAATTAAATTGTATTTATTTTGTGTCTCCTTTGATAACTAGTTTTTTAATAGTAAACAACATTTTTAAAAAGTGGTGTGTACTTAATTCTCATAACATTTTTCTACAAAGATAAAATTATGATTTTTGAATTTAGGTTGGCAACACAAGTATCTAGTCCCTTTCATTTTGTTACAGCATTTTGTTGATTTTTTTTTTAAATTAAGTTTTGAAGTCAAAACATTTATAATTTAGACATAGGTGCACTTTGGCTCAAAATAACTTTTTGGTATGTATTGAAATTCAATTTTTCTTTTTTTGTTAGAACGAGGACATCAATACCTAGTGGTATATATTTTTTCAAATTTTTTCCCTCAAATTTACTATTTTTCCACAATGATTTTTCATCGAACTTGACATTCGGTGAAAAACCTATGTATAGTAAAACTAAAAAATAAAATATAAAATAAAAATATATATATATTAAATTTATAGTTGTTGGAAAGCACGTTTCGATCACTATAATCATCCAACTTGGTTTATCAAGTTGACTCCATTTGCACCTCCTTCCCAAGCTTCGAAGTAAAAAAATGCATAAATTTTGAAATGGTGGAGGGGAAGGTGAAAAAAGGGGTTCATTAGAACCCCCTTCATTAGAAGGGGGGTTCATTCAAACCCTATATGGTGGTGAAGGGGTTCATTAGAGGGGGTTCATTAGAAGGGTGGAGGGGTTCATTCAAGGGTGGGTTATCAACCCCCTTCATTAGAAAGGAGTAAACCATTTTAAATTTTTTGATGGGCATTTCTAATTTTTCTTAATTTGAAAAATTGTAACCCGCTATTGTGGGTTTACCCAATTACAATGTTGTTTAAGTCTCACTTCCTATGGACTTGTAGACTAAGGTGTACAATCTTAGGGAAAGATACAAAGGACCTGATGAGACTCACTATCTCATAGCAGGGTACTTGAAAATTATAATGTGAAATAAGAATATGAACTACTATGAAGAAGCATCCAACGTATGTTGATGTTGCAATCCCTTTTTTGCATAATTAACCCTTCACACTAACTTTGTACACATCATCTTCAACATATTGCTTAGTAAGTGTTCCTTCCCATTCCACACCTAGACAAATGAATTTGATCTTCTATATATATATCCTCTAGAACAACTCAAAACCTTAATTAGGTCAGCTCTAAGATAAATTTTTAGAAGAAACATATGATATCACATAGGTCGGCTTCCAACATATACAATATGAAAAGAAAAGGAGTTGCGGATCAACACACGACACAACATGGCCAAAAGACATCTCTACAAATCCTCCAAAGACAACTTAATTAATTATAGCCAACCACATAGGAAGGAACTAAACCTGTTGGCCCAATTAATGACAACACCATCAAAACTGTACCAACTATTCAACTTTACACTACTGGGGAGAGAAAAAAAGCATCATGCAGACCAATATACAAGCATTTTAGTTCATGCACAATATTTATGGAGCCTTTCCTAAATTGTGTGATCATCAAATGCTAGCACAACTAAAGAAACCCATTGAAATATAGGAATAGAGCGTTCCAAAAAAACTATAGAAAACTATCATTCAAAAACTGATCTTGTGGACCACCAAAACACTTGAGACTTGCAAGGAATAATCCATATACAGTTTTTTAAAACATATCCTAAAGTATGCATAGTCACATATGTCTCATTAACGGAATGAAGAGCATTCCATTAATCCCACATCAACTCTTTATACTCCCAGAGCATAAACCGGAACACTGTCACATATAACTTTTATTGTAGAAGGTGTGATAACTTAAATACATGGATACAACACCTTCACATATTGAACTTCTTATCTTTTAAACCACAAGACATAAGCTTGGACTATGGAGGGATGTAGATCAACGTACTATTACTCAACCTTAGAGTATACACTATAAATGCCTTAGAAAGGTTTTTGCAACTTATCTCAATGTGTGGTGCACCAAACAAAAATGATGTTAATGTAGGCATATTGTAAACATATTAGAACTTGTGTACCTACCTCTAGAACATACTTAGACACCATTTCAACCTTATACAGTATTGTTGATAGATACTTTGAATACCAACAATCTCCAGAGTACGCACATCCTTCAACATACACTTTTGGAAAATGAGAACACATTCTGAGTTGACATAAATGGAAACACATATTTCCAACACCATTTCTCTCTATCTCACACCTCTCTCATCTTGCTTCTGCACTCAACCGCCTTATGACCAAAATTAATACAAACATAGTAGTTACCATTGAACCTAATAGGTGTAGTTTGTTTAGGGGCAAGATTTCTGAAATTATTCTTCTTGTTTCGGATAGGAATGAATCCACCTTATCTCTTGTTATCTTGATTTATCTTTGCATCTCTGAAGTATGTTTCCTTAGGATTTTTATTGCAATATTTCTCCTCCCTTTTTTCAGACTTCCCTTTTGCTTTGAAGTTATCATACAGATATGCAAATGCATTGGATATAGGACTTTTCTCTTTTTCAAAACCAAGTCCAGATTTCTCTTTAGATGGATTTTGAGGGTTAATTAAATCATCAAGAATTACAAAACCTCCTCTTAGTTTCGTACTTGTCAATTTTCTCTTTTTCTTTTTCAATTTATTTTCTTAGAGATACAATTTCCTCCTCAAGCTTTAAACACTCAATGGTTTTATCATTGAGCTTGGTATGAAAGAAACCTCAATCTTCTTGCCTTCTTCAACTTTGAATTTTAAATTTGAAATCACATCTTCAACTTCTTTGAATTTAATTTCACATCCATTTCCTCCTTCTATTTGAGCTTTCAATTTTCCAATGTCTTTTGAATTTTTATCCTTTTCCTTTAATTTTTCAATTCTCTCCTTATATTTTTCTAACATGCACTAATATTTGATATTTTGCAATCTTCCTTCATCCAGATCTTCAAGAGCATACTAGATTTCTCCTTCAAAATCTTCACAATCATTTGGATTGATGTCTCATCCCTCAAGTTCCATTGCTTCTAGATCTAGTTCTAGAGTAAACATGTCATTGAATTTTTCTATAGACCCCATGTGTTCAAGTGCAAGATCTACCTCAGTTGTTAGGCTTCTAAAAGGCACTTGGCTCTAATACTAATTTTTGAACACAATGTTGTGTTGAGAAGGGCTGAATCAACATATATTAAAACTTAACTATTTCAATTTGTAGATTAAACAATGCATCACATAGACTAAAAAAGAGCAGAAGAGAAAACATGCACCACACAAAAGATACCAAAATTTTTACATGGAAAACACAATGAGGGAAAAACCATGGTGAGGATTAACTCACAATATATGTAGCTCACTACTAACAATAATTACAATGTCATGTAACTCTCACTTCCTATGGAATTGTAGACTAAGGTGTACAAGCTTAGGGAAAGATACAAAGGACCTGATGAGACTCACTGTCTCAAAGCAAGGCACCTAGAAATTATAATGAGAAATAAGAATATGAACTAATATGAAGAAGCATCCAACATATGTTGATATTGCAGTCCCTTTTTCACATAATTTACCCTTCACATTGACTTCGCACACTTCATCTTCAACATATTGCTTAGTAAATATTCCTTCCCATTCCACACCTCCACAAATGAATTTTATCTTTTGTATATATCCTCCACAATAACTTGAAACCTTAAATAGGTCAACTCTAAGATAATTTTTTAGAAGAAGCAAATGGTATCACCAAGGTCAGCTTCAAACATATACAATACTAAAATAACAAGAGTTGTGGATCAACACACGACACAATAAGACCAAAATAAATCTCCAAAAATGCTCCAAAGAAAACTTAATTAATTAGATCCAACCACAAATGAAGGAACTAAACCCGTTGACCCAATTAATGACAACACCATCAAAACTACCAAATGTTCAACTTTACACTATTGGGGAGAGACCAAAAGCATCATGTAGACCAATATATAAGCATTTTACTTCATGCACAATATTTATTTTAAACCTTTTCCTAAATTTTTTGATCATCAAATGCTAGCGCAACTAAAGAAATCCATTGAATATATATGAATAGAGCATTCCAAACAAACTATAGAAAACTATCATTTGGAAACTGATCTTGTGGAGCACCAAAGCACTTGAGGCTTGCAAGGAATAATCCACATAACTTTGTGAGCATATCCCTAAGTCCACATAGTCACATATGTCACACCGAGGAGTGCAGAGCATCCCAATGATCCCACATCACTCTTTATACTACCAGAGCGCAAAGCAAAACACTGTCATGTATAATGTTTACTATAGAAGGTGTGATAAAATAAATATGAGGATATAATACCTTCACATCTCAAAAATTTTATCTTCTAAACTATAAGAAAAAATCTTGGACTACAGAGGGATGTAGACCAACGTACTATGACTCAACCTCAGAGTATGCACTATAAATACCTTAGAAATATTTTTGCAACTTATCTCAATGTGCGGTGCACTAAACATGAATAATGTCAATGTAGGAATATTGTAAACATATAAAAGCTTGTGTACCTACCTCTACAACATACTTAGACACCATTTCAACCTCATACAATACTGTTGACATATACTTTGCATACCAACAATCTTTAGAGTATGCACATCCTTCAACATATACTTTTGGCAAATGACAACACATATTTCCAACACTATTGCTCTCTATCTCACTTCTCTCTCACCCCTCACTCTCTCCCTCCCTCTCTCCTTCCATCTCTACTCTCTATCTCCCTAATCTCTATCTCTACCTACCTCTCCATCCATCACTCCCTCTCTCTTTAGCTCTCCCTTCCTCCCCTCTCCTTGCCACCCTCCCTCCTTCCCTCTATCTCTATCTCTCTCTACTTCTCTCTATCTCACCTATCCCTCTCTACTTGCCTCTCCCTCCATCACTCCCTACCACTCTCTATATTTCTCTATCTCACCTCCATCTCTCTCCTTCCATACCTCTCCCTCCCTCTCTCCTTCCATATCTACTCTCTATCTCTCCTCTCTCTCTACCTTTCCTTCCCTCTCTACTTATATTTATCTCCCCTTTCCCTCTCTCTACCTACCTCTCCCTTCATCACTCTCTCTATGTGTCTCTCTTTGTGTCTCTCTTATCTCACCTATTTCTCCCTTTCTATCTCTCTCTCTCTACTCTCTATCTCTCTTCTCCCTCCCTCTACCTCTCCCTCTCTCCTCCCTCTTTCTCTCTCGCTCTCTCCTCTCTATATCTCCATTCCCCCCCTCTCTCTCACTCTCTCCTTCCCTCTCTACTCTCTATCTCTCATCTCTCTCCCCCTTCCTCCCTCCCTACCTCTCCCTACCTCTCCCTCCCTCCCTCCTTCCCTCTCTACTCTCTATCTCTCCTCTCTCTCCCTCCCTATATCCCTCCCTCTCTCCTCCCCTTTCTCTCTCAATCTCTCCTTCCATCATTCCCTCTCTATCCCCCCTCTCTCTACTTATCTCTCTATGTTGATCTCTATCTCACCTTTTTCTCCATCCATACCTCTTCAACCCTCCCACATTCCCTCTTTACTTATCTCTATCTATCATATCCCTCCCTCTACCTACCTCTATCTCTAGTAGATAGAGAGAAGGGGAGGGAGGGAGAGAGAGGTAACATTGATAGAAGTAGAGAGGCAAGGAGAGAGAGAGAGGGGTGACGAGGGAGGGGAAATTATGGAGGGAAAGAGAGGTGAGATAGATAAATAGAAGGATATAGAGATAGAGATAGAGAGAGAGTGGTGAGATAGAGAGTAGAGAGGGAAGGAGAGAGAGAGATATGGGGAGAGAGAGAGAGAGGGAGGGAGATTAAGAGAGGGAGAGAATGGGAGAGAGGGAGAGAGAGAGGGGGGGAAGGAGGGAGGGAGAGGTAGACATGGAGAGAGAGATATATAGAGAGAAGTATATAGGGAAGGAGAGAGAGAGGGGGAGCAGAGAGTGATAGGTTGGATAGAGAGAAGTAGAAAGGGAAGGTGGGTGGGAGAAAGGAAGAGAGATAGACAAAGATAGACAGAGAGAGGGAGGGAGGGAGAGAGACAGAGGGAGATAGAGAGACAGAGGGAGGGAGAGAGAGAGAGAGAGAGGTTAGATACAAGGAAGTAGAGAGGGAAGGTGGGTGGGAGGAAATAAGAGAGAGAGAGAGAGAGAGAGAGAGAGAGAGGGAGGGAGAGGGGGGAGATGTATAAAATTAGATAGGGAAGGAGGGTAGAAAGGAGAGAGGTGATATAGAGAGAAGTATAGAGGGAAGGAGAGAGAGGAAGAAGGTGGGGAGATTGAGAGAGGGAAAGGTAGAGATGGAGAGAGATAGAGAAGTATATAGGATAGGGAGGGGGAGAGAGAGAGATAGATGGAAGGAGGGAGGGAGGGAGGGTTGTATTGTCATGTTGATATATATGTTTTAACTAAACATGAATCTCGGCCCTAAATTTGGTATTGCCATAATGATATGGATGTTCAACTAAATGTGAAATCGAACTATCTTAATAGTTGGCCCTATATATCTATACTATTCTATATTTTGTTTCATTTGGATATAAAAATAGTTTAGTTCATTTTTAAAATTTAATCGTCTTAATGATACAATGAATGAGGTTAATTATATGGTGTTTATGAATATTTTTCTATAATTTCATTTATGGCTATATGATTGAATTTTATATGGAAATTCTGATTTTGTGGATAAATTGTTAAGTTTGGATCTCATTATTGTAATGGAATGACGTTAATCCTAATTTTGGAGTGTTACAGGATCGTCACACACTCTTGGTGAAGAGAGAGACAATATCGTTGAGAAGGGGAGTCTAGCCATCTGAGGGAAATTTGTGTGAGAGTAGCACACACAGGCACATACTATTATTCTAGGTTGCATATTACATTAGGAAGGGTAAATTGAAATGTTTTAATTATTTTATTATTGATAAAACACAATGAGAAATTAAAATTATTACCTATTAATAATTTTCTATTCATATTTATGTATGTTGAGTAAATTATAATTCAAAGAAAATAAGTAAGTAGAAAAACAAAAACATATAAAAGAAAAAAGAGAAAAAAATTATATATAACAAATAAAACATTCTAAATACTCATTCCTTTTAATTAAAAAAGTATAATTAAATATTGGTGGGATCCAAGCAAAGAAAAGAAAAAAAATGTGTTAGAAAGGTACCTTAATAAGGTACGTTGGCCCCATATATTCTTTAAAGCAACAAAAGATTAAGAAGGCCAGCAACAGGTTTGAACAACTAGCTTTTAGCTAAAGGAAAAAGGTATAAAAAATAAGGTAACATATAGCACCAAAAAAATGCCACCTTTTCCCATGTAGCAAGGAAGGCTGAATGGGTGGTAATAAAATAAGGAAGAAGATGACCATTAAGGCATTCAGTTTTTAGAAAGAAGGAGAACAAAATGAAGGGAAAAGGCCATGTGGGAGAGAGAGAGAGAGAGAAGAGGAGAGTGAGAGAAAGATGAGAGAGAGGGAGAGAGGGAGGGGTGAGATAGAGAGTAGAGAGGGAAGAAGGAGAGTGAGAGAAAGATGGGAGGGAAGGAGTGAGGGAGGAAGGGAGGGACGGAGTGATGGAGGGATGGAGGGAGGGAGAGAGAGAGAGAGAGAGAAAAGGAGAGATAGAGAGGGACAAGGAGAGAGAGAGGGGGGAAGGAGGGAGGGAGAGAGGTGAGATAGAGAGAAGTATAGAGTGAAGGAGAGAAAGAGGAGGAAGGTGGAAAGATTTAGAGAGAGGGAGAGAGAGGGGGACCCTTCATGGGAGGGAACTTTTTTTCAAATCTAAACAACTTGAGCTGCTAAGGATTAAGCTTGCAAAGAAGGTTGCAGAACTTGCATTTTTAAAAAGGTGTAGGGATTCTAAGTTGATTCCATCTTTTACTAGGGTCACCCATCACTTGTGGAGCTTCAACACCAAGTACATCTTCATTTGGTCTAATTTGTCCCTTCTTAGGGCAGTCATCAAATCTACTAGAGTGGCTATAAATCTCCTAAACTTGAGGCTTCTTCCTCTTCATCTAGAGCTTGCATCCTCGCTTCATCTTAACCTATGGATCTTCATGAACACCTCTTCGAATGCCAGAGCCACAAGCAGACAAGAAGATTGCATCAGAAGGCAAAAGAAAAAGCTTTCAAATTAGCAACATAGGTATCTTTCTAATTATCTCCCCTCCATCCTTTCGAACCTTCATACTCACTCTTCTCCACGTCACCCCCATCCATCTCATTCTCATTCTATTTTTTCTCCTCTTGCTCGGTGCACCTCTCATGTTGATTTGTGTCTCCCTTATGCTTGTTCCCACTTGCAGTCTCATGTTACCAACCTGCTGTCGCCCCCCTCTGGAATGCTTGCCCCCACTCTTTCCGCATTGGAGAGGCTATCCATCCATCATTTTCCCATCGAGGGACCTGCTTCTCCTCTTCACCACCCTCCGAGTTTTCTCTCCTTGCACTTGCATCTCTAGTGTCAGCAACATTTTTCTGTACCTCAGTTTCCTCCAAATCTCTGCCCCATTTCGGCCTCTCCTATCCCGTTTGTGCAGCCATCATCTGGATCATTCTCGTCCTCCCAATCTCTTACCAAGGATGAAGTTGCTTTGCCTGCGGATCGTCCTGCTCAACTCGTCTAGTCCATCTCCAACTCCACAGCACGTGGCAAGCATAGTTCTTTTCTTAACGAGTCCTTTACAATGGCTCTAGGTACGTCCCCTCCCGTCGTTTCTTCTCCTCTCACCTCTGTTGACTGCATTAATTGCATTGAGCTCTCTTCTTTGGATCTTTCATTGCGTGTTGGGCACTTCCCTATCCCTTCATTCTCACCTCAAGCCCATCTCAACTCAGGTTCTTGTCCTTCCACATCTCTTCCCGCCTTATTATCTCCCCACCCCGCTTCCACCCACCCCACTTTCCTGCCTCCGTGGAGTTGTCTACTCGCCCTCCATCTCCTATTCCTAGCTGTTCGGGCTGTAGTAGCTACTCTATTTTTCCAGAAAAAATTCATCAGTCGATTTCTCCCTCTGATCCTTCCATGTGTCCTCCACCACAACTGTCTCTTCAACTGAATTGTCTTCTTCGCCTTCCTCGTATCTCCCCCAATCTCCCTCCTATCCCTAGCTAGGAGAGTAAATTAGTGTCAATTTATCCGACTCATCCTTAGATCCCCTTGCCATTAATGTTCTTAAACGTGGCATTAGGTTTGCTTTGTCACCTAGAGCTATCCCGCATGTTGACTTCCTTATTGAAATTGATAATGTCATCCATTCTCTTCCTCTAGACGTTGCCAAGGAAATCATACAAGATTGCGCTATAGCCCTTAGGCATGCCAAACCTCCTAAACACGTCGTCTTAAAATTTGAGCTTCTTGCCTTTAATAAATTGTTACACAACAAAGACCTTGTTATTTCCAAGGCGGATAAG
>VDFB02000015.1:142911642-142931178 GCA_007258455.2 Sequoia sempervirens
CTCCCACTCCCCCCCCTCTCTCTCTGAAGTATCTCCATCCTACCAAGGATTAAATTTGATGGTTGAATTTACCTGTCAACAAATTTTTTAATTACGATTATCTATTCAAGGGTTCCCTTAAAAAATTATGATATACCTTAGTGTATGTAAAATTATATATAAATAAAACATATATATCATTATAATTCTATATAATTTTTGACAGTTTATCCAAAATATCTCCTTTTATAATCTTCTTATAATTTTGATTGTATTCTACAGCAAAAATCTTTAAATACGGTCATATGGCCATCAAATTTAAGCCTTCACGCCTACCCCCACTCCCTCCATATCTTTCTCTTAAGTTATGATTTAAAAAGCATATAAATAATATCTATATTAATATTAAAAACAAGGTGTTCGATCGAACATATTTAGAATGTTCGGTCGAACCCATTTAAATTCATTTTTTTATTCCATGTGTGGTTGGTTCGGTCGAACCATGGTTTGACCGAACATTTCTATTTTCTTCGACCGAATACTTGTTCGGCTGAACCCATCTTTTTTCATCCTTGCTTCCTAAGGCACCAGAATTGTTGAAAATTTTGCACTTCGAAGCTCAATTTGAGAATGAAAATGGAGGAGATCTCAAAAACCCAACTAGTATCGGGTTCCCCTCAAAATGAGCTATGCAATGAATATAATTTTAGTATGTTTTGATTATATTAGCTATCTGTTTTTTAAGTTTTATTAAATATATAGATTTTCAATCGAAAACAAACTCTTTGTTCTGCACAAGTGGAAAAAATAGCGATTATGCAGTGCACCAGTTATTGGAGTCCTTGATCAACAAAAAAAAAATAAAAATTAATACAGAAAAGTTATGCTTATACTCCGGTTGTGTCTGAATTGTAATTGATTTGACTCTTTGAAACTTGATTAAAGAAAAAATATTCAATAAAAAACTATCTAACCAAGTGGAAGCACTAGATATCAGAGTTAGAAATCTAAATTTGAAAGAATTCAAATTTTATCTTTCAAGGAAAAGTTATGCATTATACGGTGTAAGCGCCACTTTTTAAAATGCTATTTTTGAAAACCAATTTTCATGGAGATGGAAAAAGAAGTGCAATCTAATTCCAAAAATTGAAAAAATATTTTAGAATCTACAGACAAAATATGACAAGACTCTAGTTTGCATCATCTTCAAATTTCTTACGGTTTAATCGCTATAGGTGCCCGAATGTGGAGATTGTGTTAAAAAAAAAATATCAGTGTCCAGTTTGGCCAAAAATTGTAAACCACTATTATGGGATCACCCCGCTCAAGCATTTGAAGTCCTCATTTTACATGGTGGAGCCTTTTAAAATATTCATCGGGCAACATTTTAAAAGTTTATTTTAAAACTTTAAAATATTTACTTGGGCCCACCATGGCCTTCCTTCCAATGCCCGCTCTCTCATTGCTCTTTTTTGACAGAAACATTTTATCACTCGAGATAGCAGGGAAACCAAAAAACAATAAAAATGAAATAATTTTAAAGTCTTAAAATATTGTTTTGGAGATACCAATCCTCGTACCCCCCCAACTCTGTAGTGACATCACCCTTAATTCACATGAGCTAGTAGGCGAGGGTGGGAATTCATCCATGCTGCTTTTTTTTGCTGATCATTCGATCAAACTCCTCTCTGCCCTAATTCCTTCATTCTACAACTCTTTGATCATGACGGTGTAGAATTCCTCAAACAATTTTGATACTTTTTTACTACAAATGCAAGTTGGGGTCGTCTTTTACAGTACAGGGGCGTTTTGATGCCTGCAAGTGCCCAAAATTCATTCCAAAAATGCTTAAAATATCTTCCTTGGTATTAGTAATGATCAATGGATGATTTTAGACCATGAAGCAGCAATTTTGAGCGAAATAGAGCCTCCAAAAACTAGCTAGAAGGCCAAAAACGTGAATAGCATTCCACTTTGTAACACATCTCAATCTGCATCAAAACGCTTCAAAAAGACCTCCAAAGGGAAGGAAAGACATCTTCTCAAACAATTTTTTTCCTCAAATAATGCTTCTCAGCATAGTTCGCCGCTTCCACGTGAGACTTTGCTATCATCAGCAAGAGCTCTCATGGACAAGTGGGGAAAGCATTATTTAACAAAGTAAAAACATTATAAGACTTTAATAATGTTTACAAACATTTAACTTTTCCTTGATCACCTCCCAACATTCTCCCTGCTTCCTCGCTATCCTCTATTGCCCTCAACATTAACCTACACGGGTGGGCAGGGAAGACTTACTTTAATAAAAAAAATTAAACTTTATAAAGTTCATAATAATTGTCAAATATTTGATGTTTCCCTAAAATTTCCTCTATTCCCATACACTTTCATTGCAATAATATTTAAAATATGAAAAATATTTTAAACATTAGCAACTTAAACATTAGGAAATAGTGAAATTTTGATTTTGACTACAACCTAAATAGGGAAAATTTATTACAGGAACACCGGGACACCTAGAGCCACAAAAAATTGTGTAGGGACATTATCAATTATTTAGAGAAAATTCATTTCCTCAAAACTTGCATTGTCAGAATATTTCCAAGACCTCCTTTGTAAACTGGTTTGCTAGATGTTTTTTCCATGACTAAAATGCATTAAAATAATGCATCAGATGATCTCCAATTTAGACAAAAATGGAGATGGAGATGTTTTGGACCAAAATAAAAAATGGGTTGGCTTTAGAATTACAAATTTTGAAACTTTTTTGGAACACCAATTTTGACCCAGTCGCAGTTAGAAGATAATTAAATAATCCATCAAATCTTATCTTGGGGGACTGAAACTGAGCAGGCATATAAGCATTTGAACCAAAAATGTAGTGAAATAAACATCTTGGTAAAATTCATTCCTAGGTGCAATATATTAATATCCAAATTGGCTCAGTCATACTTTTCTACAAGTGCACTTGTTAAAAACCAATTAAGGCTCACTAAGTCACCTCCTTGGAAGCTACCACTGGAAACAATTAATAATTTAGGTCCATTGAGTATATGTGCAAGAGGTTTTTCCTTCAGTCCACATTCTTCACAAGATATTAAGGATCAAACTTGACCTCCTTGAAACAATTTAGGAAATGCAAATGTAAAAACAAAATTACATTTGATTTTGACTTGGTAAAAATATCAAATCAAACCCCAAGGAATTGAAATGGAACCAAGGAGAATATGAATGTGAGGGGAATGCATGGAACCAATCCACTCATCATGATGATCATCCAGCTGTGAAATATCAACTTAAACAGGAGGCCACTTCGCAAGACTAAGAGTTTGCAAACAACAAAAGTCCCAGAACCCTCTAGATTTTCTTTTCAAAACCTTATCAAAACTCATCACAGGAAGCTAAAAATTGACATGCATGTTCACATATGTCACATGAGTATTCCTGCTAAAGTATTTGACATGAAAATCAACTAGCTCTGAGTTATAACCCTCCAAAGTAAGTCACTTAAGTAGATTTTTTAGGGGCATTTCTAAGTGTGCAAATCAACTTTTTTCATCATGGGCACTCAAAATTTGAAAATTTTGAAGGTGCCATCACCCACCTTGCCTACTGGGGCTTGGCCCTACCTTTATGGTAAGAGAAAGGGTCCCTGTGGGGAGTCCTCAATGTCTCAGCCTCTGTAGCCTACTACGGCTCCTACTCCCAAGAAAGTGAATGGGAAGAGGTTTTCCGCCAAGGAATTAGAGCTAACTCCCCCCGCCATTGCTCCAACCTATTCTCAATCTCTCCCTCCTACTTGCGTCAAAGAGTCTCTCCCTCCTACTCTCATCCAAGAGTCCCTCCCTTCATCGAAAATGGTCGTGATGAACACTTTGATGGCCGAGCATGAGCCTTTTGTTCCATCCTAGCTCTCAACCTTTAGCTCTCAAAGTCACAAGGACCACCTTACGCATGAGCGCAAGTGTCGATGAAAGGATCTAGCCGCTAAGCAGGTTGCCCTATAGAGGAAAGAAGGGAAGTCGACCGCCCTTATTTTAGGGCTTGCTATTGTGTCCTCCTCTCCCATCCTATTTGCTTCAGTTGAGTCAACCTTTGTGTTGCTTCTAGCTCCTATTGTAAGCATAAACACCCCTAACATTAAAAAGGTGTAGGTTTTTATTACTCCTTCAATCAAGCTACCCCTTCTAATGTCCCTCCTAAGCATCCCGCCATTCTTGAAGCCAGTGGATATGTTAAATACCTTGGTGGTTTTTGCCACGGTTTTATCCTCCTCCTTTGTGCATGTTGCCTCATTTTTGGTGGTTTCACACCCTCCAACGAAGCGAGAGATGGAAGAAGGCATTTCTAGAAATGAGGGTTGAAAGAGGAGTCCACCTTCTTTAGAGGGTGGTTCTGCATTAGCATGTTTTTTTCTTGTGATGGAGGAAGCTCCGACATCCCCGGAGATCGTCACCTCTCTCGAGTCACTTAGTGAGCCTAGTAGTGAATCTCAGGCACTGCCTCCCTTATCCAATGAGGTAGCACATGGAACTTTGGTGAAGTTCATGTTTAATTCCTTAGATGAGGTCTTGACCCTTTCAACGATCTCTTTGAAGTCACTAACCTTTCCCAAATAAGAATTGAGTGGAGAAGACCCTAGAAAGAGTCTCCTTCCTTAGCTCTTGTTGTCGGGGGTCAGAGGGTTCCCCCCTTGACATTCTACCCTTGTAGGCTTATCCACCTTCATCATATAATGATCTAGATTTGGAGGTCGATGAGTGTTAGGGGGGAGCCTCTTCTTTATCTATAGTGTAGTTTGTGTTTGTTTTTGTGTTTCCTCGTGCTTGCGTTATGTGTTCCTAGATGACCCTTGTCACCCTTGTAGGTATTTGGATACCAGAGTGATTATATGTCGTAAAACTTCCTCTATTATGTTATTCATTTTTGATAAATTGGGGATGATACAAAATGTTGGGAGAATTTAGGCTTCCCTTCCATGTTGATCTATTTTTTTATTTTATTTTTTCTTCTTGAGCATTCTTCATATAGTTTGATATAGTAGGGGGTTGATGACAATTCATTAAATATACTATTATTATACTTATACATATTTATGAGAAATTCTTACCCCTAAATATCAGATCACCCCTATGTCTCCTTGTTCATGATGTCATTGTATCTCTTTACAGTGTTGTTATCTTTCTCTCTTCTTTGCTAGATTTGTGATGTTGTGGTTCTCATGTGTTGTCCCTCACATGTGTGACAAAATTACCACAGTGACATCTTGCTATGTTCCATTGGCCACAACATCACTTTTTTCATTCTTTCTTTTCTCTCCTTAGGATGCCATGTGCCTTGTGTTCAACATGCACCATCCTAAGGGGAGGCCATCATATCATTTTGATTTTTAGAAAATGCATTCGGTGGCCAATGAATCTTTTCTCAAAAAAAATTTCAAATATTTTTTCAAAAATTGCATTCTTAACAAGGAACCCCTAGCGGAACATGTTTCCTTCATCATGGGTTCGTAAAGAAAGAACTTGAAGAATTTTCCTCCAAGGAGGGAGAAAATTTTCCTGTGGGAGAAGCCCCGACCTTCCCCTCATGAGGGGGAATTTTCTTCCTTTTGAATTCCTTGATGAAGTGAACATCTTTCAAAAGGATTCCTTGATGTTGAATTGATTTGTGAAAAATTCTCTCACACTTTCAAATAGTGTGTCCCTCAAGTGGAGCCCTTTTCTTTTGAAGGGTTCCTGAGGGACCACTTTGAAAGCTCTTTCTTCAATTTTTTACTGTCTGCTCAATTTTCTTGTGTGGCCGTTTTTTTTTTCTAACTAGTTTTATATGCAGATTTATATGTTGCTTTGCAGGTGCACCTATGAAGCTACTTTCTAGCCCAACTCTGTGGAGTCCCTTTACATTGGGATTCCTTAAGGAGAGATTACCTAGGGGGTTCCTTCTTTGAAGGTCTGAGGACCTCTGAAGCACTTGCATCCTATGGGATTTGTCCATCGTTCTAGTCTATGGTCCTTCGTCATACTTTGTACAACTTTGTAGTTTTGAGGAGCTATGGAGTCCTTTGTTCAAACCTCCTTAGGAGAGAGTACTTTTGGAGTTATTTTTTTCCGCGCACTTTCGATCTCACCATATTGTGGTCTACTTCCTTGATAGATCAGGTATACATTTCTAAACTCTTCAATCTACTTTATCAAACACTCATTGACACTTGTGCTCACTAAAGTGGGGGAAAAATGTATAGGAGCAAATTTGCATCCCTTGTGTAAATTCCCCATTTGCATCCATACCCCTTAGAAAATCAACCTAAATGTGAAATTCCACATCACTCACCCGTCTTCCATCCACTTGGCATTTGTATTGTGTTTTGGTGGGGGAATTTTTGTCAGGGATGCGAGAACGATGCACAAATTTCTACCTGGTGCACTATTGTCTCTGACAGATTCCTACCCCTAGAGTCCATGGAGACATTATGTTCTCCATTTGGCATGAAGCATAACCGCTCTATGCTAACCAACTAACCCAAAAATGGCTCTTTTCCTTCATTTTGATCTTGAAATTCATATCTTTCTCATTCAATCCACTCTTTCGAATTCTTTCACAATCTCTTTAGCAATTCACTTAATCTTTTAGAAATTCATACACTCTCTTCAGAATTACAATATCTTGTTACTCCATCAACTTCATTCTTGTACATGTTGTGCTACCATAGAAGCTATGAATTTGTAGTCTTGTGAGACCTCCCTTTGTCACCATTGTAGCTATGTTGAGTTTTCCAAGCTCGTTTTCTTGCATTCTCCCTTCATTGGCCTTGAGTGCCTTTAGGTGGAGGTAGTACTATTGCTTCACTATCCTCTCTTGTTGTGGTTTAATAGAGTAGCATTGTATCTTTTGTAGTGTTCAATACTCTCCTTTCTATTTTCTTTATCATATTTTCTACTTCATGGCTTTCCTTACTATCTATGGAGGTGGAAACACAAAAGTGGGGGTTTGATTGAGGCAAGCCCCTATACAACCCCAACAATTTTCCCCTCTTGGCTATGTGTAGGTGTACGTGTGTGTGGAGCTCATTGGTGAACTAGACTCTTAATGAGTTGGACTTCGTCACCTCTATTTTTATCATCTCCTTCATTATCTCTATAATTATTTTTTATATTTTGTTATTTACATTTTGTTAAGCATGTTAAAACTCACTGACTAGACTATAAGTAGGTTTTTTGGCACTCTACACTATACCTTTCACTTCTTGGCCATACAAATGTCAGTACACTACACTATCATCCCAGATCCGCATTGTTGTCCTTAGACAGAGAGTTGTCTAAGGTACAGTTTGGATTCCAGAAACTGGCTTATCTAGTCTCGTTCAAGTTTTTTGATCAACAGAGTGATAAAAGCACTTGAAAATGCTCTCCATTCTCTATCATTGATCTAAACACTTGCTTAGCTTGAGGTAAGATAGGGCAGCCCTCCGCTCTCGGCTCTTCGTGACCTGGAGCCTTGGTGTGGTTGGTCCCCCTACCTTACATTTCTAATATAAAAAACCATTGCTAACTCATGTACAATGATATTGTTTATGAAATGACACTTCTAAGAGGAGCATATATGCATTAAAGAGGTAAATGAATATAATTTTAATTATTTGGATCTTGATTAGCATGCACATGATGATAAATTTCTTGGTATAAATCAAGTTAGAAGTAGTTCTTCTACATCTCGTACATAACAGATTAAATTTTAGATAATGAGATTTATAATAATAATAGTAATTGTTTATCCTATTATAAATTAGTGGATACAAATATGACAAGAACTTTATAATTATTCTTGGTGATCTAGATAATCTATATAATATATGCATCGAATCTAATTTTATTATACTCACCCACTTTGAAAAGTTTCCATAAATATGAATAACATAATTTAAGTAAGACTTTGGGTTACACCATTTTTAGTTTATAGGTGATTTCAAAAGATGCACTAGTTTTATTTCATATTATTCCTTTTTAAATAGATTTTTAATTTCATTTGGTAATCATAGATAGAGAAATAAAATATGGTATAATATATATTGTATTAATTGATTAAATATGTTCATAAAAGAAAGATGTTTATCATTAATAGAGATCCATATGAGCTTATTTCAATTTGTATTCACTTTATTTGGGATAAATATGAGAAAAAATCAAAAGATCCTTCATATTAGTGAGAAGAACATGTTCATTATTTTGTCAAAAGCATAGAAAAAATAGAAAAATAGAAAGTAAACTATAATAGATGAGGCTATAAGAACCTACAAGAGGGAAATAAAAATTACTCACTTTCTTACACAAAAATATAAAATATAAATATATATGCTATCTCAATTGACACATCCTAAAAATATCAAGAATGACATTTATGATATATATGAATATTCTAATGGTACAAAGGAAAAATTCTTCCACATGTGAAACAAAAAATATGAATGGTAAATTTAAAGCGAGCTTTAAAATATGTACGCTAAAAAATATAATAATAATGAAGTTTAAAATTAACACATTCAACCTCCTTCATGAAAACAAGAAAAGTAGAAAAGAAATGAAAAATCCTATTTCAAGAATATTTGTAAAGAGCACTATTTTACAAAAGAATGAGAATGAAGATCTTCCTATAAAACATGTATATATTTACCATGAAATGGATGATGAGATAATGGAATAATATTTTTTGAAACATAATTTATAACAACTTTGATAATTTATATAGCTATATTTATAATTATTATATTTGTTCTTCTGTTATATTTTTATGTTCTTAATTATAATGTCAATAATGTAAATAATTTTTTAGTGATTCATATAATTTATTAGGAACATGTCTTATGTGTTTCTTGGTAACTTCTTTCTTGTCTTGTGTACATGTTTCTTTTTGTGTTCCCCATATAGGTTTTAGATGATACTAGGTTGGAATTATTGGTAACCATTCTATATTCTTGAACTATGAGTTAGATTATTTTGATTTATGTGTTGACTTTGATCTTTATTTTATATGGCATGCCCTTGATTATGGATCTTACATGATCTTTGTCCTTCTTTCTTTAACATTTTTTATTTAATCAATTGTTTGCTTTTACTCTTATCATCCTATTATGTCATTTTTAGGTTATGTATTCTTATGTGTTTTCTCATTTCTATTTCACCTTCTATATTATTATAGTGTCATAAATTATCACCCTTGACAATTTCACACTAGGTTTAGCTTCCCCCTATGTTCCTAGAGCCATTTGTGATCTTAGATAGCTTGCTTTATGATATGAATATGAACAAAAAGTTATAGTTCAATTGATAATATCAATTATTATTTATCTACCAACACTTAACAACCCAAAATAGGTCTAGACTAGAGCACTTTCACCCTTGTCTAGCCTATTTTGGTCCCAATTTGAATATTTCATTGTCAATATTCTAAAATTTAGAAATTTGAATTCATTTGTCGACTATCAGTAATTAATTTTGCAGAAAATTAAATAAATGCATATAAATACAAGTTTTTTCACCATTTGAAAACCTAGAAAAACCTAGCATTTTGAAGTGAAATTGAGCATCCTAAAATGTAGTCAAGAGAAGAATTACCAAGACTATTGCAATATTATTTCAATCAACTACATCATGTTAGAAATGCATCAAGTTTTCCTGTTCGAGTTTATTCAAGTTTCATGTCCATTTTTTTTTGTGAGCACTAACATTTGCAAAAATTCAAATCAAGCTTCCAATTATCCTTGAAGGTGATGAGTACAATGACTTTATTCCATCAAGGAAATTAAATCTAAGTGGTAAGTTGCAACACTTGTCAATTTATCATTCTTTTATTCATTTTCCTTTACTAGACCTATGGTAAGTACTCTTTCTACATCATCATAGCCATTATGGAGGTGGAAACACCAGAATGGAGTTTGACTTAGGAAGGCCCCTATACAACACAACCTTTTCTCTCCTCACTTGTGTGTAAGTGATGTATCTAAAGTGAATTTAGGAAAGGATTGAACACTTAATTGCTCAATCAAGCATTTAAGCCTCACATGTCAATAAATTAGGGAAATAGAATAAACATCGACATACAAAGTTCTGACATTAAGTCTAGAAAGAAATATCATGTTGGTATATGGATCCTAATCAGACTCAAAGGTCAAAATTTTCCCACTTTTATCAGCGTTATTTCCCCCCAAATTATTTAACGAGGGTTTGGGGGCAGCGCCCCCAAGACGAGGTCAAGGGGTAGCATAAAAAACCCTATTTTTGTAACTGGCATAAGTCTTGATAAAAGGATAAGAGTTGGGGTTTCTATTGACATTGTATTGTAGCATTTGCAGTGGCATTGGGGTGATCCCACAATAGTGGTTTACAATTTTTGGCCAAACTGGACACTAAAATTATTATTTTTAACTAAATCTTCACTTCCGGGCACCTATAGTGGCTAAACCGTGAGGAATTTGAAGATGATGCAAACTAGAGTTTTGTGACATTTTTTCTATAGATTCTAAATATATTTTTTTCAAAATTTTTGGAATCAGATTGCACTTCTTTTTTCATCTCCCTTGAAAACTAGTTTTTCTCAAAAAACAACATTTTAAAAAAATTGACGCTCATTGCATAATGCATAATTTTTTTTCCATGGAGTATAAAATTCTAATCCTTTCAAATTTAGATTTGTAAATCTAATATCTAGTGCTTCCACTTGGCTATATAGTTTTTTATTGAATATTTTTTCTTTAATCAAGTTTTAAAGTCAAACCAATTACAATTTAGACATAGCGCAACCATATAACGCGTAACTTGTTTTGTATGCATCAAAATTCAAAAAAAAATTGTTGGATCAAGGACTTAAATATTTGGTGCTCTATTTTTTTGCAAAAAAAATCTTTGATAATCATCTATTTTTCCACATGTGCAAAATAGAGAGCTTGATTTTCGGTGAATAACCTACATTCACAAGAAATTTAAAAAAAAATATAATAATCAAATTAAATTTAATTAAAATTATACTTTTTTGGAAGCTTATAATAAGGACTACATACTTACAAAAAAAAAAAAATTAAATGAATTCATTTGATCCCCCAAAAGGTAAATCAAAAGTGGTTTTTTATCAGCATTTTGATAGGTGTAAAGGAGACTCCATTATAGGTATGGTTTAAAACTAGCAGGGTTCTATCCAAGGGGGCTTGTTCTAAGGTGGTTTGATCAAACCCTATTCAATTGGAATCCTTTAAATGGAAATTTTCAAGGTGTAAATCATTATATTTTCTAAAAATATGTTATTTCAACAAAAATAAGATCTCCGAGAAAGTGTAAACCACTATTGTGGCAATACCCATTGAGTTGCAAGGATTATTGGTTGTAATCGGTTCGATTTATTAGATAATAATATTGGAATCTCTATTGGTGGATGTAGACCGAGTTTGGGTGAACCACGTTAAATATTGTCTCTTGTTATTATTTTTGTGTTTTTCATTACTCTATTTAACCTTTATTTGCATTTAATTGATATTTTTTGCATACAATTCCTAACAGATCCTACAAACAATGACTAACTAAGACATGATTTTTTATTATGAAGGTCTATATTTCTAGGTCTAGGGTACCAATGCCCCTGTATATTCAATTTAAGCTCACATTCATATGTTAGGTTCCTCTATCTCTGCACCTTGTTGTTTTGTAACTATTTTTTTTCTATTCTATTCTTTCTTGAAATCATAGCAATTTGTTGTAGTTGCATAGTTAATCTAATTACACATTTGCATCATCAAATTTAGTTAATTTTTAATCAATCAATCGACCCCCCAAAGAAAGAATGGAAACCCTAATCCACCATTTTGGCTCTTCCATAGTGGGTAGTAGCCAAGGGGGTGTTTCTGATCATTTTTTGTCTCTTCCATTGTGATGTAGGATGTGTGATTTAGACCCTAGATCCCTTTTTCCTGCATCACAATTATGTTGTGTTCACTTGTATTATTTTATATGCTACCTTTGTCTATTTTATGTTTCCCTACTTCGAGGCATTTTCTTCTTGATTACCTATCTCAAGAATGCCACATATATTTATCTTATGCTTTTTACATACTTACATGATCTTTATACTTAGATGATGAACCTATGGTTCATAATGATTATAAACCTTACATGATTATTTCATGATTACATTTGCATATTATTATCATGATATAATGCACACATGCTATCATGAACTTATAATTTTTACATGATATTATCTAACACTTGTTAGAGTCATTCAAGGAATCAAGCCTCTAGGATCACCTACAAAACCAAAAACAACCTTCTACAAGAGAGAAAAGAAAGAGCATAAATTTGCAATAATGGATGCAAGATAATATGGCCAATTGGTTATAGCCTCTCTATCTTAGAATTTAGATAGAATGAAGTGCCTTATAGCTAATTGGGTATTCCTTTATTTGCAAGCGCTCAAAAAGCCTCATTTTGGCTCAAGATCTCTACAACTATACAAGTCATAGTAGCAGGAAAATTTACTATGATAAGATCAATGCTATTTACTATTACAAATTACTTCTTATCAGTTCTTAAAATACCAAGAGGGATTCATGAGAACATTATCAAAACAACTAGGCAATTTTTATGGAGATACAATTTGGACAACTCTAGGAAAATACCTTTAGTTTCCTGGGGAAAAATATGCAAGGATAAATTCTTTGGAGGTGTTGACATTCAAAATCTAGAATTGAGAAATTTGGCCTTAGGTGCAAAGCTAATGTGGAAGCTCTATGCAAATCCTTCTTCAAAATGGATTTGAATCATGAGATCCAAGTACCTAGATTCAACAACCTTAGAAAAAATCTTCACTTTTTCAAACCCATTGGATGGTTCAAAAATGTGGAATTTCATCATCACATGTTGAGATGTACTCTCACCTTTCCTATCATGGATTGTCAACAATGGAGAAAATGTCAATTTTTGGGAAGATTCATGGAATGGTAACCCTTCATTAACTACAATTAATGGCCTATAGGAGGCTCGGGGTTTTTAAAAGGTAGTTTAGGGACCAAAGCTCAAGCATTATTTAGTAAGGAACAATGCAAATTTTAAAGCCAATGTTACATGGAAAATTTTCTATAATCGCTCATTCCCCCAGCATCAAAAACATAAGTTGCAATCAATATTGGACATAAAAACTATTTTACTTTCAAATTATGAGGATAAAATTATTTGGACCCTATCTAAAATAGGATAATATAATGTCAAACAAGGCTATAAATCTCTACTCTTTGAGGATAGAATTCAACTAGGTAAGTGGCCATATAAGCTTTGTTGGTACACCTCAATTCTCCCTAAAGTAGGCACTTTTTCTTGGTTAGCTATTCATAACCGAGTTCTGAATAGTTGCAGGCTTTCCAAGTTGGGCCTAGCTCAACCATTCAACTGTATTCTATTTGGTGTGCACCAAGAATCACTAGATCATCTTTTGCTCCACTATAATTTTGCTCAAACATGCTGGAATTGGATCCAAAGCAAAATTGATTGGCTTTCACCCTTGCCAAACACCATTTTGGAGTTATTTCAAAGTTGGTCATTACTCTATAATGGTTCTCTCTTTGAAGCACTATGGGTGGTGATCCTGACCTTACTAGTGTAGAATATATGACTCGAATGAAACATAAGGATTTTTAGAAATAAGTTTTTAGATTTGAAGATTTTCCTCAATAAATTGGAAAGGAATATATTGGAAGTAGTAATGGTAGATGTAAAGAAAAATTCAAATCCATGTAACTCATTCTCAAGCTGGGATAATGAAATATTAAAGCATTGGTCTCTCTTGAAGGTTCCAAACTAGGGGGCACATTCTAATGTAAAAAAAGTGGATAGCTTGTAGAATCAAATGGTGTGTCCTAGCTCCAAATGTTGTGAAACTAAATTTTGATGGTGCGTCTAAAGGTAATCCGAGTTTATCTAGGTTAAGTTGTGTAATCCACACTAACAAAGGAGAGTTACTAAAAGGCTTGTCTCTAAAGCTACCAACAAGCACTAACAATGTAGCAAAGGTGCATGGCCTCTTATTAGGTGTAAAGATGGAACACAACATGCAACTCAAAAATATTCATATTGAAGGATATTCTTTAAACATTATTAATGCTGTGAGAACCGGTAGGAAGAAAATTGGATCATTTCTTATATCTTAAAACTGGTTTGGGAGCTCCTTGAGGGCTTCGCTTTAGTAACAATTACACATTGCTATAGGGAAGCTAATTCTATAGTAGATGCCCTAACAAATCACGCTTGCAAAATGGAGACTAAAATCCTCCCAATTGATCCATCTAATTTTCTCAACTTGGAGGATTTTGTGCAAATTATTCGCAAAAAAGGTCAAGAGTGCGACGCTTCTAGGGTATCAAGTTAGTTGCATGATTAATGACTAATACAAAATTAGTTGTAATAATTATTTTGTTACACTAATTTGAAATCCAACAAATTAATTTAATTTTAATAAGAAAATTAAACAACTAAAATTTGAGAAAAGCGTAGCAATAAAATAAAGACATTACACAATAGATGATAACGGAGTTGACCCTTTTTGAACTTTGTCTCTGAATCCACTTCAAACGAGGAAATAATCCATTAAAAATGATGAAAAATACATCAAAATGGCTTCTATTCTGCAAAAGAGTCTTTGCTATTTTTCTAGGATGGAAAAAGCATCGTGATCTATAATAATCTCTCCTAGCAAGAATGAATTCAATCTTGTCTTTTCTCCAATACTTGATTATGTTGCTTAAGTACATTTTGCTTTCCTTTTAACTACAGCAAATGGCGTATTGGCTAAAGCATTACGGTTTTGTGTGGGAGATCGGGGTTCAAATCCCACTCCCTCCACTGGATAAAATAGAGTTTAAATAGGTTTCAATCCATAAATCTTTGTTTAGAATATGCGTAGCTTAGTGGTAAGGCACATTAAATGAGTCCCAACACTTTGGCATTTTAAGTGAGAGGCTCAGAAGAGAAAGAAAACGTTCAGATCTCAAAACTTTGAAATTAAATAGAACAAATTAAATAAAACAAGATAGACGAGCTTATGAGTACAGTGCATAATAATTCAGGGACAATCTTTTGAGCACAAGTGCAATATAATTCAGTAATGAGACGGGCATAGAGATAATTCATCTCTAAGACCGGACTAAATTTTAAGCGAAAAATGACCAACATTAATGGCTGCGATTTGTTCTTGTCCAAATTGCAGGACGACGATCGTTATTGAACTTCAGCGGACTCCTGCACGTTGCATTTATTGAATGAGTAAATCAACAATTTATTACTAGTCTGAATTTGTGTTTCTTCCTTAGCCTTTAAATTTTCTGTGGAGGAGAAGGATTACGAGAATATACAAGACAAGCTTTTTAATTGACGAAGCGAATCCATTCGGCCTTGCTGGGAACATCGTCACAGACGACGCTGAGCAGGTAGTATCCGGAAGGCGCCGCCACCGGGCCTGGCGGCGCCGTCAGGGTCGCTGAATAAGAGTAGCCGGAGACGGAAATGGACGATTTGAGTGAAAGCATTCGTTGATTCATGGAGAACGAGTGCGTAGTGAAGGGCGGAGCATAGGCGTGGAAGTGGAAACTGGAGAATCTATGTAGTACTGGCAGTTTGAAGCCAACGGTGAATTTGGACCCGTACCTGATCGTCTGTGCAGAAACAGAATGTATGGTCGGCCTCTTTGAATCGTAATGTGGGTCGAGGTAATAAGGAATGTAGGCCTCCATTCGCAGCTCGGTGCTAAACGGCACGTCGGAGAAGAGGTAGCCATAGTTGGGGTTGCTTCCGGCAACCAGTATGCGCCCATCTGGAAGAACACTTGCTGTAGAATGATACATCCGAGGAATTTTGGAGGGCGCGAGCACTGTGAACCTCCTTCCCACGGGCTCTGCCGGTTTGTAGAGAAACGGGCTCAGAACGGGCGCTCTGGCGTTCTGATAGCCTGCGCTTCCGAGATTGGCGCCATTGATTATGATGATGTCCCCGGTAGGAAGTATGAGCATGTCGCTCAGTATTCTCCGGCCGGGCATGCTCTCCATTCGCCAGACGGGATTTGGAGAAGTGATGTTTATTCTGCCGCAGGTCTTGAACACCACATTAAAATTCTGCGCCAAGGCTGCGGTGAAGGTTCCCCTCGGTGCTCCTCCGCAGATAATGATTTCCACTCTTTGAAAATTGTTGGCGGCGCTGAGGGGCAGCATGACTGAAGAACCAGTACTCGGGTAGTTCCGTGAGCCACCCCGGGGCATTTTGGGAAAGGTTCTCACGACCCGGTTGTTGCGGTAGTCGAGAAGAATGGAACTCCTGTGCGCGAAGATGAAGAGATTGCCGTCGGAAGAGAGATGGAGAAAGGGATACAAATTGTTCTCCTCCCGGTCCACTGTCTGTGCTAGAAAAGGAAGCTGGAACACGCCTTCACCGGGTGCGTGCTTCGGGATAAACTCATAATTGAACTGACCGCGCCCTCCAACGACGATGACCCGGTCGTCAGGCAAGATCTGGCTGGAAGCATACCACCTTGGGGACGACAAATGCGCCGCCGGTTCCACCCAGTCGCATGTGGAGTCGTAGCATGGCGTGAAATAGCGAGTAATGTTCTCGCCGTCGTGACTTCCGCCCATTTGAACGAGCCTGCCATTGCTGGTGAAGGCACCGGAAGAACACCAGGTGTCGGTGACGACGTGCAGAGGTCTGACTCGGTTGCTGGCGATGTCGTACTCCACAGAGTGCGCCCAGCAGTCTTGATTTGCAGGGGCCGACTTGGTGTTGCACGGCGGGTCGGTTCTCCGAATCTGCGACGGCCCGGCGAAGGTCTGATCGAAGATGAGCACTTTGTTGGTGTGTAAGACCATCATATGCATGGCGGAAACTCCCGCGTTTTCCAAGAGCAGCTCCCATTTCCCTTCGTGCAGCTTGTCACCTCGAGCGACCAGAAAACACAGTAGCATTACCAACTCTTGAACCAGTCTTGATTTGTCTGATCTTCCCATTTGAGTATCTCTCTTGCTCTGCTCTTTCCCACAGTGCATACTGAACAATTGCAGTGCAGGACAACAGTTATAGAAGGGGTGGTGGGCCCTAAAGGAGGAGCCGTACATCCACAGATTACATCATCCGAGTTGGAAACTTGGAAGAAGTATGGAGATGATTGAGATGGAACGCCACTCGTGCACGTTGTATAAGGTTTTGAGATCAGAATTAGTTGATGTCTGTCATGCCTGACGTTGACAAACTTTTACTGACGGAACTAAAATAACCAGCTACGTAGATTTGTTGCAGAGAGCTTGGAGTGCATATACACCGTTCTGTATAACAGTTACTTCAGGGGTCATTAGGAAAAATGAGAATGGAGTTTTCTTTGCTGACTATACGTGTACTGTATAGCTAATATAGGCCAAGCGTGAAGGCCTCGGTATTCATTACCCATCAACTAACCATCCACGGGGTTATCATTGTGCTCTTAATGAGGACCATCACACACACACATATAGATATATATATATATATATATATATATGGAAATGGATGTAGAAATACATATAGATATATATATATATATATATGGAAATGGATGTGATATTTCTACAGTCATGCATATAAATGCTTCTGGCAAAAGCTCACACAATTTTTATTATAAGAAGCACTTGGTTATCAGAAGCATCTTAATTCATTTGAATTACGTTTATTCTCAATGAGGTCCATCAGTTATATATGTATAAGTGGAAATAGATGTGATATTTCTTCAGTCATGCAAATAAATGTGGTAAAATCTCTTCGTTATCAAAAGCACTTTAGCTCATGTGATATTAGGTTTACTTTGGAAAGTGTGTTATACATCTTCTATGCTAAAATAACCATGTTTGTCAATTGAATGAATTTTAAGTATTAAAGTATTTGTAAAACAATAACTTGACAGCTTTTTGATTGTGACTCCTTAATTCTTTTAGTTGGTTTTATAGTTTTTATATTATTCAAATTTAATCATATTTATTTTAGTCTATATGAGTTTTCCAAGTTCATGTATTAATCAAAATATTATTTTTGATTTTTTTAATGTTTTTAAATGAACAAAGTAAAGGTTAGTTGGTGGGTAGGAATCAAATTGATATCAATAATGAAAATCCATACCTTAATTGTGAGACCCTAAGAGGTGTAAGAATGTCAAGTTCACAAAAAATGTAAAAGGAATGATAGCATCTCTACATGAACTCTATGGTAAAATAGAAACTAACACAATAATTGGTAAATAGCGTAAGATAAATAGATGGGGTTATAATTGTATGAAATAATGCTAGAAATTTTTATTTAACAAAATTATGCTACTTAGGTCTTTGTTTGTTGCTAATTTTTCTATGGAAAATGTCACCAAATAAATTCACCATTAGACTAGAAATTCAAGACTCGTGAGGTGACTATCTTAGGAATGGAAAAAAATTGTATACAACAACACTTTAGTTTCATAGTTGTCAAACCAATCTTTGAAATTGAGGATTTGAACTTGACTTGTGGATCTAAACTTGTCAATCATGATTCTTTTGTGCCTATAAACAAGGATTTGCGTGAGTATTTGGACTTGCAATAATAAATTTGTAGTGTTGCAAACATATTTAAGGATTTTTCTTCATTAGGATAATTCTCCATTCGTTAAACCTTGAGATAGTGATTTAAGGGCTTGGTAAAATGATCAAAGGTAGTAAGTATAAGTTTTTCACAGATCATGTAGTAATCAAAATATTATTTCTAAAAATATATTTTTATGTTTTTAAATCAAGTGTAGAAAGAAGAGTGGTCTAAGGCACACCATCGAGTAGAATTTGACTCATAGTACAAGAGGCGCTCCCCATAATTAAGAAAATCCTAAAGATTTTGAAATTCTAAAGCACTCCTTTTCAAACTTAAAATAAATCTATAAATATAGTAAAGAAACCGCATTCACTCAATAATTAATTTTCAACACAACTTATATTTTAACATCTAGTTACCTATGTTGATTTGTTTTAGATTTGAGGTTGAACTTACAATTGTTGTCCTTTCTAGACATCCTCAACCTTGATTAAGACATTAAAATAAAAAATTAAGAAGATACATTTGAAAACATGATATATATATATATATATATATATATATATATATTCTTCTTATTCATTATAAATTTCTTTATTAAAAAAGACAAATTTAACTTATCTATCTCTAAAATTATTTTTTATTACATCGAAGGCATTCCCTCTATGAACAATTTTTATTACATCGAAGGCATTCCCTCTATGAACAATGCCCAACAAATATTCGAGATTGACGGTGTGCAATGTTTGAGTGGTATGCAAGATGATTAAATGAATCTCAACCGCTCATCATTTTTTGCCACTTTTACAATTGTTTTCCGCTATTTTTTTTCGCTTTACTTTCCACTCCTCCAAACTCTTCCTTGTTGGTATTGTCCTTTCACTTCTCCAATTTGACGAGCTACAGCCTGAAAATAAGGTTTTGACAAGGGTTTTAGAGTATGTTTATTAAAATGAAAATT
>VDFB02000015.1:142931278-143167764 GCA_007258455.2 Sequoia sempervirens
TCTCTCTCTCTCTCTCTCTCTCTCTCTCTCTCTCTCTCTCTCTCTCTCTCTCTTCCCTTCTTCTATCTCTATCTCTCCCTCTTTTTGTCCCTCCCTCATTATTGCAAACATAACATGAGCCTGTTGGTAATGGAGCCTGATTATATTCTTGATTCAAAGGTTTTATTTCAATCATGTTTGGATCCTTGTAAGTGGATGCATAATTGATTTGAAGCTATAACTTCTCTATTGAGACCTTTGTTGCATAAACAATATCATTTACTAAATGGCCTACCAATTGACCAAAATTAGTAATTAGTAAATGTATGCAAAAAATAGACCAAAAGTTATCCTTATTGACCTTCCACACTACTTCGGTGTTCTCATTGCACACTAAGATGCGATTGTTAGTTATATAATTCTAAAAGTCTAAATAATATAATTGAGAATTTTTTATAAACTCTTCATTTTCATAACCTTTCAATAGAAAGTTCCTTGTACTATCCTCATCCTAATAACAGGTCATTCAAGAAAAATGAAACTATCCTCATCCTAATAACAGGTCATTCAAGAAAAATGAATATAATCTAAAAATAGATAAAACAAGATATACAATTATTTTCAAAATTAATCTTTTAAATATATCTTTATATTCTTTTACTTTTTCGTTTAAAACTTGTATTATATGAACATTTTGGAAGTAATCCCATTCCTCTCCTTTGGTGGGTGGGTGGGGGAGGTGGGGAAGAAGAGAAGGGGTCCATCCTCCCACAAGATCTCATTTCTCTACAGACCATAAAAACTAACTATCCAATCAAATGGGCATAAATGCTAACTGGCAATATAAAATTTAAAAACCATCCCAGGCTTTCCTACATCAAATTGAACTTTTGAAACAGACGGGCAAGCAGCCCATGTGAAATGTCACATAATGCTTCTAGTCTCATACTTGTTCAGTCCGTTATTTCCAAGACAGTGATTAATATTAAGTTGATATTTATTGATCTGGCTGAAATAACTGGTGTAGGGACGGTGTAGATTTGCTTGGAATGGATCTGCACCGTCCACACCCCATTTTGAAGTCGCTTTAGTCAAGTCTGAGGTTTTGATTAAGGTTGCTGCCATTACCATTGTTAACTTTTGTCCCAACTGGTCTGTGATAAATTGACCTGTAGCCCTTATGTTGTCTAATTCAACGGATTCATCTTTGTTTTCCAGCTAAGAAAATTCTGAGAGTAAGCCAGAGGAAATTTTTACTGAAGGAGCTAAAATAACAAGCCACGTAGATTTGTTCCACAGAGCTTGAAGTGCATATATACCGTTGTGTATAACAGTTACTCTAGGGGTCTTTAGGAAAACTGGGAAAGAATAGTTTTCTGTGGTGACTATACTGTACTGCTTAGCTGTTATAGACCAAGCATGAAGGCCTCGGTATTCATTACCCATCAACTAACATTCCACGAGCTTAGCATTGTGCTCTTAATGATGACCGTCAGTTATATATATACACAAGTGGAAATAGATGTGATATTTCTACAGTCATGCAGATAAATGCTTCTGGTAAAAACACTCACACAATTTTTATATTAAGAAGCACTTTGTTATCGTTATCAGCAGCACTTTCATGTGAAATTAGGTATACTCTGAAAAGTGTGTTGTATATCTCCTGTGGTAAAATAAATCACGTTTGTGAATTGAATTAATTTTAAGTATTAAAATAGTTGTAAAACAATAATTGGGGAGTTTTCTTATTGTGACCCCTAAACTCTATTAGTTGGTTTTATAGTTTTTACAATATTCAAATTTAATCATATTTATTTTAGTCATATCATGTAGTAATCAAAATATTGTTCTTGATTTTTTCTTATTAAACAAACAAAGTAAGGGTTGGTTGGTGGGTAGGAATCAAATTGATATCAATAATGAAAACCCATGTCTCAATTGTGAGACCTTAGGGGGTGTAGGAATGTCAAGTTCACAAAAAATGTAAAAGAAATGATAGCATCTCTACATGAACTCTATGATAAAAAAAAGAGTAACTAATGCAATAATTGGTAAATACCTTAAGATAAATAGATGGGGTTGTAATTGTATGAAATAATGCTAGAAAAAACTATTTAATAAAATTATGGTACTCAGGTCTTTGTTTGTTGCTAATTTTTCTATGAAAAATGTCACAAAATAAACTCACCCCTAGATTAGAAATTCAAGACTTGTGAGGTGACTACCTTAAGAATGGAAAAAAAATTATATACAACAACATTTAAGTTCCATAATTGTCAAACCAATCTTTGAAATTGAGGATTTGAACATGACACATGGATCTAAACTTGTTAATCGTGATCCTCTTGTTGCTACAAACAAGGATTTGCATGAATATTTGGACTTGCAGTAATAAATTTGTAGTGTTGACAAACATATTTAAGTAGTTGTCTAGCCTAGGATAATTCTCCATTGGTTAAACCTTGTGATAGTGATTTAAGGGCTTGGTACAATGATCAAAAGTAGTAAGTATGAGTTTTCCACAGGCCATGTAATAATCAAAATATTACTTTTGAAGATATTTTTCATGTTTTTAAATGAAGTGTAGTAAGAAGAGTGGTCTAAGACACACCATCGAATAGAATTTGACTCATAGTACAAGAGGCGCTCCCAATAATTAAGAAAATCCTAGAGATTTTGAAATTCTAAGACACCTGTTTCAATCTTAACCTAAATCTATAAATATACTAAAGAAACCATATTGACCATCTTAATTAAATAATAATAAGTTTTCAACTCAACTTATATTTTAACATCTAATTACCTATGTGTATATTTCAACTCAACTTATATTTTAACATCTAATTACCTTATATTTCAACTCAATAGTAAGTTTTCAACTCAACTTATAATAAGAAGAAAGGGGGTCCATTCTTTTGGAGGGGCGGAAAGAAGAGAAGGGGTCCATCCAGACACAAAATCATTTCTCTGGAAAACATAAAAACCAACTATCCAATCCAAATGGGCATAAATGCTTCCAATATAAAATTTAAAAACCGTCCCGGGCTTTCCTTATATCAAATTGAACTTTTGAACTTTTGATCCAGAAGGGCAAGCAGCCCATGTGAAATGTCACATAATGCTTCTACTCTCATACGTGTTCAGTCCGTTACTTCCAAGACAGTGACTAATATCACGTCAATATTTAATGATCTGGCTGAAATAACTGGTGTAGGAACGGTCTAGATTTGCTTGGAATGGATCTGCACCGTCCGCTTTAGTGTGCTGAGGTCTTGATTAATGTCATCACCATTGTTAACTTTTTGTCCAACTGGTCTGTGATAATTTAACCTGTAGCCCTTTTGTTGTCTAATCCAATGGATTCATCTTTGTTTTCCAGCTAAGAAAGTTCTGAGAGTAAGCCAAAGGAAATGATAAGTAACTGAAGATGCTTTCTGCAACACGGGCCCCAATTCTGGGTGGATTAATGAGGTATTGAGCTTTTTTGCAACATTTATACGCTTTTGGATTACAGCTGTAAAGGTTCGATTGGAGCTTCCTACTAGGCAAAGGTATTGTTTTTAATGCTTCTTTTTCTTTATGACTCCTTCCGCTTTTCAAGATACTTTTGAGAAATTACAGAACTTTTCTCTTAACGTGATGGCCAACGACCAAAGTGGATTTCATTTATTTCTCTTTGGCAAGCAGTCAGAAAAATAAAGAAACATCCAAAAATAAAAATATCCAGCTAAACTAATATGACAACAAAAGAGGTAAATTAGCATACATATTAACAAGATTTCAAATTATTTATGATACATATTTTGAGATTGATATTTTAAAGTGTTATATATATATCATGAAGTTTTCACAGTCTATGATGAATTAGTATAAAATTTCTGGATTAAAACTCTGTGTAATTTTTATCATCAACGTTTTTAATCATACTTCATAAACTATTGTCATTCTTCTCTCTAATATCGTGACGATGGGTCATAGAGTATGATCTGAAATGCTAATGATAAAAACTGCAAATAGTTTTAATGTAGAAATTTTGTACTAATATTTATATTAATTTATCAATATTTTCTTAATTATTTATTTTATTTTTAATATGTAATTAAATAGTGTCAAAGTATTTAAAAATTTAAATTTAAGTAGAAATAAAATTGTATTTAAAATTTTAAATATAGTTTTATATAGCATAAGTAGATTTTATTTATCTCACAAATAAAATAATAAGTTACATATAAATATATAATATTTATTATACTTTTTAAAAAATTAGAACAAAATAAAAGAAAATAATAAATAGTTAAAAAAGTAATTAAAGAAAATTATTAAAAGAACCTTCAAATCGTAGCCTTCTCGGGTGTATAAGCTCTACTAGGGTTTTCTTGTGTTTGTGGTCATTCTTGGCCCCTCTTGCGTCATACTGCGCTTACTGCACAAAAATTTCCTCTTTTCTTGTGTGTATGACCACATTTATTGCAGTTTTTTTTGTTTTAATATGCCTTCAACCAAATCTAACCCAATAGTTCATGCTGGTGTTAGCAGTTCGACGGCTCTACTTAATGGCTCCTCCGAACAAACGGCCCCAAAAATTTATTTTGAAAGTCTTTCATGAGGTAACTATTCTGACTCCCCAACTGATGTGGCTTTGTCTTTACCTGATTCTGATTCTGCTTGTCAATTGCTTGAGCAACACACCCTTGTTGGGTATTTTGTTGGGAGGACTTCCCCTGAAAGTGTGCTTAAGGAATGGGTCAACAAGGCATGGGTCCCTCATGGGGTCCGCCTTGATATGGTCCAAAATTTAACCAAAGGTTTTTACTTGTTCCACTTTGCGAAGGTTAATCATGTCTAGGCTATCCTGGCCAATGGTCCTTGGTATGTCAGGTCCTCTTTGTTGGTTTTCTAGGCTTGGACCTGGGACTTCGTTGTTTTAGATGACACCAAGTTGCGGATCCCGGTCTTGATTGAGTTTCTTGGTTTACCTTTGCCTTGTGTTCCTTTTCTGAATAATATTGTGTCCTGTCTAGAGAGGGTCATTTTTATTGAGCCAGATAGGCTCTTTTAGGCTCGACCCCAGAAACAGGTCTGTGTTGAAGTGGACATTTCCAAAGATTTGAAAGACTCCATTGACATTCAAATTGGAGCTCTTCAGCATACCCAGAAGGTCACTTATTTCAATTTTCCCAACACGTGTTATAGGTGTCAGTCCATAGACCACAAGATCAAGGATTGTCCTTTGGTAGTGCCTCATACACTTTCTCCACCACGAGAAACTAAAAAGCCTCATCAAGCGGATAATTCTGCTGCCAAACTTGATGAAAAATGGACCACAATTATGAAACAAAAAAATAAGTTCAATGGTTCTAGGTTAGCTTCCAAGGCCCCTGAACCAATGAAGAATGTTTCAAACCCTTCGGTGAAAGGGAAAGAAGCTCCAGTCAGGGCTGATAATGTTCCAATGTAGCCTAGGCTGAAGATTACACCTCAGCCTGTTGCCGTTATGATAGCACAGCTGAATGTTTCTCCTCCTGTGTCGAGAGTTCAAAGGTGGTCTTGCAATCCCTCTCTGTCATTGGAAGAAGGTGAATATGTGCAAGAGAAATGGAGATTTTCTTCTCCTTCTATTCAGATTGGGTCAATTTCGCTAGAGTTTCTACAAAATCGCTTCTCTTCTCTAAATGAAGAGTCGAACTTCGACGATATGAAGGAGTTTCACTCATGAATTTCCTCTCATGGAATGTTCAAGGTCTGACAGACCTCTTTAGAAAGTATTTTTTTTAGGGATACTTTGAAGAAATATTCTAGTATTGAAGTGCTTTGTCTCCAAGAAGTTAATTTTTTTGGTTTTTTGCTCACTTCAGCTTGTCGCTTTATTTGGCCAGCCAGTCAAATGTTTTGCACTGATCATGAAGCTGGGCATGGCGAAGCTCACCCTTTTGTCCCCATGGTGGGACTTTTGTGTGGTCAACCACAGGTCTGACCCACTCATCAGCTCGTCTGGATCCTTCTCAACATTGATAATCATTCCTTTGGGATTATTAATGTTTATGCTTCTAATGATGTTGTGGAATGCTCTGTGCTTTGGTGTTGGATTGTTGATTCATTGTTAAGTGCTACTTGGTTATTGTGTGGGGATTTCAATATGGTTGAGATGGTCTATGATAAATATGGCACCTTGCTATTCAAATGGGAAACTGGTGAAAGGGAGGTGTGGTTTTACATGCACAATAAATTAGAGTTTTTTTATCCCAATATATTGGTCACCGCCATTCTCATTCTCTCTAGCACACTTGGTATAATTACAGGGCTGGCTTTGACAGGATATTTAAATGCCTTGATCGTGTTATGATCTCAGCTCAATCTTTTTTCTCTTTTGATGACTCCTCTCCCAATTAAGCCGTTAGTGGATGTGACCTTGTTAGACCATTTCCCCATTTCTTTTCACATTGAATGAGAGACAAGACAACCTCATATGTGCAAAACTCAATTCTTTTTTAACACATCTTTGCTTTGTAATCAGCCCATGTTGGCCCACATTCGTAGAGTCTGGAATTCGGAGCACGTAGGCTAGTTCATCATACAAGATAGATAACTTGGTGGAATGATGCTATCACTCGCACGGCTAGATTTCTATGCATTTATGGGCGTCAACTAGCCATTTATCATTGGTGGTCTTATGAGGCTACCACAACTGACCTACGCTCAACTATTGAGGCTTTGGCGGCTAGCCCATTTTCCCCATCATTACAAGTCAGGGTGGGGGATTTAAGGGACAAAAAACAAGTTATAGACAATTATGCTTCCAGAGGTGCTCAAATCAAAGCCAGGTTGCATTGGTTAAAAATTGGTGACTATGTCTCCAAAGAGTGTTTTTGGCCCTATGTGCCAGACACTCATCTCCATGCATTAAAAATTTTGAAGATGGAATTTAGGAGCTCTTTGAGCTTCTTGACATTCTCCAGGATTTTGTGCGTCACTATGAGCAAGTTTTTACTGCTCAGGAGTCTATGCCTGTGTGACAACAAGCCCTCCATGATTGCCTTATTGTTGTGCCAAATAGGCTATCTTCAGCCCATAGAGCTTTCTATGATCAATTACTAACAATTGGAGACCTTAAGGAAGCTGTTCATTCCATGGTTGATGAAAAATACCAAGGGATTGATGACTTCCCTTGTCGATTTTACAAGGCCCTCTGGGACTATGTTGCACACAACTTGTACAAAGTTTATCTCAAGGCATTTCATTCTAAATCTCTAAGTAATTTAATAAACAAAGGAAATATTAAATTCATACCTAAATCTAGAGATCCTGAGGATATTTGCAACTGGAGGCCTATCACACTCAATGTTTCTTATAAGATCATTGCCAAAGTTTTGGCTTTAAAGATCCGCCATCTTTTGCCTCAGATTGTGCACTCATAGTAGACTGAGTTTATCAAATCTAGTTTATTATGGATAACATTATTGTTGTGTGGGAAGGCATGGAGTGGGCTAGGCACTCAGACTAAAAAGCTATTTTTCTTAAAATAGACTTCGCTAAAGCTTATGTCTACATTGAATGGCCTTTTATTCTTGCTATGTTGCAAGCCTTGAGGTTGGGGTGCAATTTCATTCAGGCTGTTCAAATGCTCTTTGTGGATGCCTTTGCTTGTATCACCATTAATGGCCACCAATCTCTTGCCTTTTGGATTTTCTTCTCCATTCGACAAGGATGTCTACTTGCTCCTTCTCTTTATGTGCTTGTTCTCGAAGGATTTGGCTATCTCTTGGCCAATACAGTTTCTCAGTTCCATGTCAAAGGAATTTTGTTGCCTAACTCCTAGGCTCAACTAGTTAATGGCCATTTTGCTGATGATTCTTTCCTCACTCTTCTGGAGGAAGAAGATAATGTCAAGGAGGCTCTGGAATGTCTTAACACTTTTCTCCTGGCATCTGGTTCCACCATTCAGTGGCACAAAACTTTGTGCTATAGATAGTCTATATTTCCCACTCCTCCCTGGCTTCTATAGTACGATTGGAAGTGGATTGGGATAGGGGAAATCTTTCAGTTCTTGGGAATTCCCTTTTCCTTCCAGGCCTCTCTGACTGAGCTGTGGTAAGCTATTCTTTCTAGAATAGAGCAAAAACTTGTATACTAGATTACCAAGCCCCTTTCTTTGGTAGGAAAATTTTAGGTGTGCTCCAAAATTCTTGCTGCCACCCATGTCTATTATTCTTCTCGTTGGGCCCCTTCAAAAATTTCCTGTGGAAAACTTGAAAAATTGCTTCGAGACTTCCTTTGGGCCTCTATGGAGTCACATAGAGGGTTTCATCATATTTCCTGGGAATTTTACTACCTTCCTAGCTCGACTCTAGAGGACTTGGGCTGCTCTCCACTCAATGACAAGGGACTGCCTTATATGTGAAATGGATAATTTGTGCCCTTACTAGAGATGAAGCTTGGAAAATTCTTCTCAAGAATTGCATTTAGTCAAGATTTCTTGTTCACAAACCCACTTGGAAGGGGATTGGCTTTCAAACCCTTCTAGTCATGAAGAAATTGGTTCAAATTATGGGAACTTTCATGGACAAGAGCATTTGGAGAGCCTAGGAGGTAGTTAAGCCCTACCTCCATTGGGTTGGCTATGGTTTTTGCGATGGCTTTCGCTCAATCAATAGAATGTTTGGTGGTCGCCTCTTTTTACTAAGAATGGTTTTCCTTTGGCTAAGTCACCTTGGCTTAAGGTGCTCAGATTCCACTTGAAAGGTATTCAAACTTTACAATAGGTGTTTCATAGACCCGCAATGTGCATCATGTTGAGGGGAGATTTTCGTTCCCTTTATAGGCTTCAAAACCAAAACCATGCTACTTATGATGGTTTGGTGAATGTTATTCCTACATAAATCCTTCATAAGGTGGGAATTTGTGGGTCCAAGCCTTGGTGGAAGGATTAGACGTGGTACCTAGATACCCCTTTTAGAAATTACAAGCTTAGGCTTGGTTATAAGTGGCTTTCACCACACTTTCCTATGATTGAAAGTCTGAACCAAAGGTGGCTTCTTCAATCTCTTGCTGATGTCTAGCAAAAAAAATTCTATACCACTTGGTCTACAAGTGTTGAGCCAAAACTTTCCCACTTTGCTCGATGTATTATTTCCCAAGACTTGCTTGTGGGTTCTCAACTTGTTCACCTAGGGGTCAAGGGCCCTTGTTGCCCTTTATGTGGGCAAGCTGAGTCTTTTAAGTATCTCTTCTGGTTTTGTACCAGAGCTTAATAGTTTTGGACTTGGATTCATGACTTCTTTCGACCCTTTAGACCAGAGCCTTTTTCTTGACATATGATTCTGCTGGGAGACTCACCCAGACTTCCTGCTAAGTGTACCTAGTTTTGGAAAACTTTTAGGGTGGAAATCCTCTTCAATATATGGAAAGACAAAAATTCCTACATATTTGCTAAAACACAAATGAATAAAAATGTTTCTTTGTATTCTAAAGCTATTATTTTTTCTAATGCACTCTTACAAATTTAGGTTTAGGCAAACAAAGTTGCACTCAGGGTGGCTCACCTGTAGGTGCTTTTGGACTATTGGGGCAATGCCCCACGTACTGTTGCTTGGGTTCCCACTTCACCCACCTCCTCTTGTAGCTAGTCGCCATCTCGAGGCTAGCAGTGGAGTGGCTCTACTCGCCCCCACTCTCAACCTCCCCTTCGATGTGGTTCTTGCCCTCCTCAGTGGACCCGCTCTCCTCCTCCTCGAGCTAGCTAGGGGTGGCCCTTTGGAAGAGCTGCAGGGAGTAGTGGTGGTGGTTTTGGGTGGCCCTCTTATGAAACTCCTGCTTTTGGCTTTGGTTGGCCAAATTCTAGAAAAAAAATTATGTTTGGTGCTTGCAATCTCGTGTCGTCGTGAGGACAAAGATAAAGAGAAGGAAAAAGATGTTGAGGATGGTTGGGGTCCTCTTCCTGACATCACTCCAGACCCCGTTGATGTATGGGGGAAACACATGGATGACAAAGACCCTCCTGACTCTGCTAACACTGCTTTGGTTGCATGATGGCCTTTTTATTTTATAATTGTTATGATTATGGACTTCTGTGCTAGACCCATGTGACTTTGGTTTTTTGGTTTTCTGGGTTTTTCCCATATGACTCTTGGGGTGCGCCTTCTTACAACCCACTTTTTTTTTTAATATGCAACTTTATCTTTATATTAATGTAGATAGTTGTCTATTCATCAAAAAAAAATTATTAAAAGTATTATGTAATTTTAAGTGTTTTCTATCTCATAATAAAATAATTCTTACACAATGTGTAAACATATTGTCTTCCAAGTATGATTTCCACTACATAATAAAGTTATAAATAAAATAAAATATTCTTAAATCTAATGTAAATAATATCTTTTAAATAAATAAAATATATGATGTGTTTGCATATGAACATGATATATGTGTCAAGAATATAAAGATTAGATACAAACAAATTCTTGATAATATTTGAAATTTTTAAATCTATAAAGAAAGCAAGAAAAATGGTGAATTGTTTCCTTAGCATTTAGGAGTAGATTAATGATATCAAGTTTCCAGAATCCATAATGTTCTTTGCAATGATTTATGGCTTTGATTGTGTGAGAACTTTTGCATCAACGTTTTGGATCACACTCCATGATCCATCATTAGGATGAGAGTAGAGAGCTAAAGGAGAAAATGAAAATTTGTAGACCAAGAGCTACCTAAATAGAACCAAAAGAAGGGGGAGGAGAGATCAAATGCACAAATACCTAGAAGGACTAGACAATTGAGAAAAAGAGTTAAAAAACTAAAGGAAAAAAAGCTAAAAAGATGAAGAAGCACTAAAATTCTAAAAAAGCTAAGAATAAAAATTCCAAAAACAAGAGCACCAAAACATGAAAAATAAGAAAAATAATTAATAATTATAATTATATATATTTATTAAGAAAAAATGAAAATATATAAAAATACAAGGAATACAAGCCTATGAAGAAAAAAAAACTATATATAAGTATACATAATTTCACATGTATACATATATACAACTTTAAAAACAAATGCAAGAATTAGCACAAGAACAATAAGGAATGAAAATAAAAGAAAACAGACGAAGCAAGGAGAGAGACAAAAGAAAAAATAAGAACTTGCAACTAATGACTTACAAAAAACCAAAAAAAAAGGAAAGAAATGAGGTTAAAAAATAAGGGGAAATTATAAACTAGAAGGAAGAATAACAAGATCAAATGCAAATAAAAAACAAAAACATAAAAAATAAACAATAACCAAGAACAAGGTTAAGGATGAAACAAAAGGACAATAAACAATTCAAGGAGATCTAACAAAAAATTAAAGGAAAATACAATTCAACAATAAGGAATAAAGGAATTGGAATAAAAATAAAAAACAACCAAAGCACTAAAAGAAAATTACCAAACAAGGAAAAAGGAACAAAGGAGAACCAAACAAAACAACCAAATATAAATAAGACAAAGAAACAAAAAGCCAAAAAAAAATTTAATATAAAAATACACTTAAACAAATACAAAGGACACAAAAAACAACAAAAAGAATCAAAAGAATGCAACCAAATATAATAAACAAAAGCAACAAATTAGAAAACCAAATCCACCAAATCAATACACGAATACAAAACACAATTACAACAATACAAACCCAAAATACACAACCAACCAAAGCAATACAATTACAAAAATAAATACAAAAACAACCAATAAACAAAACAAAATAACAAAAAATCACAAAACAAAAAAATTGCATTCATATCTATTTGTATTCATATGTAATGGTATTAGCATAATAATACAATACAATTAAATTTCTATATATATATATATATTGAAATTCAAAAATATATATATTTGTATTATTATTATATATTAAATGCAACAAAACAACAAAACAAAAAATAAATACAAAAATAAAAATAATTATAAATACAAATAAAATACAAATACATACATACATAAAAGAAAAAATATAAAAATACCAAAAAATAAAAAACACAAAACCAATACACATACGAAAAACAAAAACAACAAAACCCACACAATATATATAAGTGTGTGTGTGTGTGTGTGTGTGTGTGTGTGTGTGTGTGCATGTGTATGTATATATATGCACGTATATGTATATATGTATATAGAAAGGAAACAACCAAAAAATAATAATAAATAGCAAAAACAAAAAACCAAAAGAGAAGAAACAAAATAGAAATGAGAAAGAAGGAAAAAAAGAAAACTTCAAGGGAGACGAAAAAAGAGAAGAGGAGACCAAAAGAAAGAGGGAAAAAGATGAGAGCCAATAGAGGGCCAAAAACCACAACAACCAAAAAAGACAAAGAAGGGAAAAATAGAAGGAAGCAACATGAAGGAAAGAACTGAAAATTGAAAAAAAAAAAGGGAGACGAAAGCACAAGGAATCACAAAAAAGAAAGGGAAACAAGGGAAACAAAAGGGGAAAAAAGGAAAGAGTCCAACACTAGCACATGGAAAAGGAAAAAATGAGACAAGGAGACCAAAGCATGGGAAGGTAGGAAAGGAAACCCATCGAACAAGGAGAAAAAAAGAGGGAGATCAAGGAGAGGAAGGGAGATGAAGGGTTTGAATGTTGGATAACAAGAGATGCCAAGCTTGACTCAACCTCCACCCTTCATCACAATTAAGGTTCAAGGGGTGGTTGTGGATTTCAATGGATTCTTTGAGCTTCCTTTTGAAAAAGTTATCTTCTTTGTGCAATATTTGGGTGCTCTCAAGAAAAATATGGTGTATGGTGGAAGAAGAGTGGTTGGCTAGAGAAGACTTAAGGATCCACTCATGTCTAATGTCAACAATGTGCTCTTTGATTCTAGTGATGAACAACTGACTGATTTCACCAATATAAGGAGCACCACCAAAGCACACAACCGTGTAGACACCTGAGTGGAGAAGGATTCCCTTAGGATCTTTGAGGGGAGACGATCCTCACAGTGGTGAGGGGTTTGAAAGCACAATTTAGAGACCTTTTTATGAAGGATCTTGGTGATTTTTTGTGATAAGCCTTCAACGAAGGGGAGATAGGCAACAAGGAGACCAAAGGAGTGGATGGGTTTAGAGATAGAGACAGAAAGTGGGGGGGAGGTAGAGAGAGAGAGAGAGGTTATATACTTCTCTCTTTCTACTTCTCTCTATCCAACCTATCACTCTCTCTCTTCCCTATATACTTCTCTCTATATATCCCTCTCTCCCACTTTCCCTCTCTACTTCCTAGTATCTAACCTCTCTCTCTCTCTCTCTCTCTCTCTCCCCCCTTTCTGTCTCTCTATCTCCCTCCCTCACTACCTCCCTCCCTCCCTCTATCTATCTCTGTCTATCTCTCTTCCTTTCTCCCACCCACCTTCCCTTTCTACTTCTCTCTATCCAACCTATCACTCTCTGCCCCCTCTCTCTCTTCTTCCCTATATACTTCTCTCTATATATCTCTCTCCATGTCTACCTCTCCCTCCCTCCTTCCCCCCTCTCTCTCTCTCCCTCTCTCCCATTCTCTCCCTCTCTTAATCTCCCTCCCTCTCTCTCTCCCCATATATATCTCTCTCTCCTTCCCTCTCTACTCTTTATCTCACCACTCTCTCTCTATCTCTATCTCTATATCCTTCTATCTATCTATCTCACCTCTCTTTCCCTCCATAATTTCCCCTCCCCCGTCACCCCTCTCTCTCTCCTTGCCTCTCTACTTCTATCAATGTTACCTATCTCTCCCTCCCTCCCCTTCTCTCTATCTACTAGAGATAGAGGTAGGTAGAGGGAGGGATAAGATAGATAGAAATAAGTAAAGAGGGAATGTGGGAGGGATGAAGAGGTAGGGATGGAGAAAAAGGTGAGATAGAGATCAACATAGAGAGAGAAATAAAGAGAGGGTGGGATAGAGAGGGAATTATGGAAGGAGAGATTGAGAGAGAAAGAGGAGGAGAGAGGGAGGGATATAGGGAGGGAGAGAGAGGAGAGATAGAGAGAAGTAGAGAGGGAAGGAGGGAGGTAGGGAGGGAGATAGATGTGTTTGTGTGTGTGTGTGATAGAGAGAATAGCGAGATAGAGAGAAGGAGAGAGAGAGAGAAAGAGGGGGCAGAGACGAAGGGAGAGAGAGATGAGAGATAGAGAGTAGAGAGGGAAGGAGAGAGTGAGAGATAGTGGGCGAATGGAGATATAGAGAGGAGAGAGTGAGAGAGAAAGAGGGGGGGAAAGAGGGAGAGGTAGAGGGAGGGAGAAGAGAGATAGTGAGTAGAGAGAGAGGTAGAAAGGGAGAAATAGGTGAGATAGAGAGAGTTATGGAGGGATAGGTAGGTAGAGAGATGGAAAGGGGAGATAAATATAATTAGAGAGGGAAGGAGAGGTAGAGATAGAGAGGAGAGATAGAGAGTAGATATGGAAGGAGAGAGGGAGGGAGAGGTATGGAAGGAGAGAGATGGAGGTGAGATAGAGAAATATAGAGAGTGGTAGGGAGTGATTGAGGGAGAGGCAAGTAGAGAGGGATAGGTGAGATAGAGAGAAGTAGAGAGAGATAGAGATAGAGGGAAGGAGGGAGGGTGGTAGGGAGAGGGGAGGAAGGGAGAGCTAAAGAGAGATCGGTGAGATAAAGATAAGTAGAGAGAGAATGGTGAGATAAAAAGGAGAGTGAGGGAGGGGGAGAGAGAGGAAGAGAATGATGTGAGAGAGAGAGGGAGTGATGGATGGAGAGGTAGGTAGAGATATGGATTAGGTAGATAGAGAGTAGAGATGGAAGGAGAGAGGGAGGGAGAGAGTGAGGGGTGAGAGAGAGGTGAGATAGAGAGCAATAGTGTTTGAAATATGTGTTGTCATTTGTTAAAAGTGTATGTTGAAGGATGTGCATACTCTGAAGATTTTTGGTATGCAAAGTATATGTCAACGGTATTGTATGAGGTTGAAATGGTGTCTAAGTATGTTGTAGAGGTAGGTACACAAGATTTGATATGTTTACAATAATTCTACATTGACATCATTCATGTTTAGTGCACCACACATTGAGATAAGTTGCAAAAATATTGCTAAGGCATTTACAGTGCATACTCTGAGGTTGAGTCATAGTACGTTGGTCTACATCCCTCTACAGTCCAAGATTTTTTCTTATAGTTTAGAAGATAAAATTTATGAGATGTGAAGGTAGTATATCCTCATATTTATTTTATCACACCTTCTATAGTAAAATTTATACATGACAGTGTTTTTCTTTGCACTCTGGTAGTATAAAGAGTGATGTGGGATCATTGGGATGCTCTACATTCCTTTCGTGTGACATATGTGACTATGTGGACTTAGGGATATGCTCACAAAGTTATGTGGATTATTCCTTGCAAGCCTCAAGTGCTTTGGTGCTCCACAAGATCAGTTTTCCAATGATAGTTTTCTATAGTTTGTTTGGAATGCTCTATTCCTATGTATTCAATGGATTTCTTTAGTTGCACTAGCATTTGATGATAAAAAAATTTAGCAAAAGATTTAAAATAAATATTGTGCATGAAGTAAAATGCTTATATATTGGTCTGCATGACGCTTTTGGTCTCTCCCCAATAGTGTAAAGTTGAACAATTGGTAGTTTTGATGGTGTTGTCATTAATTGGGTCAACGGGTTTAGTTCCTTCATTTGTGGTTGGATCTAATTAATTAAGTTTTCTTTGGAGCATTTTTGGAGATTTATTTTGGTCTTATTGTGTCGTGTGTTGATCCACAACTCTTTTTCTTTTAATATTGTATATGTTTGAAGCTGACCTTGGTGATATCGTTTGTTTCTTCTAAAAAATTATCTTAGAGTTGACCTAATTAAGGTTTCAAGTTGTTGTGGAGGATATATATACAAAAGATAAAATTTATTTGTGGAGGTGTCGAATGGGAAGGAATACTTAGTAAGCAATATGTTGAAGATGAAGTGTGTGAATTCAGTGTGAAGGGTAAATTATGTGAAAAAGGGACAACAATATCAACATATGTTGGATGCTTCTTCATATTAGTTCATATTCTTATTTCTCGTTATAATTTTCAGGTGCCTTGCTTTGAGACAGTGAATCTCATCAGGTCCTTTGTATCTTCCCCTAAGCTTGTACACCTTAGTCTACAATTTCATAGGAAGTGAGAGTTAAACGACATTTTAATTATTGTTAGTAGTGAGCTACATATATTGTGAGTTAATCCTCACCATGGTTTTTCCCTCATTGTGTTTTCATGTAAAAATTTTGGTATCTTTTGTGTGGTGCATGTTTTCTCTTCTGCTCTTTTTTAGTCTATGTGATGTGTTGTTTAATCTACAAATTGAAATAGTTAAGTTTTAATATATGTTGATTCACCCCTTCTCAACACAACATTGTGTTCAATAATTAGTATTAGAGCCAAGTGTCATTTAGAAGCCTAACAATTGAGGTAGATCTTGCACTTGAACACGTGGGGTCTATAGCAAAAGTCAATGACATGTTTACTCTAGAACCGGATCTAGAAGCAATGGAACTTGAGGGATGAGACATCAATCGAAATGATTGTGAAGATTTTAAAGGAGAACTCTAGTATGCTCTTGAAGATCTGGATGAAGGAAGATTGCATAATTATATCAAATATTAGCATATGTGTAGGATCATGATGGGCCAAAAAGTGGCGATATGATGGGTATTTGTAGGGTATGTGGCTGACGACCTTTTTTGTACCCAAAATTGATGAAATGAAAAGGGTTTTTAAAGGAGATTCTCAACTTTCCACCAATATAAATTATGCTTTATTTTGAATTTAATAAATAATTATTATTTATTTTCTATTTGAATTATGACTAAAGTCCTGATTGATAGGCTAAAATTGAAAAAATCTATAGCTTTCAAACTATAACACATTTTTTGAATCCAAAACATGCATCACATTCTATGCTTCGTATACTATAGTATTAAAAAAAAAAAAATTGAATTTCATGAAGTTTTGACCAAGTTAAGGTGGCTAGACATACGAGTTTTTATATTTTTCAAAAGTTGTAATAAAAAAATCATAGTTAATTATTTACTTGGAAAAAAATTACAAAAAAATATGCATCACATCGAGACATGAGTCCTCTACTTATATCTAAAATATTATAAAAAAATATTATCATTTTATTGTGGTTAGGGTGGTCAGACATACACCTACTTCTTATTTTTTCCCTGAAATTTAAGTACTACTACATTGAAATTTCAAATTTTCACCAAATAGATTTTATTTTTTTAAAAATAAACCTATTAGTTTAGAAACTACATTCAATTTTCTATAGTTTCCATTCTTACATATTTTTGAAATAATATAGACAACTTATTCAAATTTTTACGTCAAGTTTCCTAACTCTAATTTTTCTAAATTTTTTGCCACTTAAGGGCCTATTTTTTCCATGATGATCCTACACATACCCATTAGTGCATGTTGGAAAAATCTAAGGAGAGAATTGAAAAATTAAAGGAAAAAGATAAAAATTCAAAAGATATTGAAAAACTGAAAGCTCAAATAGAAGGAGGAAATGGATGTGAAATTAAAGTCAAAGAAGTTGAAGATGTGATTTCAAATTTAAAATTCAAAGTTGAAGAAGGCAAGAAGATTGAGGATTTCTTTCATACCAAACTCAATGATAAAACCATTGAGTGTTTAAAGCTTGAGGAAGAAATTGTATCTCTAAGAAAATAAATTAAAAAAGAAAAAGAGAAAATTGACAAGTATGAAACTAAGAGGAGGTTTTGTAATTCTTGATGAGTTAATTAACCCTCAAAATCCATCTAAAGAGAAATCTAGACTTGGTTTTGAAAAAGGGAAAAGTCCTATATCCAATGCATTTGCATATCTGTATGATAACTTCAAAGCAAAAGGGAAGTCTGAAACAAGGTAGGAGAAATATTGCACTAAAAATCCTAAGGAAACATAGTTCAAAGATGCAAAGATAAATCAAGATAACAATAGATAAGGTGGATTCATTCCTATCCAAAATAAGAAGAAAAATTTCAGAAATCCTTCCCCTAAACAAACTACACCTATCAGGTTCAATGGTAACTACTATGTTTGTATTAATTTTGGTCATAAGGTGGTTGAGTGTAGAAGCAAGATGAGAGAGGGGTGAGATAGAGAGAAATGGTGTTGGAAATATGTGTTGCCATTTATGTCAACTCAGAATGTGTTCTCATTTTCCAAAAAGTGTATGTTGAAGGATGTGCATACTCCGGAGATTGTTCGTATGCAAAGTATCTATCAATAGTACTGTATAAGGTTGAAATGGTGTCTAAGTATGTTCTAGAGGTAGGTACACAAGTTCTAATATGTTTACAATATGCCTACATTGACATCATTCTTGTTTGGTGCACCACACATTGGGATAAGTTGCAAGAACCTTTGTAAGGCATTTGTAGTGTATACTCTAAGGTTGAGTCATAGTATGTTGATCTGCATCCCTCCATAGTCCAAGCTTATGTCTTTTGGTTTAAAAGATAAGATGTTCAAGATGTGAAGGTGTTATATCCATGTATTTAAGTTATCACACCTACAATAAAAGTTATATGTGACAGTGTTCCGGTTTATGCTATGGGAGTATAAAGAGTTAATGTGGGATTAATGGAATGCTCTTCATTCCTTTAATGAGACATATATGAGTATGCAAACTTTAGGATATGTTTTAAAAAAATGTATATGGAATATTCCTTGCAAGTCTGAAGTGTTTTGTTGGTCCACAAGATCATTTTTCAAATGATAGTTTTCTATAGTTTGTCTGGAATGCTCTATTCCTATATTTCAATGGGTTTCTTTAGTTGTGCTAGCATTTGATGATCAAAAAATTTAGGAAAGGTTCCATAAATATTGTGCATGAACTAAAATGCTTGTATATTGGTCTGCATGATGCTTTTGTTCTCTCCCCAGTAGTGTAAAGTTGAACAGTTGGTAGTTTTGATGGTGTTATCATTAATTGGGCCAACAGGTTTAGTTCCTTCCTCTGTGGTTGGCTATAATTAATTAAGTTGTCTTTGGAGGATTTGTGGAGATGTCTTTTGGTCATGTTGTGTCATGTTTTGATCTGCAACTCCTTTTCTTTTCATATTGTATATGTTGGAAGCCGACCTATGTGATATCATATGTTTCTTCTAAAACTTTATCTTAGAGCTGACCTAATTAAGGTTTTGAGTTGTTGTGGAGGATATTTATATAGAAGATCAAATTCATTTGTCTAGGTGTGGAATGGGAAGGAATAATTACTAAGCAATATGTTGAAGATGATGTGCACAAAGTTAGTGTGAAGGGTTAATTATGCAAAAAAGGGATTGCAACATCAACATACGTTGGATGCTTCTTCATAGTAGTTCATATTCTTATTTCACATTATAATTTTCAAGTACCCTGCTATGAGATAGTGAATCTCATCAGGTTCTTTGTATCTTTCCCTAAGGTTGTACACCTTAGTCTACAAGTCCATAGGCAGTGAGACTTAAACAACATCGTAATTGGGTAAACCCACAATAGTGGGTTACAATTTTTCGAATTAAGAAAAATTAGAAATGCCCATCAAAAAATTTAAAATGGTTTGCCCCTTCTAATGAAGGGGGTTCGAATGAACCACCCCCCTTCTAATGAATCCCTGCTTCGAATGAACCCCTCCCCCCTTCTAATGAACCCCCTCTGCACCATATAGGGGGGGTTCTAATGAACCCCCTTTTTTCACCTTCCCCTCCACCATTTCAAAATTTATGCATTTTTTTGACTATCAAAGCTTGGGAAGGAGGTTCAAATGGAGTCAACTTTATAAACCAAGTTGGATGATTATAGTGATCGAAACGTGCTTTCCAACAACTATAAATTTTATATATTTTGTTTTTATTTTATATATATTTTTTTAGTTTTACTATACATAGGTTTTTCACCAAACATCAAGTTCAATGAAAAATCATTGTGGAAAAATAGTAAATTTGAGGGAAATTCTTTTGAAAAATATATATGCACTAGGTATTGATGTCCTCGTTCCAACAAAAAAAAATTGAATTTCAGTATATACCAAAAAAGTTATGCTAGCCGAAGTGCACCTATGTCTAAATTATAAATGTTTTGACTTCCAAACTTAATTAAAAGAAAAATATTCAACAAAATGCTATGAAACAAAATGAAAGCACTAGATACGTGTGTTACCAACCTAAATTCAAAAGAATCCGAATTTTATTTTTTGTAGAAAAAAAGTTATGAGAGTCGAAGTACACACCATTTTTAAAAAATGAAAAACTAGTTATCAAAGGAGACACAAAAAAAATCCAATTTAATTTCAATTTAAAAAAAAAAAATACATTAAAAATCTACAGACAAAATCTCACAAATCACTAGTTTACATCATTTTCAAATTCCTAATAGTTTACCTACTATAAGTGTTAGAAAGTGAAGTTTTCTTTGAAAATGTTGATTTCAATGTCAAGTTTGGCCAAAAAGTGTAACCCATTATTGTGGGATGACCCAATTCTTGTTAGTAGTAAGCTACATATATTGTGTGTTAATCCTCATCGCGATTTTTCCCTCATTGGGTTTTCCATGTAAAAAAATTGGTATTTTTCGCGTGGTTCATGTTTTCTCTTTTTCTCTTTTTTAGTCTATGTGATGTGTTGTTTAATCTACAAATTAAAATAGTTAAGTTTTAATATATGTTGACTCACCCCCCTCCCAACACAACATTGTGTTCAACAATTGGTATTAGAGCCAAGTTCCTTTTAGAAGCCTAACAACTAAGGTAGATCTTTCACTTGAACACATGGGGTCTATATCAAAAATCAATGACATGTTTACTCTAGAACTAGATCAAGAAGAAATGGAACCTAAGGGATGGAACATCAATCCAAATGATTATGAATTTGATTTTGGAGGAGAACTTCGGTCTGCTCTTGAAGATCTAGATGAAGCAAGATTTCAAATATCAAATATGAGTGCATGTTGGAAAAATCTAAGGAGACAATTGACAAATTAAAGGAAAAGACTAAAGAATCAAAAGAAATTGGCATACTGAAAGCTCAAATAGGAGGAAATGGGTGTGAAGTTAAAGTCAAAGAAGCTAAAGATGTGATCTCAAATTTAAAATTCAAAGTTGAAGAGGGCAAGTGGATTGAGGATTACTTTCATACCAATCTCAATGATAAAACATCTGAGTGTTTAAAGCTCGAGGAAGAAATTGTTTTTGAGAAAAGAACTTGAAAAAAAAAAGAGGAAGTTGAAAAGAGTATGAAATTGAGAGGAGGTTTTGTAATTCTTGATGAGTTAATTAACTCTCAAAATCCATCTAAATAGAAATCTGGACTTGTATTTGAAAAAGGGAAAAATCATATATCTAGTGTATCTACAAATCTGTATGATAACTTCAAAGTAGAAGGGAGGTCTAAAATAAGGGAGGAGAAAGCTTGCACTGAAAATCCTAAGGAAACATCCTTCGAAGATGCAAAGATAAATCAAGATAACAAGAGATAATGTGAATTCATTCCTATCTGAAACAAGAAGAATTTTGAAACTTGCCTACCCCTAAACAAACTACTCCTATCAGGTTCAATGGTAACAACTATGTTTGTATTAAGTTTTGTCATAAGGTAGTTGAGTGTAGAAGCAAGATGAGATAGAAATCATTCAAGCCTCCAAGGTAGAATGCTATAAAATCTCAATCATTCCATAATTAGTGCTATGCTTGCAATAAATTGGGTCATCAAGATAATGAATGCAAAAGTAAAATGTTAAGGAATAATAATATTATGACTTCTCAATCCTTCTGTGGTTACTGCTACACATGCAACAAGTTTTGTCATAGTATTGCTTAATGTAGAACTAATATGAGAAGAAGTAATTATGCTCTGCAAGCTAATATCACCTATTACAATTACAATAAATCGGGACACATTGCAAGATTTTGCAAGGGAAAGAATACAAGGTCTTTTACTCCTCAAAAGAAGTTTGACATTGGTCAACAAAAGAGGGAAATGAACAAAGTAGGCAGAAGAAGGAAGAAATTGAAGTAAAGAATGAATATGTACCTCAACATGGTGCAGATGAATCCTCCAATAAGTAAAAAAGAGTGTTGCCTTAGGGGGAGTTTCAATTGTAAATCTTTTCAAACCCTTGAAAAGCATGAGATGTTGAAGTATTCAGCGTTATGGTTAATAGTGATATGGATTTGTTTTCTCAAGGTTTTAGAGCAAATACTCCTTTTGTGAAAGATTGTTGAATGTTCTTAGATCCCCGTGAAATTATAGATAGTAAAAAGTTGTTAAGTGTCAATAATGAGGGTTGGTGTTAGGCATATTTAGTTCCTTTTGAATGAATTTATTTCATTTTAACTATATCAAGTGAACATAAGAGCTAAGGAAGTGAAGAAGGTTTCCAACAAGTTTTGTTTAAACCCTAATAGTTGCATTCACAAGTATTTCTTTGGTTTTTCTTGTAAAACTCTAGTATTAGAAAGTGTTATCATGGCTACACCAATTGACATTGATGTTGTTGAGAGGAAAAAGCCCAAGTATAAGAAGTTTCCATTCAAAGCAATGGAGGTGGACAAAGATGACACATTTTCAAAAATTCTAGTGGAGGTTGTGTACTATGAGGATATAAAGTTTTACATCAAATCCCAATTGAATGACATCAAACAAACCTCTTCTTTTGAAATGGTACAACTTGAGATACTTAACAAAAATGGAGTATACAAGCCAGATATGCAAATTTTGCTAAAAAAGGGTTAGATATTTTGAAATATTTTCTAGACTTCTATGAAAGGAAGGATGGGTAAGAATTTTTTTAAGCCACATTCATGGAGATTTCATTTGGATAGATAAACCCTACATGATAAAAAATAATGCAATTAGGGAAGTTACTAGTCTTTGTGCCTCCAGACTAGTCCTAGTGCTAAAATATATGAATGAAATGGTTATGGAGCTCACTCATGCTAAATTTGATAAGAGAACTCTAATAGTCAAGGACATCATTGATCCTAGTGTTGGGTATTGTATCAATGGAGATTACATACAATATTTACTTTATAAAAGAGAAGGTTCTTCCATTACAATTGTAATTCACACCGCACATTAGATGGTAAAAGAAGGTGCCAACGTTGATCTATGTGAGTTGTTAAGAGAAAAGATAATGGAGAACCTAAAGAGAAAAAAATAAACCAATTATAATTTTAGGTTTGTCTCTTTAATTATATGTCTTACTTTATTCTTTTTGAATGAGTTACCTGGTTTCAAAGGTAAAATGTGGGAAAAAATAACTTTTGTAGAAAAATAGATTAAACATATGAAAAGTTTTCAGAATGAGCAAGCCTTCACTTCTTTATATTGGGAATTTTTCAAGAATTTACAAAATGAGATGCAAAGAAGATATATGATACCACCTAATTTGGTCCAAAATTTTATGGTAAACAAGGATCATTGTTTTATGGAAGTAGTGGAACCCAAAACTTCATGGATATCTAAGATGTCCTATGAGGTTGACGATGAATTTGTGCAAGGTTATGCAATATTTTCTATTATCAAAACCTAAGGATCCCAATGTAAAAATATTTGGCACATATAAATAAATTATAGATGAGATTTATTAGAAGGAGAGAGAGGAAGCCAATGAAAAGAAATTTGAAAAGATGCTTAAAGAAATAGGTGCTCCATGGTACTCAAAAATAAAAGATAAAAATGAGCTTCACAAGATTTTGGGCACTCCTTCAAAGACTATATTAGACATCCCTATGAAGGTCCCCATAGCCAAATCTATTCCTTTAGAAGCTATTCAAGGTCAAATGAGATTCGAGAGATTCTCTTACACAAACAATTGGTAGTGATGAGGGCCACAATGCCCAAAACCCATAGAAATCACAACAATAGATACCAACACAAAAAATGCGAGATATAAAAATGATTCACTTTCATTTATTTTCAAAAAATGAAATTATAGATTCAAGCTTACATGCTACAGCCTCATGGGCTTGATTTATTACAACAAAATCAACTCTGAAAAGAAAACCTACTATTCAGAGCCACAATCTGCACTATTAGGGCCACCTTCTACAACTGTCACTTAACCCTTTTTATTTTCCCCAATAACTGCCCTAGAATGTTCTAGAAAGTTCAAATTTCCCTTTTATTTTGGAACCAAAAGTCCCACCATTCAATTTCTGGCCTAGGAAGAAATTTTTATAAAATTCACTTTTTTTGAGGACCAACTTTGTGGGGCCATAACTTTTGATTCAAGTGTCTGATTTTCTATTACTGCATATCGTTGGAAAGATCTTGACGAGATCTACAATGCATGAACCCACCGTAGGTTGGTTCGACCACCTTTTGAGCTGTTTTGGGGCCTCTAAAGTTTTATATATGAATTTGAAGCTGCATTGGAGAAATTTCCCAGGATGGAAACTTTAATTTCTCCCAAACCGTCCAGGGTATTGAGGTGATTCTTTTGTGACCAAAAATGTTTTTTAGCTCTGCTCCTTGGGGTAAATTTTCATGTCCATACGAACCTATTTTGGACGACTTACGAAAAATAGTAAGTGCCCATTTCTCACTATTTTTTATGCCTAACAATCTTATACCCCTTAAGTGCCATCATGGGACTCAAAAAAATTGAAGAAAATAAAGAAAACATTTTTTTTGGGTGATGCAAGATTTCCCTACACCACTGGATGCTCCTGCATCAGATACCCAGGGTAATTTGAAAAGTTCCCCTATCACTTCTCAGGAGTTAGAGGGAAACCAAGATGGTTAATCTCAACCTCAGATAACCATGATGAATCTTCAGCAAGCCTTCCTCTCCATTTTAGTGCCAAGTACTTTGTATATTGCCTATTTCTTGTGCTTCTACCCACACGACTATCCAAGATTTCTTCTATCTCTTCCTTCTCTAAAGTAGGTGTTGGAATTTTCAAGTATTCATTTATCGTCCTCTCCTCTATATCACCTTCATGATAATTTGTCAAATCAACAATGTTGAACACATGAGAAATGTTTATTCCACTAGGCAACTCTACCTCATAAGAACTTCCTAAGTTATGCTTCTTCAAGATCTTGCATGGTCCAAACTTCTTCATCTTTAACTTGTTGTATGTACCAACTGGAAACCTTTCCTTTCACAAATGAACCATGACTTCATCTCCTCCCTGGAACTCATTATACCTCCTTTTCTGATTTTCCCAAGCCTTATATTCTGAGTTCATCTTGTTGATGTTTTTCTTCACTTCTTTATGCAAATTCTTTAGGTGCTCAACAAAATATTCAGCCTCAACACTACTCTTCTCACCCTTATCCATCTTTCTTAGTTCAAAAGCAGTTCTTGGACTACTCCCATACACAATCTGGAATGGTGATTTACCAATGCTCCTATTGACATACTTGTTGTAAGCAAATTTTGCCTGTGGTATAATCAAATCCCATCCCTTGGGCTTATCTCCAACTAAGCATCTTAGCAGGTTGCCCAAACTTCTATTCACCACTTCTATTTGTCCACCAATCTGTGGATGGTGCGTAGAAATGAACTTCAAATATTTATTCAACTTCTTCCATAATGTCCTCCAAAAATAACCAACAAATTTGGTATCTTTGTCTGAAACTATACTCTTTGCTAGACCATGTAGTCTCACCACCTCTCTGAAAAACAACTCTGCAACATGAACAACATCATTTGTTTTATGACACAAAATGAAATGTGCCATCTTTGAAAATCTATCCACCACCACAAATATGGAATCATGCCCTCTGTGTGTCCTTGGCAAGCCAAGAACAAAATTTGTGCTAGTATCCTCCTATGGCATCTTAGGTATAGGTAATGGTTGATCATGGGTGATCCCACAAAGTTGGTTTACAATTTTTGGGAGATTTTGATTTTTGTTGAAATCGTATATTTTTGTAAAATATAATGATTTAAACCTTAAAAAGTTTTATTTAAAGCATTCCAATTGAATATGGTTTGATCAAACTACCTTAGATCAAACCCCCTTGGATAGAACCCCACTAGTTATAAACCATACCTGTAATGGAGTCTCCTTTACACCTATCAAAATGTTGATAAAAAATCGCTTTTGATTTACCTTTTGGGGGATAAAATGAATTCATTTAAAATTTATTTTTTTGTAATTATGTAGTCCTTATTATAAGCTTCCCAAAAAGTATAATTTTAAATAAATTTAATTTAATTACTATATTTATTTTTTATTTCTTGTGAATGGGTTTTCATTGAAAATCAAGCTCTCTATATGCATGTGGAAAAATATAATATTATCAATTTTTTTTTGAAAAATATGAGTGCACTAGATATTGAAGTCTTTGATCCAACAAAAAAAGAAAGAATTTTGATACATACAAAAAAAAATTACACACATTATACAGTCCTTTATGATTGTAATTAGTTTAACTTCAAAACTTGATTAACAAAAATATTTAATGAAACACTATAGAACCAAGTGGAAGCACTAGATATCAGAGTTAAAAATTCAAAAGAATTAGAATTTTATCCTTTGTGAAAAAAAATTTATGTGTTATACGATGAGCATCACTTTTTAAAAATGTTGTTTTCTGAAAAAACTAGTTTTCGAGGGAGATGGAAAAAGAAGTGCAATCTTATTAAAAAAAAATTGAAAATAATATATTTAGAATCTATAGAAAAAATGTCACAGAACTCTAGTTTGCATCATCTTCAAATTCCTCACGGTTTAGCCGCTATAGGTGCTCGAAAATGAAGATTTAGGTAGAAAAAATTATTTTAGTGTCCAGTTTGGCCAAAAATTGTAAACCACTATTGTGGGATCACCCTGATACAATCTAGTATTTTGACTTGTTCCTCTCACCATCTGACATACTCTAGAACTTTGTACAAACTTCTTCACATCTTGTTGCAACTGTGGCCAATAATAATTCTCATTGACAAGAGCGATGGTCTTATCTCAACCAAAATGTCTAGCCAATCCTCCACTATGCTTCTCCTTTATTAGATTCTCTCTCATAGAATTCCTTGGAATACATAATTGAATTCCTCTAAAAAACATCCCACCTTGGATTAAGAAATCTAACCATCTTGTCCTATTCAATGTAATAGGTTCCAAACAATCCTTCCAATCTTCTACAATGTTAGGATTTTGTGGATACAAACTCTTAAGTTCATTGAACCCAACAACCTCTATATTCATCTCTATCAACAAATTTTTCCTTCTACTTAAGTAATTTGCAACTCTATTTGACCTTCCACTCCTGTGCTTAAAAAAAAAAGTATCTCTACAAAAACTTAACCCATTTTAAGTTCCTTTGATTCAACTTTCCTTAACTATTGAGATACTGCAAAGCCTGGTGATCAATATATAAAACAAATTCTTTTGGAAAAAAATAGTGTTTCTATTTCTTCAAAGCCTAAACTATATAGCATAAAACTATTGATCATAGACAAATTATTTCTTCCTAGCATCATTTAACTTCTCACTAAAATAGGCAATAGGCTTACCTTCTTGACTCAAAACGACTCCTATGGCAGTGCCACTAGCATCACAATCTAGGGTATGTGCAGGATCATGGTATGCCAAAAAGTGGCAATATTTGTAGGGTATGTGGCTGACGACTTTTTTTTCACCCAAAATTAATGAAACGAAAAGGGTTTTTAGAGGAGATTCTCAGCTTTCCAAAAATATAAATTATGATTTAATTTGAATTCAATAAATAATTATTATTCATTTTCTATTAGAATTATGACTAAAGTCCCTGACGATAGGTTGATTGAAAAACATCTATAACTTTCAAATGGTATCATATTTTTGAATCCAAAACATCGATTTCATGATTTACATACTATAGGATTAAAAAAGAAAAAATTAAATTTCATGAATTTTGACCAAGTTAAGGTGGCCATTACGCAGTTTTTATATTTTCTAAAAGTTGTAATAAAAAATCATAATTAATTATTTACTTGGAAAAAAATTATAAAAAAATATGCATCACATCCGACATGAGTCCTCTACTTATATATAAAATCTTACAAAAAAAATATTATCATTTTATTATGGTTATGGTGGTCGACACACCTACTTCTTATTTTTCCTGAAATTTAAGTACTATGCATTAAAATTTCAAATTTTCACCAAATAGATTTTATTTATTTTAAATAAACCTAGTATTTTAGAAACTACATTCAATTTTCTACAAATTCTATTCTTACATATTTTTGAAATAATATAGATAACTTATTCAAATATTTACGTCAAGTTGCCTAACACTGATTTTTCTGAATTTTTTGCCACTTAAGGGCCTGTTTGGCATACCATGATCCTGCACATGCCCTCTATCTAAAAAACTTATTGAAATCTAGAAGTTTTAAAACAGGTTGCTTAGTAACTTTCTTCTTCAACATGTCAAACAAATTTCCTACTCCTATAGTCCACTTAAACTCTTTTCTATCCCCTCTCATTGCTTCAGTTAGAGGTGCACAAATACTACTAAAATTCTTAATAAACTTTATGTAAAAACTTGCTAGACCATGAAATGATCTTACTGTGATAGGGTAGAAATACTTGTTAGAAAATGAGTAGCAAACAAAAGAATGCAAATATCTACTACAAACACCCTACACCTCAAGATTGGCCTAATGATTAACTTAACTAAGCAAAATGAAAGATTTCACCATGTTGAGTTGTTCTTTGGTTGGCCTTTTGATCTTCGATGTTGTATGCTCCTTTGGTGGTAAGAGATGCAAGCTATGAGATGAGATGAGGGTGGAAAATAAGTGAAAATGGATGCAAATGAAAGTATTTGGCTAAGTATGGCTCAATAGATAAATTTGCAAGAGTTTGGCTAGCACAATGATCTCCTCCAAAATGAGAGAAAAGAGGGGGTATTTATAGAGAATTGTGAATTCTCTAAGGAAATGGACAGTTGAGATTGAGCTACCAATATCAAGATGTAGGGCTAAGGTGAGTTGAGAACTCACAAACCCTCACATCTTGACATGTGGCGTGTGAAGTGGCTTGAAGAAGATGGTGTGTACATGAGTTGGAAGGAGAGTACATGACATGGAGGTAGTACATAGTACCTTGGGATTGAGACAAGATCTCCTCATAAAGGAGTTCTTTGTCCCCATGTGGGTGAGAGGACATGTGAGGAATTAAAAATTCCTCAAATATCCTCATGGGGATGAGAAAAAGAATTTTAAATTCCAAGGAATGCATAGGGGAATTAAATGTGAATTAAAAATTCACATGGGGAATGGAGTGCCTTCTCCAAAAAAAGAAAACCTTTAAGAAGGTTGACTTAGGACACATTCTATAAATGACATGAGGATTGGGTTGAACTAATTAAGTGATTAAGGTTGTGCAAGTACCTGCTTAGAAAAATTAATGATAGATTAGAGGCAACTGGGAAATAATGGAGGATGTGACATGTGACTTGATGTGACAAGTCAAAGATCACATGGGGAAGAGAAAAAGGAATTTAATATTCCTTGGGAAGGATAAAAGGAATTAAAAATTATTTGAGAGGTTGATTAGGCTAGTTAATGACGAATTAGAGGAGGGTTAGGTGGTTAAGAGAGATTAGAGACCAACTTGCAAAAGTTGGAGGATGTGACACATCTTAATCAAGGATTAGGCATGTGCACATCCCTAATGATGAGATTAGAAGATGGATTAGGATTAGATAAAAATAATGGAGGATGTGACATATGAGGAATTAAATAAATGTCATATTTATTTAATTCATTTGATGAAAGAGGGAAGGTATTTAATTATTTAACTAGATAGGTACTTAGGGATTAGAAGAACTTTAGAGGTATTAATTAAATAATAGTGATATTACTTAATTAATGCGGATAAGGGGATGCTTAGATGAAAGGTGATAAATTTGGATAAATTAAGTGTCCAAATTTAGGTGTCTACATTTTTCCCCTCTTTGATATGGTGTTACGATATAGCACCATTTCAAAGAATATTAAAACATAAAACCTAGAAGAAGATGGTTAGATTGGGAAAGATGCCCTAGTTATTCAAAGGAATGATTAAGAAGGAAAAAAAGTGATGAAAATTAGGGATGAAGGATCTCCCCTCGAGAGGATGTGTAGGTTCAAGAGAACATAGGTGTGCTCTCGAAATGGATGAGATGATACAAGGAGAGATGAAGAAGATGATGCAAAGGTGGCAGGAGATTGGGAGGGGAGAGTGATGAAGGATGAATGGATGGGGGGATAGATGAGAGGATGGAGATGAAATGCAATCCAAATGCAATTTTCCATCATTAGGAGCACTAATTTTTGCTATAGAAGAAGACACGATACACCAAGGTATAAAATACCAAGGCAGATTAGTGTGTAATTCATGAAACAAACACATTAAACAAGAAGGCTATCCCAACACCCCAAAGTTGCGATGACCTTGGTTAGGCCAGGTATTGGGATAACCATAAGCACACAAGGATTCCCCCGTGTAACACAAGAACTCGGGGATCTTGGTGGGTACTACATGGGACAACCGAGAAGACAACCACAAAAAAAAGATCAAGATACGCCCCTATGTTGACTAGTCAAAGAACACCATGATATGATGGATCAAAGCAACCATGACAAGTGATGATAGGGAGCTCAAATGATAAACAAAAGACAAAAGAATCAAAAGATCACAATCAATTTCAAATGTCCTTTGCCATAGGATCAAGGGGATGGATGGGATTGATGAGGTATGTTAGGAAGGATGCATCCTGTTGAGACCGATGATGGATACTAAACTAAAAGACCGATATGAGGCAAGATATTTGAAACTGATTGGATATGATGATACAAGTGGATCTTGTTTGTTAAGAACTAGCTAGATAAGTGCATAGCTTAACAACACAACACAAAAGATACATGACTCAAGACGAACACACCCTAAAGACCTAGGGGCTCAGGGGTTGATCAAAGAGTAGCCTTGCCTACATGAAAGCACAAAGCCCTCATAGTTCGATAAAAGGATGAGGACAGACCATGATGGAGACTTCGATGGATGATAAAAATAGGATGGAGAAAAGGAGCAAAGTGGACAATGAAGATCAATGATAGATGATAAAAGAGCTAATAGACAAAGCCCCAGGGGCGGATCAAATGATCGACCTTGCCTACGTGAAAGTGCAGGGGCAATGTAGGTCGACGAAAGACCAGCGATAGACAATGGATGAAGGATGATGAAATAACCCTATATAAGGGGATAAGATGATGGGATCAAGATGATGAGACAAGATAGACCCATTGGATTGGATCCGAGGATGGTGACTACACAAAGCTCAAAACAAGAGGAGGTTCAAAATAGATGAAAGATTACTCGGAACAAGTAAACAAATGATTGAGAGGGATGAACAACTACTCAAAATGAGTAAACGACCACTCACAATGGATGAATGATTCTTGGAACGAGAAGATGAGAGTTTGGAATAGATGAAAGATTACTCAGAATGAGTAAATGATTGATCAGGATTGTTGAATGAGAGTTTGAAATGATAGGAGGTTTGAAATGGATGAATGTTTACTTGGAACGAGTAAACGAATGTTTGAGATGATAGATGAAGGTTCGAAATAGATGAATGGTTACTTAGAATGAGTGAATGGATGATTAGAATGGATGAATAGGAAAAAATTGAAGAAGATGGAGGGAGGGATCTTAAGATTTGTTTCGATATCCAAAGATCTTGACTGCAAATGGACTAAAGCTCAAATTAGGGGGTTAAGCTCATATTGGGATTAGATTAAAGCTTAGATTAGGGTTGGATTCAAGCCTAGATTAGAATGATTGGAGGATGTGATGGGATTGATTCTATACCAAGTTCTAGAGTTTAAGGGACCTAAGGCGTTGACAATCAGATTTTTCCAGATTTGGCAATTTTAAAAAATTGTTAAATTTTTCCATTTTAGGAAACTTCATGGTCATACGTTTGAGAGTTCAATTTTTCCAAAAAATACCCAAAACTAAGATAGGATGAATTGCCAACTAACATCCAAAATTTGAGACGTGCATTCCGAGTTATTGAGAAAAATGATTTTTCAAAAACTGAAAAAAAACACTAAATTGCGATTTTGAGGGTCAAGATGAAAGTTTGAGGCCCCCAAAATGTGGCGAAATGTGGTCCAACCGACACAATGTCTATTCGGAATCCAAATGCCACCTCATAACAAAACCACCTATAAAATTTCAGCTCAAACGAACACCCGAGTCAAAAGTTATGGCCTTTGGAAGTTTCGGCATAAAAATTAAAATTCTCAAAACGAAGTCCAGGTGATTGGGATGGATGATCCGATGATGGATATGGGCTGCAATTATGTTCTAAGTAGGACTTATTTGATTTTTGTGATGAAACTATGACTTTCAAAAAAGTGTTGATGGTGGGCAAATGGGTGCTCGAAACGACTAAATAAAGGGTGGAAAATGTTGTTTGAAGGGCAGGTCTACCCTTGGATGAGGTCAGGTCCACCTGTGCACGATGGATAGGTCCACCTATAGGGTAGGTCTGCCTATGCAGGAGGGTAGGTCTTCCTATACAGGAGGGAAGGTCCGCCTATGTAGGGGGTAGGTCCGCCTGTAGGGCAGGTCCGCCTGTGCAGGGGCAGGTTCGCCTATGCAGGGGGGCAGGTCTACCTGTACAGGGGCAGGTCTACCTATGCAGGGGGGAAGGTTCACCTATGGAGGGGGGAAGGTCTGCCTATCCAAGGGGGTAGGTCTGCCCTTGGGTGAAAAAAATCAGAAAATAGTCGTTTGGGTGTACGAAATGAGGAGATGGATGCTCGAAATGGACGAACGAGTGCTTGAAATAGATGAATGACTCTTAGAACGAGGGGAAAAAGGCTCAAAACGAGTGAATGAGTGCTCAGGATGGATGAAGGAATTTGAGAATGAGGAGATAGAGGTTCAGAATGGATGAATGAGTAATTGGAACGAGTAAACAATGACTCAAAACGGGTGAACAACTCTCGAAATGATGAGAGGGAGGTTCAGAATGGATGGATGTTTACTCAGAACGAGTAAACCATGACCTGCAATGGACAAATGACTCTCGGAATGAGGAGATAGAGGTTCATAATAGATGAAAGATTACTCAGAACGAGTAAATGGATGACTGAGAGGGATGAACAACTGTTACGAACAGATGAATGATTCTCGGAATGAGAAGAAGGTTTGAAATGAATGAAAGATTACTCAGAACGAGTGAATGATTGATCAAAATGGGTGAATGAGGGTTCAAAATGATAAAAGGAGGTTTGGAATGGATGAATGTTTACTCAGAATGAGTAAACGAATGATCATAACGACTCAACAAGAGTTCAAAATGATAGAAGAATGTTTGAAATGGGTGAATGTTTACTCAGAACAAGTAAACGAAAGATCGAAATGGCAGAATCAGAGTTTGAAATGTTGAAACGAGATTCGAAATGGATAAACGTTTACTCATAACAAGTAAATGAATGATCATAATGACTGAACGAGAGTTTGGAATGATGGAACAAGATGTGAAATGGATGAACGTTTACTCGGAACCAGTAGACGGATGATCAAAATGGAAAAATGAGAGTTCAAGATGATAGACGAAGGTTTGAAATGGGTGAACATTTACTCAAAACAAGTAAACAAATGATCAAAATGACTGAACGAGAGTTTGGAATGATGAAACAGGATGTAAAATAGATGAACGTCCACTCAGAACAAGTAAATGAATAATTGAAATGACTGAACAAGAGTTCAAGATGATAGATGAAGGTTTGACGTGAGTGAATGTTTATTCGGAATGAGTAAAAAAATGATCAGAACGATAGAACAAGAGCTTGAGATGAGGAAAGGAGGTGTGAAATGGGTGACCATTTACTTGTAACGAGTAAACAAAAGATCGAAATGGTAGAACGAGAGTTCTAGATGATAGATGAAGGTTCGAACTGGATGAAAATTTACTTGGAACAGGGAAATGAATGATCAGAAAGGTGAAACAAGCACGCGAAATGATGAAACAAGTGTTTAGAATGATGAAATGGATGATAAAACTGACGGGTCAAGGGTCAGGTCTACCCTTGGAGGGTAGGTCCTCCTGTCAGGATTGTAGGTCCACCTATGGAGAAAAAGTTGGTCAAAATGGGCTAAAACAAGCTCTAAAGGATTGGTTTACAGGTCAGGTATGCCCCTAGAGGGCAGGTCTGCCTACCAGGAGGTTTAAACTTGACTTTTGAAAAGATGACTAAGGCAAAGGACCCAAAACACAACAAACATCAATCAAAAGGATATGGCTGAACAAAAAATTACTGGTTTTGCACAAAGAAGACAATTCAGATAACACAATCCTAAGATTAGTAGAAATGGGTATGGCTAACAAAGTCTTCTATTCTAGGATGAACATGGTTGCTAAGGAATCCTCGATATACACCTAGTACATGAGGCCCAAAACCATGAACACCAACCCATTACAAGCGTGAGTCGAGAACCTTAGCGAGATACTAGAGGCTCAAACCAACTTCTCACATCATCCTAACGCTTTTCCAATTTCAACATGGTTGGATTGAGGTACAAATTTTTCTATGCCCCCTTTATATACCCCATCTGTACGCATGGTTGGAATCATCCCTTGGGGTGATGAAATCCCTAAGCAGGTTCTACTAAGAAAAGGAAAAAGAGGGTGACTCAAAAGAACTTGGTAAGCTACGATTTCTCATCACCCAGGATTTCCAAATGGCACAAGGGGATTGGATACATCAAATAGCTGACCAACAAGCATGGAAAACAAGACTAATTGACACCCCTAGTTAGACTATGTGCTTAAGTTATGCAACACAAGTAATGACTAATAAGTAACTAACCCTATAAGAAAAATTGTTAGTGAATCTTGTCCTTGTCCCTCACCAAATGTTGATTAGATGCTTGCACAAACTCAAACAAGACATGTTAGGGGGTTAGAAATGCTTAAAAAAACCAAAAGGAGTGCTAAAAATGAAATTTTACCTTCTGGAAAAAGTTGTCTAGGTCAGGTCCGCCTGCCTAGAGGGCAGGTTCGCATGTCTAGAGGTTAGGTCTGCCTATCTAGAGGGCAGGTCCACCTGTCTAGAGGGAAAGTCCACCTGTGGAGAGGTTAGGTCCACCTATGCAGAGGTCAGGTCCACCTCTCAATGAAAATTTACAAAAAAACAAATTCTGGAGTCTGTGGAGGGTAGGTCTTCCCATGGGCAAGGTTGGGTTCACCCATGGAGGTCAAGTTCGCTTGTGCAAAGGTCAGATCTACCCCTGGATGGTCGGGTTTTCTTGTTTACAGGTCAGGTCCGCCCCTCTACAACCTGCACCTACAAAAAGTAAAAAACTAGCAAACGTGAAAGAAAAAGACCCGTTTGTGGGTCCCATCGGGCACGCCAAAAATGTGATATGGTCAAAATACTTGTTAGAAAATAAGCAGCAAACAAAAGAGTGCAAATATCAACTACGAACACCCTACACCTCAAGATTGGCCTAATGATTAACTTAACTAACCAAAATGAAAGATTTCACCTTGTTGAGGCTTCCTTTGGTTGACCCTTCGATCTTCGATGTTGTATGCTCCTTTGGTGGCAAGAGATGCAAGCTATAAGATGAGATGAGGGTGGAAAATAAGTGAAAAATGATGCAAATGAAAGTATTTGGCTAAGTATGGCTCAATAGAAAAATTTGCAAGAGTTCAGCTAGCACAATGATCTCCTCCAAAATGAGAGAAAAGAGGGGGTATTTATAGAGAATTGTGAATTCTCTAGGGAAATGGATGGTTGAGATTGAGCCACCAAGATCAAGATGTAGGGCTAAGGTGAGTTGAGAACTCACAAGCCCTCACATCTTAACATGTGGCGTACGAAGTGGCTTGAAAAAGATGATGTGTACATGAGTTGGAAGGAGAGTACATGACATGGAGGTAGTACATAGTACCTTGGGATTGGGACAAGATCTCCTCATAAAGGAGGTCCTTGTCCCCATGTGGGTAAGAGGACATGTCAGGAATTAAAAATTCCTTAAATATCCTCATGGGGATGAGAAAAGGAATTTTAAATTCCAAGGAATGCATAGGGGAATTAAATGTGAATTAAAAATTCACATGGAGAATGGAGTGCCTTCTCCAAAAGGATAAAGCCTTTAAGAAGGTTGACTTAGGACACATTCCATAAATGACATGGGGATTAAGTTGACCTAATTAAGTGATTAAGGTTGTGCAAGTACCTGATTAGACAAATTAGTGATAGATTAGAGGCAAGTAGGAAATCATGGAGGATGTGACATGTGACTTGATGTGACAAGTCAAAGATCACACGGGGAAGAGAAAAAGGAATTTAATATTCCTTGGGAAGGATAAAAAGAATTAAAAATTCTTTGAGAGGTTGATTAGGGTAGTTAATGATGGATTAGAGGAGGGTTAGGTGGCTAAGAGAGATTAGAGGCCAACTTGCAAAAGTTTGAGGATGTGACACATCTTAATCAAGGATTAGGCATGTGCACATCCCTAATAATGAGATTAGAAGATGGATTAGGATTAGATAAAAATGACGGAGGATGTGACATATGAGGAATTAAATAAATTTCATATTTATTTAATTCATTTGATGAAAAGGGGAAGGTATTTAATTATTTAACTAGATACCTTAGGGATTAGAAGAAATTTAGAGGTATTAATTAAATAATAGTGATATTACTTAATTAATGTAGATAAGGGGATGCTTAGACGAAAGGGGATAAATTTGGATAAATTAAGGGTCCAAACTTAGGTGTCTACACTTACCTCTATAACACTCCTTGGAGTACACCATTCAATGATATCTCCCACCTTCTATGGATCCATTTTAAGACTCTCTGCTAAGACAATAAACCCCAAATACACCAACTCTCTCTCCACAAAACTACATTTCTTCAAATTAATCAACAACTTCTCCTCCCTTAGCTTCTGAAAAACTTTTTGGATATGCATCAAGTGCTCCTCCAATGTCTTATGAAAAATCAAAATATCATCCAAATAAAAATAACAAATTTTCCTAAAAATTCTTTCAATACCTCATTTAAGCCGCATAAATGTGCTCGGTGCATTGGTTTTCCCAAAAGGTGTGAATAACTACTCGTACAAGCCCTCCTTGGTTTTAAAGGTTGTCTTCCATTCATCTCCTTCTCTAATTCGTATTTGGTGATATCCTCTCTTCAAATCTATCTTCGTGAGGTACTCAACTCCACTCAAACAATCCATAATGTCATCCATTCTCAACAAGGGAAATCTATACTTGATGGTGATCTTGTTGATGGCTCTAGAATTTGTACACATCTGCCATTCCCCATCCTTCTTTGGTGCTAGTATTGTAGGTACTACACATGGACTCAAACTTTCTTGAATCAATCATTTCCGAAAAACTATTGCATTTGTCTGTTCAACTCTTCACTCTCTATTGGAGTCATATGATGAGCTGCCTTATTGGAAAAACTAGCTCAAAGAATTAGGTCCATATAATGACTAATATTTCTTATGGGAGGAAAAAATTTAAGTACATTATCAGAAATAATAGATTGAAACTCTTTCAACAAATCTAAAACCTCTATAGGTAGCTCAGTAGTATCTTCTTTATCAACTCTAGGGATCAATGCAAAAAGCATATGCTCACACTTCATACCTTCTAGGAACTTTCTTCCATCAACCAAACAAATTATTGTATTACTGCATACCTTTTCCTTTGCCTCTTTCAAGGGCTTCAACTTATGACAAAATCCATCCTTTTTCAAAGAATAGGTGTTGGCATGTCCATCATGTATTGCTTGTCGATCAAACTACCATAGTTTTCCTAACAACATATGACAAACATCCATAGGAATAATATCACATAGTACCTCATCATTGTAATTTCCAATCTTGAACTTTACCAGACATTGCTCATTTACCAAGGCTTTATGGTCCTTCTACAACCAAGTAATCCAATATGGGTTCAGATGCCTTCTTCTCTCCAACCGCAACTTACTAACCATTTCTTCTGAAACAAGGTTATCAATACTACCTCCATAAATAATAACATTGCAAACTTTACCTTCACACTTACATCTGGTGCGAAACAAATTCTTCCTTTGAGTTGGCTCATTCTCCTCATTCAGTAAGGGTCTTCTAGTAACAAGAAGCTCTCCTCTTTCTACTTCCTTAGAATGTGAAGACTCGACATCTTCATCAACATGTGCAACTTGTGAATTACCCTCAGGTCTTCTATTTGTACTTCCTTGATGTTGAGGACACTCATAGGCTCTATGTCCTTCTTCTCCACACTTGAAACAGGTTCCACGGAAGCCTCCTCTTCTTGATCCTTTTCCATGTCTTCCCTTTCCTCTTTGGTCTTTATTATTCTAATCACAAGGATGGTAGGTGTTATCTCCTCTATAGTTCTAGCCACTACTGGAGCCTTCACCCTTCTTTTGATCTTCATTTCGACCTCCATATGTCTGTCCACCAATCTTTCTTCCATGACCTCCATCTCATTGTTTGTTCTCAAACCTCTTGTTGAGTCATTCTTCAACCTTTAGAGAAAATTGATAATCATCCTGAATGGTGGTCATTCTTACCAGTGCCAATTCTTCTTGTATGCTTGGCTTCAACTTGTTAATATGATGAGAAAATTTCTCTTTATTCACCTCAGAATGTCCTGTCTGAATTAGGAGCTTGTGAAATTCCTCTATGTATTCTTTCACCATCCTTGTCCCTTGCCTCAAGCTCTACATCTTCTTGAGCAGCTCCAATTCATAATCAACTGGAATAAATTATTTCTTCAATTTTGACACCATTTTGTCCCATCTAGAAATTTTATCTTTCCCTTGTCTTTCTCTTTCTAATTGGACCTCTTTACACCATATACTGGCATGAACTTTTAATTTTTTCTTTGCAAACCTCACTTTGTGAGGATCTTCAATCTCATCAAACTCAAAAAATTCCTCCATGTCATTGATCTAATCAATCAATTCTTTAAGATTCAGATTTCCACTAAAAGTTGAAATCTCCATTTTAGGTCTCTTCCCAATGCTTGAGATCACTCACAATAATATTCTTTCTCTAGGATCCATTGTATCTTACTCTTCCTCTTCCATTTCCTCTTCTATTTCATCTTCACTGTCATCTCTGTCTCATTGTACATCTCTTCTTCGAACCTCTTGTTGCAAGGTTTCAAATTGCCTTCTAAGGGCTCTGATTTCATCTCTAGGTGGACCTCCTCCATCTCAACCTCTACCTCTGCAATACTAGGAAATTATTGGAGGCATCTTGAATTCAACCCACACTCACAGGTCCTACTGCAACTGCCTCACGTTTGATGCTCTATTATAGGCTCAAGAACTCTTGCTCTGATACCACTTGATGAGGGTCACAATGCCCAAAACCCATAGAAATCACAACAACAGATACCAACATAGAAAATGTGAGACATAAAAATTATTCACTTTCATTTATTTTTAGAAAATGAAATTACATATTCAAAGCTTACATGCTATAGCCTCATGGGCTTGATTTATTACAACAAAATCAACTCTGAAAAGAAAACCTACTATTTAGAGCCACATTCTGCACTATAAAGGCCACCTTCTACAACCCTCACTTAACCCTTTTTATATTTTCCCCAATAACCACCCTAGAATGTTATAGAAATTTCAAATTTCCCTTTCTTTTTGGTGCCAAAAGTCACGTCGTTCGATTTCTAGCCTAGGAAGAAATTTTTATAAAATTCACTTTTTTAGGACCAACTTCGCGGGGCCATAACTTTTGATCTAAGTGTTTGATTTGCTATTATTGCATATCATTGGAAAGCTCTCAACGAGCTCTACAACATGCAAACCAATTTTTCCACCTTTTGAGCTGTTTTGGGGCCTCTAAAATTTTATATCTAAATTTGAAGCTGCATTGGAGAAATTTCCCGAGATGAAAACTTTCATTTCTCTGAAACCATGTAGGGTATTGAGATGATTCTTTCACGACTGGTAATATTTTTCAGCTCTGCTTCTTGGGGTAAATTTTTACATCCATATGATCCTATTTTGGATGACTTACTAAAATTAGTAAGTTCCCATTTTTCACTATTTTTGACGCCTGACAGTCTTATACCCCTTAAGTGCCATCATGAGACTCAAAATAATTGAAGAAAATCAAAAAAACAATTTTTTTGGGTGATGCAAGATTTCCCTACACTGCTAGATGCTCTTGCATCATGTAGTAAAATAAAATGTGCATCTATAATCACTCTAGAGAAAAAGGCTACTAAAGCTAGGCCTAAACAAAAGGAAAATAGAGAAAAGTTTGATCCTATGTATGTGAGTGATGATGAAGAGGATTATGAAGAAGAAGTAAACTATGTTAAGAAAAAGAGAAGAAGATGATATCTCCTTACAGAAATGGAAAGGAAAGGGAATTTTTGAGGAGAAGACTAAGAAAGCTCATTCGATCAAACATGACCCACTAGATTTTGGTGCTATTCTTAATATAATTGTTAAGTACATGATTTATTAAATGATATAATGTTGTTACATCTGAATGTTCCTTTGAAAGATAAAAAGATAATTGAAAAGGTTGTTATTGAGTATATGTTGATGCAAAACATTCATTTCAATGGAATTATTGACAAAGCTCTAGATATCCTTATTGAGGATTTGAGACAAAGGAGAGAAGATGCCATTAAAGTAGATGAATATTTTGAAACTACAAGCAATTGATAAAACTGGGGTCCCTATTTCTTAGAAAGTAAAGGAAAAGATTGTTTGGAGAAAAGCTAAAGATCTCCACACCAAGAGAAGAATAGATCTTGTGATGATCTTGGATGGCAATGTAAAAAGGAAGATTCATAATGAAAATGAGGCCACTACAAAGAAAATCTTTGATAAAATGCAAAATAATGTTGATATTGTTTCACAAGAACCTCTGGGTAATACAAATATAGAAGACATATTTGGTTAGAAAGAAATACAAGGACCCTCTAAATAGTATAAAGGAGGGGGTATGTGCAGGATCATGATGGGCCAAAAAGTGGTGATATGATGGGTATGTGTAGGGTATGTAGCTAACAACTTTTTTTTAGCCAAAATTGATGAAATGAAAAGGGTTTTTAAAGGAGATTCTCAACTTTCCGCCAATATAAATTACGCTTTACTTTGAATTTAATAAATTATTATTATTCATTTTCTATTTGAATTATGACTAAAATAATGATTGATAGGTTGATTGAAAAATATCTATAACTTTCAAACGATATCACATTTTTTTAATCTGAAATATGTGTCACATTCTATGCTTCGCATACTATAGGATTAAAAAAAATGAATTTCCTGAAGTTTTGACCAAGTTAAGGTGGTTAGACATATGAGTTTTTATATTTTTTAAAAGTTGTAATAAAAATTCATAATTAATTATTTACTTGGGAAAAAATTACAAACAAATATGCATCACATCGATACATGAGTCCTCTACTTATATCTAAAATATTATAAAAAATATTATCATTTTATTGTGGTTAGGGTGGTTAGACGACACCTTTACTTTTTCCTAAAATTTAAGTACTACTGCATTGAAATTTCAAATTTTCACCAAATAGATTTTTTTTTAAATAAACCTAGTAGTTTAGAAACTACATTCAATTTGCTACAAATTATATTGTTAGATATTTTTGAAATAATATAGATAACTTATTCAAATTTTCACATCAAGTTGCCTAACTCTGATTTTTCTAAATTTTTCGCCACTTAAGGGCCTATTTTTTCATGATGATCCTACACATACTCAAGGAGGTATCTCAGGTGTGCATGAGGTGGAAACTGTCTCTAGTATGGAGATAGAAAAATTAAAATTGAAAGAGTTAGGTGAAAAGACAACCAAAATCCTTGAAGAAATGAAGATGGTTGAGGTGACTTCTAAGGATCATCTAAATTCCAATATTTTGTAAGATATACCTAATGTGTCTACTCAAGACATAGATCAATCAATTTTTGAAGGAAATGTGATAAATGGTGATGAAAAAGAAAAAGATGATAAGCAAAATGAGGAGACTGATCCTCTGGTGAATACTAATGTATAAGGTATAGGAAGTCAATGTTAAGTTGGTTTCTCTTCTCTGGAACATAATGTTACTCCTCTAGAGAACTCAGGGAACAATGTGCAAGACAATCTCGAGATAGTTGAGGATGTGAAAGAGAAGATAGTTGAGAAGCAAGATGCTTCTGTGGACATAGGTTAAAGTTATTTTTTAGATTATTTTAAGGATTTTCTTGGAATGCAAATGTAGTTTCAACTTGTGGTAACACCTTAGCTTCTGCAAATTCCCATCTATGAGGGAAAGGTTGATTTTTTTAATATTTCTCCCCTCTATAAGCTACAACTTGGAGTCATTATGCATGCTTCCACATGGAAGGAGATTCTACAAGAGCATGTAAAGAAGAGATTGATTGAAGATGTTGTGAAGACCATTTAAGAGGATTTTCTAGAAGTAAACAATGATGCTTCCTTTCCTCCAAACAAAAGTTAAAATTTTTAATGGATTCCTTTAAAGATCATTCCTCTCACTTGGAGCAAAAGGAAAAGTAAGAGGCCCTGAGAAAGATAGAATACAAAAGGATGGCGGATGCATCTGATTGGTGTGTCAGTGCACACAACTTGTAAGATAATATAAATATGATTAAAGGGTGTGTGGATGAATTTAATTATCTGTATCAATTTTGTTTAAAATGGCATTCTTCCACTAAAAGCATTAAGTATCATATAGACTCCATTGAGTCATAGATCACTCAAGTGGTTGGAATAAATGATTTGTTAAAGGATAAGGATGGGGCAACTAAATATCAAGTTGAAAATCTTTACTTATAGCTATCATTGCTTCACGACCAACGAGAGAAAATAAAGAGGCGGTTTGGTTAGTTAAGGGAAGTAGTTAAAGTGAGACTTGCTTCACTATTTGGATAGCTTATGAATGCAGAAAAGGTTGAGAAGAAAATGAAGGATCCAAGTAATGTGGAGGAGGCTGAGGATTTACGCATGTAGTGTGAATATCAAAATAACATTCTCTCTTCTAAAAAAGCATATTGGGTTGTAGCCATGGCACAACTTAAATAAATTTTCACAAGAATATGTTTCCCTCTAAGGAAGCTACAAAGGTATAGATAAGAAAACCTTTTTGTATAATTTTTTTGGATAATTTCAGGATCATTTTTTGTTTTTGTTGAAAATTTTATGTACATAGCATCAACTTTGAGGCATCTCCATCTCAAGGATGGTATTATTTTTAGAAATCATATAATAAGGGGGAGTTTATACAACTTTTGGGCTGATAAAAGTATAAGATAGTTTTCCCTTTCCCCTTGATGTCAAAGGGGGGGAGAAGACTTGCAGATAAATGAGTGTTTTCATCAATGACAAAGTGGGAGATTATTGGAAATATGTGTTGTCATTGATGTCAAATCATAATATGTTGTCATTTTACAAAAGTCTATGTTGAAGGATGTATGTACTCTGAAGATTTTTGGCATGCAAAGTATATGTCAACAATATTATATAAGGTTGAAATGGTGTCTAAGTATGCTGCGAAGGAAAGTACACAAGTTCTAATATGTTTACAATATTCCTAAATTGACATCATTCCTATTTGGTGCACCACACATTGAGATAAGTTACAAAAATCTTGCTAAGGAATTTGTAGTGTATACTCTGAGGCTGAGTCATAATATGTTGGTCTGCATCCCTCCATATTCCAATTTTTTATCTTTTGGTTTAGAATATAAGATTGTTGAGATGTGAAGGTGTTATATCCAAGGAATCAAGTCATCACACCTTCTACAGTGAAAGTTATAAATGATAATGTTCTGGTTTGTGCTCTAGCAGTATAAAGAGTTGATGTGGGATTATTGGGATGCTTCGCATTCCTCCAATGAGATAGATGTGACTATGCAGACTTAGGGATGTGTTCAAAAAGGTATATGGATTCTTCCTTACAAGTATCAAGTGTTTTGGTGGTCTGGAAGATTAGTTTTCAAATGATAGTTTGCTATAGTTTGTTCAGAATGTTCTATTCCTGTTTATTCAATGGGTTTCTTTAGTTGTGCTAGCATTTGAAGATCAAAAAATTTAGGAAAATATTGAATAAATATTGTAGATAAACTACAATGCTTGTATCTTGGTCTGCATGATTCTTTTAGTCTCTCCTCGGTAGTGTAAAGTTGAACAGTTGACAGTTTTGATGGTGTTGACATTATTTGGACTGATAGGTTTGGTTCCTTCATATGTGGTTGGATTTGATTAATTAAGTTTTCTTTGAAGGATGTGTTGAAAATTATTTTGGTCCTATTGTTCTGTGTGTTTATTTGCAACTCTTTTTCTTTTCATATTGTATATGTTTGAAGTTAACCTATGTGATATCATGCGTTTCTTCTAAAAAGTTATCTTGGAGCTAACCTAATTAAGGTTTTGAGTTGTTGTGGAGGATATATATAGAAAATCAAATTAATTTGTGAAGGTGTGGAATGGGAAGGAATAGTGACTAAGCAATATGTTTAAGATGAAGTGTGTGAAGTTAGTATGAAGGGTTAACTATGTGAAGAGGGACTACAAATTCAACGTATATTGGATACTTCTTCATATTAGTTCATATTCTTATTTCTTATTATAATTTTCATGTGCCCACTCTAATACACTGAGTCTCATTAGGTCCTTTTTTTCTTTCCCTAAGGTTGTACACCTTAGTCTCCAAGTCCATAGGAAGTGATCCTTAAAGAACATTGTAATTATTCTTATTAGTAGTGAGCTACATATATTGTGAGTTAAACCTCATCATGGGTTTTCCCTCATTTGGTTTTCCACATAAAAATCTTGATGTCTTTTGTGTGGTGTATTTTTTCTCTTCTACTATTTTTAATTTTATGTGATGTGTTGTTTAATCTACAAATTGAAATGGTTAAGATGTAATATGCTAATTCATCCCCCCTCTCAGCACAACATTGTGTTCAACAAATAGAGAGAGAGAGAGAGAGTGGTAGGAAGTGATGGAGGGAGTTGTAAGTAGAGAGAGGGAGAGGAGAGATATAGATAATTAGAGAGGGAAGGAGAGATGAAGGGAGATGTAGGGAGGGAGAGAGGGGTGTGGTATAGAAAAAAAAAGAGAGAGTAGAGGGAGAGGTAGGTAGAGAGGGAGAGGGGAGATAAAGATAAGTAGACATGGAAGGATAGGTAGGGAGAGATAGATAGAGAGAAGTAGAGAGGTAATAAGGGAGGGAGGGAGAGGTAGGAAGGGGGAGAGAGTTGAGATAGATAGGTGTAGAGAGAGAGAGTGGTATGGAGAGATGGATGGAGAGGTAGGTAGAGAGAGGTATTGGGAGATATAGAGTAGAAATGGAAGAAGAGAGGGAGGGAGAGGTATGAAGGGAGAGAGAGGGAGGTGAGAGAGAGGTGAGATAAAGAGAAATAGAGAGAGTGGTAGAGAGTGATGGAGGGAGATGTTGGTAGAGAGAGAGGGGAGATAGAGAGTTAGAGAGTAGAAAGGGAAGGAGAGAGGGAGAAAGATAGTGAGAGAGAGGTATAGAGAGTAAGGGATAAACAATGAGTGAGATAGAGAGAAAGAGAAAAAATGATACAACTTATTGATTACTAAAATTGGACCTCTTGATTACTAAAATTTGACATGCTAATAATTGAAATTTGACTATCTAAAAATATAAGATCTTCCAGAAAATATAATTTTCATTATAACTTTTAGAGATCCAAAACCACTCTCAAACATCCTGAAACTATATACATGAAATATAACTTAAAGTATAAGAAAGTAAATGTAGACACGTAAAATGTATTGATTGACATTGGACATCTGATCTTGACCACTAACATCGCTTCATCCTGAATCATCCTTCGGTCTAACCATTTAATCAAATGCCTTTATTTGATTAAATTAATTAATATTCCTCTCTTAATTAAATTAATCAGTTATCTAATTAAGTCATCCTCTCTCAATAATTAAATTAACCAATTTGATTTAATTATCCCTATTTAATTAAATAATTAATCTTATTTGATTAAATCTCTAAAGTCTATTTATTAAGTTAAATAAATTAAAACCTTATTTAGCTTAATCTAACATCATCTATTTTAATTAAATAAATAAAAATTCCTTATTTAATTAATCCTTTATCATATTCTTCTCATATTTGATTTAAATCAATCCATAAATTTAAGTCAAATAGGTCACATCATTTAATCCCTTCATTAAATTAATTAACCTTGATTAATTTAATGATCCCTTCTCATGTCCCATCCTCCATCTTTTGCCACTTGCACATGAAAATAGAGTTATTTGATTTATTAAATCTCTATTTTCTTCAACAAGGCATCTTTTAAGGAATATTCTTCAAGTTTGAATTTGAAATCCAAGTGGATTTTGTCCTTCCAACAAGGCATTTACTCCACCTACAAAGTCCTTTTTCCTTGAGCCAAGTGGCATTCAATGCACCTTCTTTCCCTCTTACATGTCATTTCAACAATTTCAAAATTCAAATATTGGCATTTATTAGCACATTGATCAAAACTTGCACATCCTTGTCCCATTCAAATGTTGACAAGTGGCACTTTTCCATTGGATGAAATTTAGTCCCACATTGCTCTATTTTGGGAATTCTCTCAACTTAACATTTTATAAATAGAGAGATCATCCTTCATTTTGAGCATCCACAATTTGAGTAAAATTGTACTATGCTCACATATTTAGACATCTTCATCTATATTTTTGAATGTGTAGCTAGGTTATGCAGATTTTTGTCTTGAAGCACTCATCACTCTTCATCAAAGTGGATCACAACCTTAATCAAATCATCAAAGCTAGCATTGGAGTTGGGAAAGGGCCAATTTCCACATCAAATTGGCACCAACTCCCCCATAGGATCAAAAATTTACAATGCTTTCATAGGATTTAATCTCTTTTATTGATTTTTCATTGTATTGCTTTCATTTTCCTATTTTGAGCATTGATGAATGGATTTTATGGGGAATATCTATTCTAATTACATTTCAATCTTCTAATGTGTTCATTTGTTGTGTTTGTGCAGGTATAGGATCTAGGTTCATAGTAAATGTCAACATATACTTAGTTGATTTTTATATAGTTTCAACTTTTCCATGTATATAGTTTCACTGAAAAATAAGAAGAAAGAGAAAAAATAAAACAAATAAAAATTATCAATGCAAAACAAAATGCAAGCATGTTATAACACACTCACGTTTTTGCTTGCTTTGGAAATTTCCAAGCCTTTGGCTTGGATTTTGTTTGGATTTTCAATCGAAAGGCTTGGAATGCCTTTCCAACACCCAAAATCATGTGTTTGCATATACTAAAAAAAATCACATAATCACGTCCATGCTTCCCATCAATTTTGCATGTGTTTCAAGGTTGAGTAAAAAACCCTACGTAATTTTAAGCTCTCTTAGCTAACTAACGATGTAATTTTTTCACATTTTGACTATGTTAAGGTTTTCATCTTTAATTTCATTTGTTGGTGTATCTATTTTTTTTATCAAAAACAAATGTTTGGTATATTTTACTTTATTTTTTAACTATTCATTGAAATTTCAAAATAAATTATATTTTTAGAAACTAGACTCTACTCTACACATTAAAAAAATTGATTTTTTATTATTTCTAAAAAAATTTAGGGGGGAGCACACTGAAATTTCTATTTTTTAGGATGTGTCCACTTTGAAAATTAGTAAAAAATCATATATTCATTAAAAAATTATTATAAAATTGGGAATAAACTACATGTTGTTAGCTAATTTCTCACTGAAGCAATTTTATAAATACTACAAAAAAGTTAACATTTTAGGGGGACCATAGTAGATGCTATGTAATGGTTTTTCTTGAAAAAAATAGGACCAATTTGTGTGTCCCTCCTTTTTGAACCCCTTAATATCTACCATTTTCAAAAAAATAATTTGTATTTTAGAAAGTAGACTCAAAGCAGTACAATCCTTTTTTTTGTCGCATCTTAAAATTTTGAGTGTTACTATCCTCAATTTCTCATCCAAGGTCAGTATTTCCTTATTTAAAAAAAAAGGTGGTGTCTTAAGACCACTTTTTGGCCCCCCATCTTTGTGCACTTACCCCTTTGGTAGAGTGGAGTTTTTTAGGAAAGATTGCTATGGAGAAGACTAGTGATGTTGAGATTGATCTTTTAATATTTTTCCTGTTGTAACTTGTTGTTTTAAATCTGATATAAATCATATTTTTAGTGCTTTGCATTAGCCCATAAGGTTTCATGACTTTTTAGTTCCAAATTTCTTTGTAATTTGTCAATAGTTGGAGAATTTTATAATGAAATTTGAAGACTAGTTTTCTTGAGTTTCCAATAGTTCAATCTTTGTGGTTGATATTAATTTGCTTGTTGATACTTTGTAAGAAAGGGCTTGTTGGTCCTTTGCACCAACTCTACCCAAAAGGTAGGTGTCCTAAAGATTGTGGCCACCAATACCTTTCACATTGAGATTAGAAAAATGTTATCAAATAATTTTCTAAAATTTATAATGTTTTTAAATAAATGGATACCTCAACAAGAACATCATAAGAGATTTAGGCAATCCAAAACTCATATTAGTTCTAAACCAAAAAATGAACTCTAATATTGTCTCATACAAACCTCTTCTACACAATATAAATCTCTAATAAGATTGAAAAAATACTTCACATGAAAGGAATTAATTGTGTCCTCAAACCCCTTACTATTATTAGAAATATCATCCCATGAGACAAATACCCTAGAGACACTCTTCTCAAACCAATATTTTGTAAAAATGATTGTTCATGTGGGACTCCATGCTTTGTTGAGATTATTTTATCCATCTAAATAGTAATCAATAAGCATTTATTAATATTATACATGAAAGGATTGAAAATTTTACCCTCACAAAGTAATCCAACATAGAAAACCACATTTTCTTAGAGCATGCACATATCTTGGTTAAAAGATACTTTGTTCAAGATAAATGTCAAAAAAAACTATTTTGACAAAGAACTAACCCCACCAACCTATATAGATATGATGTGTGGAGGTGAAAGCCTACATAGTCCTAATCCTTCATTGTATTCTATTTAAACAATTTACACATCTCTCAAATATCTATTTTATCTCCTCTTTTCTCTCTATTTTTTCACTTATTTTTCTCCCCCCTACTTCCCCACTTTGAGGTCTCCTTTGTCATTATTTCTAATTCCCCATATCCTCCTTTTCCTCTCCTTACATCTCCACATTCTTCTCTCCCTCGAGCTTTCCTCATGCACCACTCTATCATATCCCCATCTTTGTATTCCCTTGAAACACCCTTGTTTTTGGTTTCATTGTTCATGCTATTTTCTCCACCCTTCACTTTCTCTCACCCTAGTTTAAACCTTTCCTTGATCCATATTTTCTCCCTTTCCCCTTAAAAACCCTTGTTTTTGGTTTTATTGTTCATAACATTTTCTCTACCCTTCCCTTTCTCTCACCCTCATTTAAAACTTTCCTTGATCCATTTTTTTTCCTTTCTCCTCTCTTCCTTATATTTTTTGTCTTGTTACATGCACCCCTTTCTTTAGTTTTAATTTTTTTTATCCTATTTCATTAATTTTTTGTCCTTTCAGAAATCCCTTAGAAAAAATGTTATTTATCTAGATCCTTTTCTCAATTATAATATTATCTTAATTTATGTTATCTATTTAGATCCTTTTCATAATTTTGACTTTGAAAATAAGTTATGATTCCTAACATCTAGATTATATTATTTCCTTCATTTTGCAACAACTTGAGGTATTTCCAAGTATTTAGATTTCCCATTGCTATAGAGAAGTAAATTTGTATGTTGATACCCTTGCAAATAAGGAAATTGATGAAGCCCTTATAGAGAATATTCAACCAAGGAATGTGTTCAATTATTTCAAAAGAACTAATGTCAATTTCTATTCTTGTTCCCATTTTTTAGCATTTTCAAATTTCTTAAGGGGTTTTTCCTAATCAGCAGTGTAATATCTTCCTCCAGTTCTATCACACCTGACTTGTTATATGCTTCTTGGGACTTGTATTCTTCTCGTGCTATCTTCCTTTCACTATGGTTGTACATGTTGGGAATTTCTTTTTCCTCATTCCTTCTATCTGTCATGATGATCGTTCATGTTGGGGATAAAAGTTTCTATAAATTTCTCTTGCAACTTGGGATTCATTTGATCGCGTTTAACAACTTGGATTTGATGTTTTGTCTTGGCGGCAGCTATATCTGGTACATTGCTTTGATTTCACACTTTCTTATCTGATCATGCATCTTGTTGCTCGTGTGATTTTCTCCCACTTATAACACTTGGGGTTGACACTTATCCCCCCTTCCTCACCTATTATTGCCACAATGAACTTGTTTCTTTATGACATACATTCTTGAGGAATTCACGACAAGTATTATGCCTTGGAATTAATGACATAATAAGGATTTTGGTACTAGTATTATCATCTAGTGGTTGCCAATACATTTGGCTAAATTTGGAAAGAATAACTATCTCTATCCTCCTCTTTTGTCTGCTTATGGGAGGTTACTCTCACTGATGAACAATAGAGGAGTCAATTTTTTAGTGGCCTTCTATTACAAGTTTGGTGATATGATTTTAAAATACCGTCTTTTCCAATGTGTGTGCCAAGCTTCAACACCTGGCATTATGCAAGAATTTTTTAGGTACATGCTTTGTTAAGCATTAATGAAAATTTACCTCCTCACCTCTACGAGGTACAATTGAAGCTTAACTTCCTTAATGGAAAATTCATGTGAGGCCTCGTCAATTATGTTTCAACAAATTTGTCATTCTATAAACATGGAAAGTTGGTGGCTTTCTCTTTACATCTTTCACTTGTCTTGTTTTATCAACTCTGTTGCACTAATGGATAGCTTGTTTAGAGTTTTTGTTCCACCACAGACTCATGAAGTCTGAGACTGTTCTATTTTCTCATTGGAAAAACTAAGACAGATGTTTGCAATAGAATGCAAACAGATTCATGATGCAATTGAGTTGGTGCTTGGTTATGACTGGTTGGATCTTCATGTGACAACTCTCCCACATGAGGTTGCATCGTGTTTTGTCTCTAACTTAATGGATGTTATTTTGTGTGTGGAGATGGTAAAGTTTCTAGAAATTGCATATCTTCTTCCACACATTTTCCCACTTTCCTTGTTACAACCTGCTTTGGAGAATTATGACATTCTTCAGGGAATGAATATGGTTGGAGATATTTTTTGCAAACATCATTTAGTTTCTGATAAATGGTTTACTTTTCTTCTCTCCTCCATGGCTAATGGAATACTAAGTGATTTCCCATCAGAGTTCAATTTCCAACTTCTCAGGCTCTGGGTCAATATGGTAATTTAGTGTGTGATTCGATTTAGGAACTTTATGATGCAATTTTTTTTCTTATTAGACATGCTCTTTTTGAGACACATGATGAACCTTTCTTTCCACCACATATGGATTTGGACTCCTCTAAGGAAATCTCTACTTGGTAATCTTCTCTAGTTTTGGCATCCTAGTTACTCCTTTTAATTTTTGGTATCAAGCCCTTTTCTACTCGGGTCTTTTATTTCTGCTAGCTTGTTCTCATGTTTGCTCTTTTGTGATATCAAATTTTTGGCTTCATCCTATCTAGTTTTGTAGGATTCGTGGTTCTCTTGTGTCTTGTTTTGTAGGATTCTTGGTTTCTCTTGGATGGATTCCCCCATCGGTGTTCTCATATTCGAAGTGGTTCTTTCCTACTTTCACTAGTATGTGGGTCTTCGCACTGCTTGCTTCTTCTATTGTAAAAGGCTTGCATGCCTCTTTGTTTTGTGGGGAATTTTTTGTACCCCTTGTTGGAAGCTTCAAATTTTGGTGAAATTTGAAGATGCCATGTCAAAAATTTTATACAGCACTCAGAAAACTCAATTGTAAAATCAGCCCCAGTAGCACATTTAAAAAATCTTAACTTTGGATTTGTTCATTTTCATGCAAAACCATATTGTAGCAAAGGAAAGTTCCATTAGAGAGACCATTCGTTGTCTCACTGATATCTGCAATAGTGGTTTATAGTCTCACTAATCTGTAAGAGTGGTTCATAGTCTTAGTGATCGACAAGAACAACACTATTGGAGTGAAATCCTCAAGTCATCCTGAGCATACATGAAATGCTGATGGACCCTCATAGACAAGAAATTTACTTTGTCTCACCAATAAAATGAAGAGAAACATGTCGGGGAGACATGTGCTATTGGAGTGAGTTTTCCTTCTCCTTCCGACTTCATATGTTATACTAATCGACAATAGTTGGTTTGAAGTCTCATCGATTGGAAATAATGGTTTGAAGTCTCAATGATCAACAAGAATGGTTTGAAGTCTCATGGATCAAAAAGAATGGTATGAAGTCTCACCCATATCTACAAGAGTTTTTTGAGGTCTCACTGATATAATCTTCCTACAACAATCTACATCAGAGAGACTCTTTGATACCAGTGTAAGATAAAATATGTCTCCTCGATGTCATATGTTACCCCGATATAGTGAATGCATACGATCATAGCATAAACAAAAGATTAATAAAGTATGACTATAGTGGAAAACAATATTTCACATTTTCACCGAGGAGGTAAATGCAAAAGGAATTTAAAAGTGGATAATTATTTTACTCGGGAGAGCATAACAGGTCAAATTTATCAAGACATTTTTCACCAAAGGAGATATGAGAGCGGGTAAACATTTTTGGGTGAAAAAGTGAAGATTTTTAGCAAAGGAATTAAAGTTTATTGTAAAATAATTTTCATGGGAGACAAAGATAACGAAGATTAAAATATTTTAATTTTTCAAAGGAAACTAATTAAATTATAAGGAGGAGCTACAACCGACAGATAGTGAAGGATCACAACTATTGAAGATATAATGTATATATGCTAGATGAAATCTAATGGATCAAGATTATATTGAGGAATTAGAGGCAATAGGTTAGAAAATTATCAGTAGGTAGATTAGTTTCTAAAACAAAACATTATGTTGTGTATTGCAAAATCCTTTGAAATAATATAATGGACAAGAATGCTTTATTTGGTGATTCAATTATAGTATCAATTGTTTTTTGAATTTATTGAAAATATTATCTAGTTGTCTCCAAGGTTGACATTTCCTTATTATTTAAATTGATGTATCAAAGATATTTTTAATTTATCAAAGCATGTGTTGTTGCTCTTGTGTGGTTCAGTTAATTGGCTACTTCAAGGAAGGATTAAATTCTTTTAATTAATCACAGTAATCTGGAAAAGGTCATTTGGATCAATAAGAAGAACTTGATAATTTCATCCTTGCACATTTATGCCAGGCATAAACTCATAAAAGTGTCAAGCAATTCGAATTGCAACCATTAATTAAGTCACATATCACTCATCTCTTGACTCCATTAGCCCAACAGAAGTAGGAACTGGTCTTACCCATTTCATTTTAGAATTTTATAAAATCTTATTCAAACATTCACATCTCAAATTTCAGTAGGAGTAGTTATTAAGCTTTCATCTATCCCTCACTATTTTCCATTGTGGATAGATTGTTCAAGTAGGAAACTAGTAGTTCAATTCTGCTTCATTTGCATAGGTACACCCACCTAGGTTTGGCAGAGCCTAAAGAGAAGGTTCAAATACATTATTTGGCCTTGTTCATTAGCCTAAAACATACCAAGAGCCTGGCAACCTCTTGTGGTTTTTCAACCAGTGTTTTTGAGAACTAATAGATTGGTGACTCCACTGGGGATCAAGCCAAATCAACATTGAATCCAAGCCTTTGTTGGTATAGAGTCATATAAAATTCACATTTTCATTTCATAGGGGATTCCACTAGGGTAAACCAAGAACAATTTCAAAATCTATTTCATTTTCCTACTTTTGGAAAACTAGGTGGTGACTCTAGAGAAAAATTGATGAAGAATACAAAAAACATTTTGGAACTACAACATCTCTAGTAAAAAATAAAAGTCAAAGATTAAAGTATGTATAGCAATTTTTACTTGCCCCATACACATTATGGTGCAATTGAGAATTTTGGAAAAGGAGGTAATACATATCATTCACAGTAGGACATTTATGTAGCACAATCATCAAATCGAATAAATGCTTATCCTATCCCTCCTAGTCAAAGACTGGTAAGTTACCAAGATCATCAATAGAGTCAATATCCTGAGCATTATCCATACCAGTACCACACTTCATGTCAAAATCTACAAAGCAATGCCAGCCCTCTTGTCAATGTCAATCAAAGTCTACAAGAAGACATAGAATGGCAGCGAATAAATTTCCATTTGAAGGTAGCGGATATTTTAGTGCACAAACCACTTGATTTTAGAAACATTCAGGGTTATCCAAATCATTCTCCTCCTTCAAATGTTAAAAATCATTTGCTAAAATTTAGTGGATGCAAATCAAAATCAACAGATATGCACTTGCAACACTTCAATGATTTAATGGTGAACTGGAAAGTCAATAAAGAGGATATTATCATGAAGATTTTTGTGAAAACATTAGAAAAAGATGCTAAAGATTGGTTTTGCAGCCTTCCTATGCTTTGCATAAATTCATGGAATGATTTGGCAAACAAGTTCATGTACTAGTTTAAAGAAAAAAATAAAGAGTGTCTTCAAAGGGGAAGTCAAAGAATGTCAGAATCTGGATTTTTTTATTGAAAAGAACATTGAATATTTATATTCAAATACATGCTATTGTTAGGCCTGATAAATCCATATGCATTGAAACATTCATGAAAATGTATGTTCCTCATTCAGACGAGTGGCCTGAGTCATGGAAACTAGTTAATTTTTATCAAGTGTATGAAATGATTGGATTCGTACAAAAGAAAAGGCATGAGGATGCTATCAATAGTGAACACAAAGGCAAAATAATTGATGAAGATGGAGAAATTGATCAAATAATGCAACCGATAGAAGAATTAGGTGCAAATGAAAATGATTCCTATGATAGTCTCCATAATGAGGATGAAGGTACAAAAGATCTCTCTTGCAGAACAAATTGTGAGAGTGAGAGCATTACATGTTATGAGGGATCCATTGAATATTCAGATTGTGAAGACGAGCCTGTGGATTTTGATCTACAACAAAGTGATTCTTATGAAGATCAGGAGGAAGAAGTAATAGAAGAAGCAAGCTCATTTGATAGTGAACAAATAACACATCCATTTGCAGTTGAGTACCATGAAGACACATTGGATGAGGAATAGGTTTGTACACTTAAAAATGGTTTTCATTTTTTTTCAAATCCATTGTATGATTAAAAGATAGGTGAAGACCAGATGATATTTTGCCAAGGTGTGCCAAAGCATGAATTTCATGTGTATTCAAATCCGCTCTATGAGGAGGATGAAGTATTTTTAGATAATCAAGACATTACATCAGCTTGTGAAGCAAATGAATGTGTTGATAATTCATCTGATTTTTTCTATGATGATCTTGAGCCTCATTATGATGATGAAAATGGTGAAGAGTACGTCAATGGTGAAATGGAAAAAGAGGCATGTTCACTTAGTAGTGAACAAATTTCAGATTTGTTGGCAATGGAGTACCAAAGATACACACATAAGGATGATCTAGAAATTTCATCCCCAGTGTCAGTTGGATCGAATGTGCAAAATGATGATTGTATGAATCATGTGTTTGTATCACCACCAATTAGTGATATAAAAGAGAGAAAAATCTTCAGATTTGATTGTCTCTGAAAATGTTGGTGTGATAGAATCTTTTTACCTACAAGGGAAGCATTTAGATGGTGCATATTTAGTGTGGTTGGGAGATAATTTAAAAATACATGATAAAGATTTATCACATAATAATGAAAAATATGAACTGTAGAGTGGTGTAAGTAACATGATTCAAGCTGAACACAATGACCTTTTGAAAGTTTTCAATGACATTAACAGGGTAGATTACTTGAATTTCTTCAAAATAAATCTAATGAACTCAAAACAGAGCAAGGTGTTTGACAGAGGAAAATAAGGACCTTTCTTTTTGGTGGCCTTGTGCCATCAACAGGGGTGTGTTTTTTTTCAAGAACCATATCAGTTTATGATAGAAAAGGTTTGAATCTACTGCTGAAACACCTAGTCTTCTCTCCCAAAGATTTGAATCCTTACTATGCCCATAGGGGGAATACATCGCCAAACAAAGCCACTATTGGAACCTTCAAATTTTGGAAAAAATTGAAGACGCCATGTCAAAAATTTTATATAGCACTTAGAAAACTCAATTGTAAAATCAGCCCTAGGAGCACATTTTAATAATCATGACTTTAGATCTGCTGTTTTTCATGCAAAACCATCTTGCGACAAAGCAAAATTCCATTGGAGAGACCAGCTGTTGTCTCACCGATATCTGCAAGAGTGGTTCATAGTCTCATCGATCTGCAAGAGTGCTTCGTAGTCTCACTGATCGACAATAACAACACTATCAAAGTGAAATCATCAAGTCATCCTGAGCATACATGTCATGCCGATGAAGCCTCATTGGCAAGAAATTTACTTTGTATCACCGATAAAATGAAGAGAAAAACATCAGGGAGACATGTGCTATTAGAGTGAGTTTTCCTTCTCCTTTTGACTTCATATGTTATATCGATCGGCAAGAGTTGGTTTGAAGTCTCACCGATCGACAAGAATGGTTTGAAGTCTCACCGATTGAAGTAAGGTTTGAAGTCTCACCGATAGGCAAGAATGGTATGAAGTCTCACCGATATCTGCAAGAGTTGTTTGAGGTCTCACCGATACAATCTTCCTACAACAATCTGCATTGGAGAGATTCTCTGATATCAGTGTAAGATAAAATATGTCCCCTCGATGTCATATGTTACCCCGATATAGTGAATGCATATGATCATAGCGTAAAAAAAAGATTAATAAAGTATGACTATAGTGGAAAACAATATTTCACATTTTCACCGAGGAGGTAAATGCAAAGGGAATTTAAAAGTGGATAATTATTTTACTCAAGAAAGCATAACAAGTAAAATTTATAAAGACATTTTTCACCAAAGGAGATATGAGAGCAGGTAAACATTTTTGGGTGAAAAATTGAAGATTGCTAGCAAAGGAATTAAAGTTTATTGCGAAATAATTTTCATGGGAGACAAAGATAATGAAGATTAGAATACTTTAATTTTCTGAAGGCAATTTATTAAATTATAATGAGGAGTTGTAGCCGACAGACAGCTAGGCATCACAACTATTGAAGATATAATGTATATATGCTAGATGAAATCTAATGGATAAGGATTAGATTAAGGAATTAGAGGCAGTAGGTTAGAAAATTATTAGTTGATAAATCAGTTGCTAAAACAAAATATTATGCTGTTGCAAAATCCTTTGAAATAATATAATGGAAAAGAAGGCTTTATTTGGTGATTCAAATACGGTGTCTATTGTTTGTTGAATTTATTGAAAATATTATTTGGTTGTCTCCAAGGTTGACATTTCCTTATTATTTAAATTTATGTATCAAGGATATTTTCAATTTATCAAAGCACATTTGCTACTCTTGTGTGGTTCAATTAACTGACTCCTTCAAGGAAGGATTAAATTCTTGTAATTAATCATAGTAATATGGAAAAGGTCATTTGGATCAATAAGAACTTGATAATTGCATCCTTGCACATTTATGCCAGGCATAAACTCATAAAAGTGTCAAGCAATTTGAATTGTAACCATTAATTAAGTCACATATCACTCATCTCTTGACTCCATTAGCCCAACAGAAGTAGGAACTGGTCTTACCCATTTCATTTTAGAATTTTATAAAATCTTATTCAAACATTCACATCTCAAATTTCAGAGGGAGTAGTTATTAAGATTTAATCTATCCCTCACTATTTTCCATTGTGGATAGATTGTTCAAGTAGGAAACTAGTAGTTCAATTCTGCTTCGTTTGCATAGGTACACCCACTTAGGTCTGGTAGAGCCTGAAGAGAAGAAGGTTAAAATACATTATTTGGCCTTGTTCATTAGCCTGAACTGTACCAAGAGCCTGACAACCTCTTGTGGTTTTTCAACCAGTGTTTTTGAGAACTAACACCCCTTATGAATTTAGCTTTAATTCCCTTGCTTCCTCTTCTATTTTGATTTGGCTTACCAATTTTTTGGCATCTACTTCCTGCACTTATATCATTTTCTATAAACTTCCTTTTTATATTAATAAAATATTTTTAGTGGCTATGCCACTTTTATTGATAAAAGAAAATTATGTCTTTTTATGGATAATTTTATTAATTTTTAACATTAATTTTCTAATATTTTTTCTATAGAATATATTTTTTTTAAGAAAAAGTGGCAAGCCACTATAATTTTATATATATTACATAATAGATATTACAAAAAACCTAGTTCAAGCGAGCATACCGATAGGAAAGAACAAGAAGAAAACCTCTGGTTATAGCTCATTGAAGTAGAAAAGTTCTTGCAAAAAACCCCATGACTGACTCAACTGATAAATTTCCCAAATATAGACCCCTTTGCATTTTCAACAGACAGAGCCCCTTTACATTTTCAATATACAGACCCCTTTACATTTTGAATATAACCCTTAAATACTACCAGATATTTGACACATATTCAAAACATCATTAGATACATAAATTATATTCATAACAACTATATTAGCGCTGATTGCATATTATACCCATAAAATCTTGATTACAACTTAAACCATATAAAATAATTAAAAAGAAGCTGATGTGTATCCAACTTTGCGAGGGTCGTTTACTAAACTTTCATTGGTCACTTGTTTGTGCTTATATTCATTCTCCTGTGAAGGGACTGTTACATTAATATCAGGAACATAGCGATATCAATACTTCCCCCTAGTAGCTTGTGGAATGACTAATAATTGCAAATCATGTACACATGTATGATTCCTCAAAAAGGATATAGCATGATACTTTCTCTTTACCTGATCAATCTCCTCCATAGTGAAAGTAGAACAATACTTATTGAGAGCTTGGTAAAGGAATGAGGAAGTATCATGCATTGTCGACAATAGCATACCATGAAATATTTCAGCATATTATTGTTTATGATGGATTATGCCTAGGGAACAATCCTCCCACGGAACCATCTCCTTTTGTGAATTCATATTGCTGGACACTTTGGAGTAGTGCATCATTCTCCAGATAGACCTGAACTAAAAACTTGTTGGCTAGATCATTCTTAAAACATTAAAGTTTTGTGCCAGGTCTAGTATATTTGACAAGAAAATAGACAATAAATTGGCTGGAAATATAAGCCTTTATAATTTTGTATCAAGATGTCCTCACCGATGATAATTTTAATGCAATTCAAGACATACTTATAGTTCACTTTGAATAGATTCTACAACTCCTCCTTGTTGATGCATGATGAGAAGGGTTCTTCCCATAGCTTCATAGTGATCGACACCCTATAATTTCTGACTTGAAATTCCTTAAGCTCCATAGTGACATGCAATTTACTAGAAGCAACACTTTTTTTTGCACATACGCTTGATTCCTTTTATGGATAATTTGATTAAATTCAAGCTTTGTTTAAAGGAAAATTTTACTTCTTTTTTCAAAGCAATTTCTTGAAAATGACATCCTTCAAAGTTGACACGCTTGGAGTGCCTTGAAAATGTAATCGATAGTTATCCTTCCTATTTACACATGGATTACAAACTAGCTTTGTACTAATTTTTGCATCCACACAAGTTAGCATTTCAAATCTGCAATCATTAAAAAGATACACCTATAAAAGGATCATGTGTTAGTAAACCAAATTTGGCTAAACTTGGATAAACTGTGATGCTAAAATTGTTACAAATTTAGCATTGTCCTTTAAAAGAGATCTTCGGACAAAAGCCAAGCATGTCATCCTTTCAAATCCTTTTAAATTTTCCTTATTAAGTGTGCCATTTCGAAGTTCTCCACTTTGTATGTGTGTGAAGAGTACTTCTTTGCCACATAGTACCTGCATATAACGTATGTGTTTAAGTCTTCTAATTGAGAACTTTAATAACCCTACGTGCATCATGATAACATTTTATTCATTTTTTACCACTAATTTTCAACATCATTTTAATATAATAACCTTATATTTAAAATCATAATTATAGTAATATTTTATGATAATCTTAATTTTAATATTTTATCTATATTATTCTTGATAGTTTTTTAATTTACACATGTTAAATACTTCATCTGAATTCTCTAATCATATCTACAAACATAAATTTAATTTTCATAACTTCCATTCAAAAAATAGTGTCAAATACTTTTTGTTTCATTTAATTAAGTTGTATTTGTTTTTCCATCCCTTTAATCAGTTTAAATAATAATTCAAGTTTTTTGAATTATAATGAAGATTATTTTATGAATCTATTTTAGAATTCCTTTTTAACATATATACAATTAATTATAAGACTTATATAACATTTAACAATGTCAACATTTCAAACAAAATTGGGTGATGGTTTGCTGGTGTTTCTGTATGCAACGATGGTGGTGAACAGCTGTGGGGGTTAGAGTCCCTTGTGCCCATTCTTTTTTCCTTTTATGATGTTCTTTATGGGTGGGGAGGTGGTTTTCAATGTTGTGGGTCTGGTGTGGGTCCTCACGTGGGGTTTCAGGGCTTGGTGTGCGAGCTGTAGGGTCTTCTTTTTTGATGTTGCTGGTGTTGCGACCTCAGAGGTTATATTCTTCACTACTATTTCTCTTTCTCAGCTACAATGGTGTGGGAGTTTTATTTATTTTCTTCTTGATCTAATTCTTGTTCTCTTTTGGTCAGTTTCCTTCATTTGTTGCACGGTGATTTTTTTGGGACTCTCTTTCTTTAAGGGTTTTTTCCCTATTTTCTCTTTGGAAATGGATTGAGGGGAAGCTTCGAGGGCCAATCCTACTTTGGATTTTTGATCTATAGTTGGAGTGAAATCTCCATATCATGCAACAAGGGTTTTTTATAACAATTTTTTTTAATGATTCAAGGATTGGAGGAGTTGCTCTGTCTGGGGGTTCTCATGTTATGAAAATTAATGGTTTCCTGGAATGATCCAAGGATAGGCCAGTGCTAGTAATTCAAGTAGAATTGATTTTAAAGGATATTGAGTATTTCTCGAAGTATTCCTTGCTTTGAAAATTCATGGGAATGAGGGTTTCACTCCAATTTTTGGAGTCGTGGGCTCAATGGACTTGGTCTCTAGAGGGTGAGATGGAAATAATGTTGTTGGCAAATAGTTACTTCATGGTGACTTTTAACTGCATGGTAGATCACATTAGAGTTTTTGAAGGTGGACCTTATTTCCATAACCAAATTGTTTTTTTTTAATTAAACCTTGGCATGCGAGTTTTAATCCTTCAGAGGAGCTCCTGAATCAGTGTGGGTGTGTCTCCCTAGATTTCCAATTGAATGTTGGCACAATATAATCCTGGATATGGTTGTTTTGCTATTGGGGAAACCAATGGATCCTTCTTGGAAAAATTAGGATAAAAAGGTAATGAAATTTTCTGTCATTTGTGTTGAGATTGATTTAAGTAACCCTCTTCTAGATTCTTTGGAAATTTGTGCGAGTTCATATTCTTGGGTGCAATTGCTAGATTATGAAACATTTCCTTTTTGTTGTTTCCCATGTCTTGAATATGGTCATCTGCAGAGAAGATGCTTGAGGTCTAAACCTTTTGAATCTTAGACTACTTAGTCTCCTTGTAACCCTGTAAGATTGAAAAAGGTAAGGCCCCATTCCTAGTGGGGCTGCAAATGCAAAGGTTTTTACTCCTACTAAGGCTTGTAATAGGAATTGTGGTCAAAAGAGGACTTTCAAGGAGTGATAGGAAGGTGATACCTTTAATATATTTGAGTTTCTTGATGATCTCATTTAGATGGAGGTGAATCTGGTTATAATGATTATAGATCAAGGTGTTTTGGATGTGGTTTAGGAGGGCATTATTCTAGATAACACCTACATTTCATAAGAGGAGCTATTTCTTTGAAAATGGATATGGATCTTAGTTTAGTAGCTCCTAGGATGTCTGAGACTCCTATGAATGTTAAGATGGAGGAGGGAGATATTTCTAATCCATTGGTGAAAGTAAGGTCTAATCTTGTAAAAGGTAGCAAGGATTCTTCTTCATTGATCCTTCTTCAGAAGAACCAAAGAAGAGGGGTTGTTAAGAAGGATTCCAAGTTTGGGAGAAAGAAGGACTTAAAGAAAATCAAGATGATGGGGGAGAGTTTGGTGGACTCAAGATTTGTTAAAACTCTAGACTCTCCTTTTTCTAACCCTTTGAAATGATCATCCTTTCTTGGAATGTTAGGGGATTGAATAGTGGCCCTCGAGAAAATGTTGTTCGTGAATTGGTGATAATTCATTCTCCTAGTGTTCTTTTTTTATAGGAGACTAAGTTTTCTATTGAGAGTATGGTTGGTTTGTTGCCAAAGCTATGGGGATGGGGTGAATTCTAATGTATTGAGGCTTATGGTAATGTTGGTGGTGTTGTTTTCTTGTGGAATCCATTGAAGATTCACCCTCTTTGGTGGATGTCCTGAAAGTCTTCCATCTCTACAATTACTTCAAGTTGTTGAAATGGACAAGACAACTAAGAGGGGGGGTGAATTAGCTGTCACCAATCACATCATCAAAAATCTCAAATAATTATTAGCTCCACATCCACTTTAATTTGTTATTAAGTATGATCATGAAGTGCAAATAAAAGAAAGCAATATCAACACAAGTCAATCTAGATTTACATGGAAAAACCACAGTGAGGATTAACTGAAAATATAAGAGTAATTGAAAAACCATCTACAAAGAGGTTCATTGCTAGAGGACTCACTATCCAGATAGGATTCACTATCCAAATGGGAGGCTCACTACCTACAAATACAAAAATATAGAAAGAAGTGATGCAGGAGCATCCTTGGTTCTTGGAAATCTTGCATCAACCAAAAATATTTTCATTTTAGTTTTGTTCTTGTTCAGTTCAAGTTGGTAGATTCGATATTTCTTCATATTTGCCAACCAGACCTTGCGGATCTATGTTTTCATTATGGAAATGTTCATTTCCCTTATTCCAAGATTTTAGAATGATTGGACCTTTTTCCAGCAAGTTATCACTCCCAGATTAATTGACAGTTTCTTGAACCGACACCAAAATAATTTTCTAAACTAATGACTAGTTTGATCTCTTGTGGATCTTTCCCATAACTTATAGATCTTGACAGTGTGATTCAAATTTTTTCATGGAGTGTCCCCAACCTTAATTATAAGTCCACACTTCATCCTATGCATTCACCAAGGAGTAATTCAAATTTGAGGCTGACCTATTCATGCACATGTTACATTTTCTTTCAATGGAGATTGCAATGATCTTTGGTCGATGCAAAAGATTCTAGATCTATGGATATGATATAAAGCTTATAATAGATCATTAGGATAGAGAATTTGATTAAGTAGATCAATATAGAATGGATGTGTAATATTTTTGCTCGTGTTAAGGAGCATATACGAATATTGTATTTTGAGCATGTTGTAACAGGCTTGTGAGCCCAATTTGTAAATTTGGATGTTGCCGGTTGATTTTAATTGAAATTTCTGATAATAAGAATGTTTGAATTTTCATTTGCCTCCATATTCCATGTTGCTTCTGTTGTGTAAATTCTGTTGCATGATATGAATTTTTCTCTTTGAGGACCCTCCTGTTGTGGCTGCACTAGATTTTTATCAGAGCGAGATTTTTTTCGTGAGAGTTTGTTAGAGTTTGTAGACTCCTATTAAATATTTTTTGTGGGGTGGCAGACTAAGGATCTGACTTGCAGCTATAGAGGACTTGTGTAAAGATGGCAGAAAGAAGAAATGGTAGAGGAAATGGAGTGTGTGGAAATGCAGACCCAGCTATGATGGGGATGCTGAGAGGAATTGATGCTAGATTAGAAGCAATAGAAATGACCTAGAGGAGAGGTCAACTAGTTGATGATGTGAGTGATGAAGAGGTAGAAGAACAGGAAGAAAGGGAAAGAGAAAATCAACTTGGCTTGGATTAGGGAGAAGAGAGGTTCATAAGAGCCCTAACTAGGGTAAATACTAAAGTACATTTCAATCCACCAAATTATAGTGGTAAGTTGGATTTAGATGAATTGCTAGATTGGATCATGGAGATGGAGAAGTATTTTGATTTCAAAGGAATCGACTAAGACTAGAAGGTGAAATTTTCTTATACAAAGTTGAAAGGACATTCATCCCTTTGCTGGGAACATTTGCAAAAAGATAGGAAAAGAAGAGGAAAGGAGAAGATAAAATCATGGGATTGGATGGTGAATAAGTTGAAGACAAAGTTTATTCCTACAGACTATCAAATTAGTTTGTTCAGGAAGTTGAAAAATTTGAAGCAAAAGGAGTCAAGTGTGATAGAGTATACTCAAGAGTTCTACAAGTTGAATATAAAATCTAGACATTCAGAGGATGAGGTCGAGCAAGTATAGCTAGATATGTGAATGGCTTGAGGTCATCTATACAGAATGAGATCATTTTGATCAAGTTGCAGAGTGTGGAAGAGGCATATCAATGTGCCCTCAAAGCAGAAGAGAAGTTGAATAAAAGACATGAGGAAAGACAAAGAGGAAGACATGGAAGATTTCAGAGAGGAATAACTTTTACTAGAGGAGGAAGAGGATCTTTTGTATATTAGAATAAAGATAAGGAAGTCAGTAAGAATGATAATTCGTACTGTAGAGATGATGGAAACTCCTACCGAAGAGGATATGGTGGTTACCAGAATGAGGGTTATTGAAAAGATGATAAGGAGAAAATAATATTTAGGGGAACTTGTTTTAAGTGTGGTGGAGAAAGATAGAGCATTTGAATGTAATCAAGGAGAGACAAGTAGAAAGATAGAGAATAGTAAAAGAACAACCTTTGTTGAGGAAGATCATGCCAGATCATCTAATAAACCAAAAGAGGGAGAAGTGTTAGTGAACAAAAGAATATTGTGTCAAAGTGAGATGAAGCAAGAATCGTTGTAGAGAAATAATTTGTTTCGGACCAGATGCAAGGTAGCTGGTAAATTTTGTAGAGTTATTGTTGACAGTGGAAGCTCTGAGAACCTATTTTATGAAGAAATGGTGACCAAATTCAAGCTAGAAAGATTGAAACACCTAAAACCATATTAGATAGCATGGATTCAAGATGAGCATAAGATACTAGTAAGTGATCAATGTTTGGTGAAATTGAAGATAGGAAATTATCATGATGAAGTTTTGTGCGATATCATGCCTATGGATGTATGCCATGTTTTGTTGGGAAGGCCTTGGCAGTATGATAGGCAAGCTATTCATGATGGAAAGAAGAACACATATACCATTGTTGCTAATGGGATGAAGTATACTTTGTTACCATTGGAGGATGTTCCTAAAGTTGAGGTTTGTACGAGTGCTAGAATTTGCTTGGTTGATGGAAGGAGATTTCTAGATGGACTGAGACATGAGAACATGTGCTATGCCTTGGTTCCTAAGAAGGATAAAGAATTGAAGCATGTAGAAGAACAACCAAGGGAGATAAAGGAGATGCTGGAAGAATATGAAGAGATCATTTTAGATAATGTACCTGATGGATTGCCACCTATGAGGAGTATTAGTCATTGCATGGATCTAACTCCTAGAGCTATTTTTCCTAATAAAGAAACACACCAAATGATACCTATAGAGAATAAAGAGTTGAATAGACAAGTGCAAGAGTTGTTAAGGAAGGGTTTGATCAGAGAAAGCTTAAGTCCTTGTGCAGTACCTGTTGTGTTAGCACCTAAGAAGGATGGAGAATGGATGATGTGTACAGACTCTAGAGCCATAAACAAAATCATAGTGAAGTATAGATTTCCTTTGCCCCAAATGGATGACATTATGGATTGTTTGAGTGGAGCTAAATACTTTACAAAGATAGATTTGAAGAGTGGATATCATCAGATTATAATAAGAGAAGGGGATGAATGGAAGACAACATTCAAGACAAATGAAGGATTATATGATTGGTTGGTGATGCCTTTTGGACTAACAAATGCACCGAGTACTTTCATGAGGCTAATGAATGATGTATTGAAGAAATTCTTGGGTAAGTTTGTGATTGTTATTTGGATGACATCTTGATTTTCAGTAAGACTAGAGAAGAACATTTGTTGCATATAAGACAAGTTTTGTAGAGGTTGAGAGAAGAGCAGTTGCTGATAAACATTAAGAAGTGTAGTTTAATGAAGGAAGAATTGGTATATCTGGGATTTTTGATAGCCGTGGATGGATTGAAGATGGATCCTGAGAAGGTAAGAGAAATTTTTAAATGGCCTACACTCAAAAATATTAGAGAGGTAAGATCATTTCATGGATTGGCTAGTTTCTACTAGAAGTTCGTTACAAATTTCAATTCTATTTGCAGTCCTATGACAAAAACAATGAGAGGGGATAAGAAATATTTTAGGTGGACATCTAAATAAAACCATTTGAAGTTTTGAGTTGTTGAAACAAAGGGTGACTAAGCAACCTATGTTGGATTTACCATACTTTAGTAAGGTATTTCAAGTAGACTGTGATGCAAGTGGAAATGCAATTAGAGCAATTGTGAGTCAAGAAGGAAGACTAGTAGCTTATTTCAATGAGAAATTGAAAGATGTTGGAAGGAATTTAGTGTATAATCGGGAATTTTATTCCATAGTTCAACCCTTGAAGAAGTGGAGACATTATTTGTTTCCTAAGGTGTTTGTGTTGTATATAGATCTTCAGGCATTATAGTATTTGAATAGTCAAGTCAAGTTGAATCAGAGACACATGAGATGGGTAGAATTCTTGGAGTTATACTTTTGTTTTGAAACATAGGAGTGGAAAGTCAAATGGATTTGTTGATGCTTTGAGTAGGAGAAGGAATTTACTAGCAAAGATGAGAGTGGAGGTATTAGGCTTTGATGAATTGAAGAACTTGTATGAGGAAGATCCAGATTTTGTAGAACCTTGGAGAGCTTGTAAAGGACTAGTCCTAGAGGATAGGAGTCAGTGGTTGGATTATTTCATTTAGGAGGATATGTTGCTCAGAGGAAATTAATTGTGTATATCCTAGAGTTCAAGGAGGGATAGCTTGGTGAAGGAAAAACATTATGGAGGATTGGCAAGACACTTTGGAATTGATAAGACAGTAGCATTGGTAAGTGAGAATTAGTTTTGGCCACAAATTCACAAGGATGTTAGGAAATTTGTGTAGAGTTGTAGAGTTTGTCAAGTTGCAAAAGGGAGTAGTCAGAATGTTGGATTGTATAAGCCTTTGATAGTTCTAGAGAGACCTTGGGAGGATATCAACATGGATTTCATAATTGGTTTTCTGAAGACATAGAGAGGTAATGATTCTATATTTGTGGTAGTGGATAGATTTTCTAAAATGGCACATTTCATACCTTGTAAGAAGAAAATAGATGTAGTACATGTATTAGACTTGTTTTTCAAGGAAGTGGTCAGATTGCATGGATTACCTAGGAGTATTGTTTCAGACAGAGATACAAAATTTGTTGGTTACTTTTGGAGGACACTGTGGAAGAAGTTAAAGACAGATTTGAAGTTCAATTGTACTTTTCACCCATAGGATGATGGATAGAAAAAGGTAGTGAACATGAGTTTGGGGAATTTGCTGAGATATTTAGTTGGAGAGAAGACCGGAAGTTGGGATTTAGTCCTCGCACAAGGAAAGTTTGCTTATAATAATTCAATGAACATGAGTACCAGAAAGACACCTTTTGAGATTGTTACTGGAGTTCATCCTAGATGTATATCAGAATTGTGAGACATCAATAAGAAAGATAAAAAGAGTGCAGAAGTAGAGGAATTTGCAAAACATATGGAGAAGGTGCATACTCAAGTAAAGCAACAATTAGAAGATATGAACCAGAAGTATAAGGAGCGCACAAATGAAAAGAGGAGACATAAGGAGTTCAAAGTTGGAGATGAAGTGATGGTGTATTTGAGGAAGGAAATATTTCTAGTTGCCACATACAATGAGGTAAAGATGAGGAAGTTTGGACCCTGTAAGATTTTGTAGAAATTTGATTCAAGAAATGCATGCGAAGTCGAGTTACCGGATGACATGGGTATATCACCTATATTCAACATTGCAGATCTACATCAATATCATGAAGCATAAATTGTTGGAAAATGTGCCTCAATCTCATAGGTTGAAACCTCTGAGAAAGCATGGTCACTGTGACATTCATGTTGTCTGGATGACTGACAGTTCAGTAATCTTGTGTTTTGCTCATGTTGCTATGACTTAGCTTCTATCTTTCCCAAGGAGCCTATCGCTATGACTTGGTGCATTCGCTGTAACCCTTTACAGAGTGGAAATATCTCGGTGACAGAAGGGTTTGTTATCGGATGCCTAGCCGATGTCGATGTGACCTATGGCGACTGGATCATCGGTGTAACCTGTTTGCTTCGATATGAAGTCTTAGTGATGGAGGGTTGTCTCACCGATATGTTTCCTCCCAGAGCCGTCGGGGTAACTCAAGTGTGTCGGTATGTGGTCCTAGCGACAGGGAGATGTCTCGCCGATTGTAGTCATCAAGGTGACTTGAACATTCGGGATGATCTCTTGGCGACTGAGGAATGTCTCACCAACGGTATACACTCGGGCTAACTCAAGGGTCTTAGTGAGAAGTCTCAGTGATGATAGGAAGTCTTGCTAATATCGACATGACCTTCGGTCTGTCTGGCCGATGAAGAAATCGGTATGACTTGTTCCTATCGACATGATCTCTTGGCGACCGGGAGATGTCTTGGCGACAGTGTTAGGGGTCATCGGGGTAACATAAGGCTTTGGTATGAAGTCTTGGCGAATATGAAAGGTCTCGCTGAGAACACGTTGGGTCATCAGTTCGGTGTGACTCTTGGTGAATAGTGGTTTCGGGATAACTTGGAAGCCTTGGTAAGAAGTCTTGCCAAAGGTTGATTCTCTCGCCGACAGTGGAACACATCGATATGACTTAAAGGCTTGGGTATGAAGTCTTGGAGAAAGTAGCAAGTCTAGCAGACAAGGTAGACTTGGGGTGACTTTGGAACCATGGTATGAAGTCTCAGTGAATGCAAAATGTCTTGCCAACTGGATGTTTCGGTATAACATTAAGAGCTCGTTATGAAGTCTTGGCGAAGAGCGATAGTCTTGCCGATGTGAATCCTGGTGTTTGGTATGACTTGAGGGCTAAGTGTAATCTCCTGGCGAAAGTGATATGTCTCGCCGACTAGTGGATGCTTTTGGACTAACTTGGAGGCTCGGTGGAAGGTCTCAGTGAAGAGTGAAAGTCTTGCCGATGGAAAACTGAAGTCGTTGTGACTTGTGTGCATCTATATGAGTCTTGCCGATGAGAAATCTTTTGCCAATAGGATTGAAATGGATATTGGTGGTTTCGATATGACTTGTGGCATTATGTATATCCTCTTGCTGATGGAGATGACTCTTGGTGACAACGTGTAATCTAGTCTTGTGGCATCGGGGAGACACTTCTAGTGTCTCACCGACATGCGACACAAGTTGATCGCTGTTGACCAAGTGAAGACTGTCTGACATGGTGTGATGTGGACCAATCCGTGAAAGCAGAAGTGAACCATTTGCTAAACCATTTCTATGTGGAAGTTGGAAAACAAAAGCACGAGGAAGTGGAAACGTCAATGGATGCTGGGCTGGATGATTCATCTGTTCTGATCCAACAGTTGGAAAAGAACGTTTTAATAGAGCCTGCAGAGAATGAATGTATATATGTATGCATTGGATGTTCTGAAGCTGATGAGCTGAGAAACTATAGAGCCAAGAGCCAGAGAGAGAGAACTATAGAGTAAGGACCGAGTGGCTGGCTGAAAGGCTGAAGCCATGAGGTCGAAGCAGAGGATTGAGAGGCAGAGTCAAGCTGTTGGAATCTCTCGTGATCCTGATTGCTTTGGTTGATCTCTTAGGAATAGTTTTCTACTAGTTTTTTTTAGAATGAACAAGATGAATCTCTGAAGAGGCTAAGAGTCTGAATTTGTATTGTAACTATTCTATTGTTGAATAATACAATGGCTCATTTTTGGAGTGTGGGGTTTTTTATCCGAGAGGATTTTCCCCACGTAAATCTTTGTGTTCTAATTTTTGTCTTATCTTTCATCTGTATTGATTCTATTTCTAGAATCTATTATTGCTTGCTGTTGAATTTACATGTGATTCTCTCAGAAGGATTAATGTTGAAATAACTATGTTTGTTTCCACTTTAGGACATATTTGTACATGTTTTTGAGGCAACCTAATCGAAATGAAAGTTACCGAAGGCACTACTGTATGGAGTTTTCACTAGATGTGCTCCATATATTTCCTTACAAGTGGTATCAGAGTCTTCTTCTGGTTGCTGGTTCTGGATATTTCTACTGTGAAGTTTTCTTAGCTTGATAAGCTGGAAGAAATCTGGAGGAATGGACTGATGTATTAATCCTTTGATGAGTGGAAGCCTTGTGGTATTCTAAGACAACATGTAGCTTGAAGGATGTTCAAGATGGAAAAGGGAGTTGATCATGTTGTGATCTATGTCTCCTGGCTGGTAGAGGTTTAACCTTGAAGTATGAGGTGGATTTTTCAGAGTGCTTATGCTAGGTGGTGGTTCCTGGTGTTGGAAGGCACTATTTTCTATTAACCTCGAATGCTTGAAGGCTATGGAGTTAATCATTAGATGATTTGTAAGCTTCTGAAATAGCCTTTCTCTCTTTCTCAGATGCATGTACATGTTGGTGGTTTTAGCGTTGGTCTAAGAGGGACCTGGATTCTCCTGAACTACTAGTTTCTTCCTAAGGATGATTTGTACTTGCATGGCTCTGTGGTTTTGTAGGTTTTACATGGTCAAGAAAAAATTGTGATCATGTGGAGTTGTTGTTAAGCTATTGTCTAGACATTGGCTTTTTGGGGTGTTGCTGGATGAGATAGTTGCAGTCTACATGCATGCTTGGTGCATGGTTTGAGGAGGTGTGTTTTTCTTCTCTGCATGGGAGTGTTGGTACATGATTTGTCACTCAACATTCTTGTGGTGGGTTCCTTGATTATGGTGCTCATTGTGGACATATTTGGCAAGTCAGATCTGGTGTGATCTGGTGTTTGAGTCATGTTGTCTACGTGGTTATTCTCTTTGATATCTCAGTGTTGTAGTTTCCAATGCAATGATGGGTTTTGCATGTTTCTGTTGAATGGATATATAGGTTGTGCAATGTTGTGGGCTGTCTTTACCTACATGTTTGCTATGAGACAACTCAGAAGTGGACTGTCTATATCTATGAGGTTGATTCATTTTTGGTATAATCTTGTTAGTTGGCCTTGTCTGTGGTCACTTGTGCATTGGTGTTGTGTTTTGAGATGAGAGGTTGGATACTATTGAGTACCTGAATAGTTGGTTATGGGAACTTGTAGCAGGTGGTCATGATGCTTGGAGAGCTCGGGTGCCACCTTTTAGTGGGAGCTCTAGCAGTGATTGTGGATTCATCACATGGTGGTGAATAGTCTTCTTTAGTGTTGCAGAGGGTTCTTGCACTTTTGCATGAACATTATTTAAAGATGTGCAACATCTTGGTGCCATGGAGGATGCTTGGAGTCTTTGGCTAAGGTGTTGGTGGTGCTTGATAGGTGATGTTGTTTTTTAAAGTCTATTTGCTTATGTCATGGTATACTCTTGCTTGTACACTGGAGTTTTGGCATTGTTCATTGTACTTGAGACAATGGAAAAGTCACCTAAGGCATGGGATCTCCTACGGGGATGTGTAGATCATGATGTCATGATAAGTTCCTGATTCAGCTGATTGGAGCTTTGACAATGGTCTGGTAATTCTTTGTGTATTGAGTGCCTTGATTACTTGCTTGATACTTTGTGTTAGTGCAGTAATGCAGTTGAAGTTTAGCATGAGATGATCGGTGGCTGGTACTCATGGATACATGAAGAATAAGGTGGGTTTTTTTTTCTCTTGTGAGAGAAGTGTTGCTACTTGTTACTCTTGTTAAAGTTTTTTAGCAGAAATTCTGAGATGCCCTCACCTTGGTTGAATGTGAGTTCAACAGAGACCTATGAGGAGATAGCTCTTGGATTAGTAATGATGGCTTGTATATCTTGAAGGAGTATTCTCGTTCCCACTCTTGGTCTACTCGGTAGTTTAGTTGAAAGGTATTTGGCCCATTATATTTTTTAGATGTGTTTTATTAAGTTTACTTTCATGATATGGATTTTGAATTACTCTTTAATGATTCTGGAAGATTCATAGTGGAAGTTGTATAGTTTCTTTTATCTCCTTGAGCTTTTGTGTTATGTCATTTATTGATGAGAATTGGTAGGAGATGATGTATGGGCTGATTTCCTGAAATGGGAAATGATTTAGCTTGATCTTCTTTAAGAAGCTTACATCCATATTGATTACATGATATTAGAAGTTGGTTTGATCTTGGTGATTGAATGAATGAATGTTGTTAAAGCTTTCTTTTGGGATGTGAAGAAGATTATTCTTGACACAACTGGCTATTAGAAGTGTATGTAGGAGGATGTTCTATAGGAAGATGATGTGCAATGTTTTTCTCTATGGCCATGAAGGTTTGTGGTGAGAGAAATGTTTCTTGTGGCAGGTTGTGCATATCATTGTGGATATTTCCTTGGCACTACATGGTTACATTTTCTATGTGCTGGTATTGGTAGACTTGTTGATGCCTTTGATCTTTCAAATCTGGATTACTCAGGCAGTGGGAGTTCCTATATGTGTCTTGTCTTTTTTGACTGGTTGACATTGGAACTTGTATTTGTTGTTAATAGATTGGCAGAAGTTTACTAATGGTGATACCGTGAGGTATGTGAGATTGGATAGTATACCACAAGTTGTGGGTGCTATTTTCAATCGTGTGGGTTATCAGTTGGATGGAAGCAGTCAGTTTGATTGTTGTTCTAACTGATGTTTAGTTTCTTGTTTCTGGATAATGACTTCACTGTTGTGTTCTGTTTGAAGCTTTGAAGTTGATATTGCTTCTGTATAGCATTTTGAACACAGTGAAGTGGTAGCAGTATCTTGTTGGTGATATCACTGGGATCTTTTGCTTGTGTTCATTGGAATGGTGCTTATACACCTTGGCATTGTATCTTTCTTCCACAAGTGGCATGTTGGAAGATGACAGGATTGTTGCCTAGATGGTGAACATATTGGATGTTGGAGCTGGTTTCTTGATGGAGCATGAGAGCATGTTTAAGGTCTATGTGGTTTCTTGGAAGGCTGTGATCGGTTGCTTTGTTGGTCAGTGAGTTGGAGTTGGATGCCTAGTCTTTGTTGCAAATTGTCTAATGGATTGATATTTGTTGAATCATGTTGATTGAGTGTCTTGAGTATTGCGGGGATTGAACTGATGGAGCTAGTGTGATCTTAGTTCCTGGTTGCTTTGGAGGTGCCTGTGTGATCTTCGTCAAGTGGGAGATTGTTGGAAAATGTGCCTCAATCTCACAGGCTGAAACCTCTGAGAAAGCATGGTCGCTATGACATTCATGTTGTCTGGCCAATTGACAGTTCAGTAATCTTGTGTTTTGCTCATGTCGTTGTGACTTAGCTTCTGTCTTTCTAAAGGAGCCTATCACTATGACTTGGTGCATTCGTTGTAACCCTTTGCAGAGTGGAAATGTCTTAGTGATAGAAGGGTTTGTTATCGGGTGCCTAGCTGATGTCAATGTGACCTATGGCGACTGGATCATCGATGTAACTCGTTTCCTTCAATATGAAGTCTTAGCGATGGAGGGTTGTCTCACCGATATGTTTCCTCCCGGAGTCATCGGGGTAACTCAAGTGTGTCGATATGTGGTCCTAGTGACAGGGAGATGTCTCGCTGATTGTAGTCATTGGGGTGACTTGAACATTCAGGATGATCTCTTGGTGACTGAGGAATGTCTCACCGACGGTATACACTCAGGCTAACTCAAGGGTCTCAGTGAGAAGTCTCGGCATCAATAGAAAGTCTTGCCGATATCGACATGAACTTCAGTCTGTCTAGCCGATGAAGAAATCGGTATGACTTGTTCCTATTGACATGATATCTTGGTGAGTAGATGTCTCAGCGACAGTGTTAGGGGTCATCGGGGTAACATAAGGCTTCGGTATGAAGTCTTGGAAAATGTGAAAAGTCTGGCCGACAGTACGTTGGATCATTGGTTCGGTGTGACTCTTGGAGAATAGTGGTTTCAAGATATCTTGGAAGCCTCGATAAGAAGTCTTGCCGAAGGTTGATTCTCTCATCGACAGTGGAACACATCAATATGACTTAAAGGCTTCGGTATGAAGTCTTGGTGAAGAGTGATAGTCTTTCTGATGTGAATCCTGGTGTTTGGTATGACTTGAGGGCCCGGTGTAATCTCCTAGAAAAAGTGATATGTCTTGCCGACTGATAGATGCTTTCAGAATAACTTGGAGGCTTGGTGGAAGGTCTCGGCGAAGAGTGAAAGTCTTGCCAATGGAAAACTGAAGTTGTTGTGACTTGTGTGCATCGGTATGAGTCTTGCCGATGAGAAATATTTTGCTGATAGGATTGAAATGGATGTCGGTGGTTTCGATATGACTTGTGGAAATTTGTATATCCTCTTGCCGATGGAGACAACTCTTGGTGACAACGTGTAATTTGGTCTTGTGGCATCAGGGAGACACTTCTAGTGTCTCACCGACATGTGACACAAGTTGATCATTGTTGACCAAGTGAAGACTATCCGACGTGGTGTGATGTGGACCAATATGAGAAAGTATAAGTAAACTATTTGCTGAACCATTTTTGTGTGGAAGTTGGAAAACAAAAGCACAAGGAAGTGGAAACATCAATGGATGCTGGGCTGGATGATTCATCTATTCTAATCCAACAGTTGGAAAAGAACGTTTTAATAGAGCCTGCAGAGAATGAATGTATATATGTATGCATTGGATGTTCTGAAGCTGATGAGCTAAGAAACTATAGAGCTGAGAGCCAGAGAGAGAGAACTATAGAGTAAGGACCGAGTGGCTGGCCGAAAGGCTAAAGCCATGAGGTCGAAGCAGAGGATTGAGAGGCAGAGTCAAGCTATTGGAATCTCTCGTGATCCTGATTGCTTTGGTTGATCTCTTAGGAATAGTTTGCTACCAGTTTTTTTTCAGAATGAACAAGATGAATCTCTAAAGAGGCTAAGAGTCTGAATTTGTATTGTAACTATTCTATTGTTGAATAATACAATGGCTCATTTTTGGAGTGTGGGGTTTTTTATCTGAGAGGATTTTCCCCACGTAAATCTTTGTGTTCTAATTTTTGTCTTATCTTTCATCTGTATTGATTCTATTTCTAGAATCTATTATTGCTTGCTATTGAATTTACATGTGATTCTCTCAGAAGGATTAATGTTGAAATAACTATGTCTGTTTCTGCTTTAGGACATAGTTGTACATGTTTTTGAGGCAACCTAATCGAAATGAAAGTTACCGAAGGCACTACTGCATGGAGTTTTCACTAGATGTGCTCCATAGATTTCCTTATAGAAATCAATGAAGAAAAAAATAAATTGGAGAATCAATTTCCTAAACAACAATCAGACGAGATAGAAATTTTTTTGGATATCAGAGATGGGAGGAAAACACATGGAAGACAGTATAAAGAATATCTTGTGAAGTGGAAAGGAAGACTAATGGAGGATTCTTCGTAGATTTCTCAGGTTGAGGTAGACCGTATGGGTTTTCCTTTAGCCCCAGCAAATTGAGGGACTCACTTTTCAAATAACCCTAGATGTTTGATGCACGAGCATCCTTGGTTCTTGGAAATCTTGCATCATCCAAAAATATTTTCATTTCAATTTTGTTCTTGTTCAGTTCAAGTTAGTAGATTCCGTATTTCTTCATATTTGCTCACCAAACCCTGCGGATGTATGTTTTCATCATGGAAATGTTCATTTTCCTTATTCCAAGATTTTAGATCGATTGGATCTCTTTCTGGAAAATTATCACTCTCAAATTAATTGGCAGTTTCTTGAACCGACACTAGAATAATTTTCTAAACTAACGACTAGTTTGATCTCTTATGGATCTTGATGATGTGATTCGAATTGTTTCATGGAGTGTCCCTGACCTTAATTATAGGTCCACACTTCATCCTATGCATTCACTAAGGATTAATTCAAATTTTAGGTTGACCTATTCATGCACATGTTACATTTTCTTTCATTGGAGATTGTAATGATCTTTGGCCGATGCAGAAGATTCTAGATCTGTGGATATTATATAAAGCTTGTAATAGATCATTAGGATAGAGAATTTGATTAAGTAGATCAATATAGAATGGATGTGTAAGATTTTCACTCATGTTAAAGAGTATATAGGAATATTGTATTTTGGGCATGTTGTAACAGGCCTATGAGCCCAATCTGTAAATCCAAATGTTGTCGACTGATTGTAATTGAAACATCTGATAATAAGAATGTTTGAATTTGCATTTTCCTCAATATTCCATGCTGCTTCTATTGTGTAACTCTTGCTACATGGTCTAGATTTTTCTCTTTGAGGACCCTCCTACCATGGCTGCACTAAGAAGAGTGTTACATAGAGAACACTATCTAAATGCAACAGAAGATCCACCACAACAACTTGCACACATCTGCAGCCTTGATTAGAGAATTATAGACACCATGAACTCACTACTTTCAGGAGTAACACATTGAAGTTCATGCTACCTCAATTCAATTTCACCCAATATCTCACTTCTACCTTGCTTCTCACATTTTGGCATACAATCCTTAACATCTTGTCTTGTATTTATACCATCTTTAATCCTAGAAACTTTCTCCAAGGTCGGCTACACACTCTAAATTTTACAAATTAAAACTAGCTCAACAATTCAACATTCCTACGATGGATGAGAATGAGAGAGGACCAAACCAACACTTAACCAGGACCCAAAACAACATCTTGGATCAATCACATGCTTCCTTAATTGATACTTATCCTTCACATGATGAGTAAACACCGAGTTAGCCAAACCTAATGAAAACACTAATGAACTTTGAAGAACACACTTTTGTAACAAGAAGATAACATGCAAACCACATAACATGCTTAACCATACACTAGAACACCTCTTAGATTCCTTTAGATTCATCCACAGCTACTTCAAAAACCTTCATACACATAACACTTTTCATCAGTCCATCAGGACTCTAAAAACACACATAGTAACTTTGAAACTAGTCTTCCAGAGCACCAAACCAGAAACATCTTTGATAGAACATAGATAACACGATTACAAGCCTTCTTCCATATCCACAAGACCTGAAACAAACTAACAAAGGACTACGGAGTAGATAGATTTCTCCTAGTCCATAGACAAATAACTCTGCCAAACTAATTTGCAAATTGGTGAACACATCTTTCACTCTTCATCAAACTAGGAGTTATAATCTAGGATATATCACCCAAGGATGCCCTTAAAAAAAACTTTAGATCCAAACAAGAATAGGATCAACACAGAAGAAATGTGGAGCACATTTTGAACATAGACACAATTTTTTCTTCTCTATTTATTAATTTTCTCAAAAGCACTTGGTAACTCATCATTTCAGCACACTTGCAACACCATAAATATAGCTCCATGTACTCACAACATCTCTATAGTATCTCAACTATACATGCACCACCCATAATCACTTGTTTCCTTTCTCTGCAACAACTTATACTATGTTGACATCAATGACAACATTAATGAAAACACCACCATACTTATTCATACTTGCAACAATCTCTCCCTTTGTCATTGATTGCAACACATGATGTGAAAAACCATCAAATACAACAATGTCCTTTTTCTTTCACTATTATTTTTCACATGACTCTCTCTCCCTATTTGACATCAATGGAAAAAAGGTTTTTACATAATTATTCAACAATTATGATTCTAATCACTCCCCCTTAGGAGTGCACCCATGATAGCACACATCTCATACTACAACAATGATACTTCCTACTCCCATTTAGGAGTAGACCCCAGTCATCAGTCTAGAAAAATGATGAATTTGTAGATCCACTGGACCGATGAACCTCTATGTGCACCTAGTTCAAAGAAGGAGGGGCAATAACCCTCAAATTCTCCCAGAGATACTCAAAAGTATCCTTAGGAAGAGCCTTTGTAGGAACATATTCAAGCTTGACTTCATTCTCCAATACCTTCTCTCTTAAGAAATGATATCTGATAGATATATGCTTTTTCCTTGAATGCATTATCGAATTCTTTGAAATATTTATTGCACTTGTATTATCATAGAAGATAGAGATAGGCTCATCACACATAACTCCTATATCCTTCAATGTTTGCTTCATCCATAGTACCTGTGTGTAGCAAGATGTTGCTACAATGTACTCAACCTCTATAGTGGATAAAGAAACTGAATCATGTTTCTTGCTTAGCTATGAAACCAACCTTCATCCAAGAAAGAATGCACCACCACTTGTACTCTTTTGGTCATCTACACAACCAACCCAATCTACATCAGTGTAAGCACTCAAAGTAAAATTTGTATCCTTACGATACCACAAACCAGAATTTGGAGTCCCTTTTAGATATTTGAATATCCTTTTCACTATTGTAACAAGTGTTTCTTTGGATTCTTCTTGAAATTTGGTAACCAAACATACTGCATGCATGATATCTGATCTAGTAGCAGTAAGATATAGTAGTCCACGAATCATATATATACTTGCTCTGATCAACTTTAGGAGATTAATCATCCTTACTTAATTTGCATCCAGTCATCATAGGGGCATAGATCGGTTTGGAGTCATCAATTCTAAACTTCTTCAACAATTATTTAACATACTTTGATTGTGAAATGAATATGCCCTTATTAGTTTGATTCACTTGAAGTCCAAGGAAGAAATTCAACTCACCAATCATAGACATTTGAAAATATTTTTGCATCTCCTCTGCAAATTTCTTGCACATACCCTCATTTCCTCCAAAGATAATATCATCAACATACACCACTACTATCAAAAAAAAATTTCCTTCAACCTTGAAATAAAGATTATTGTCCGCGGAGCCTTTGTTGAGCCTTAACTAAGTCAAATACATGTCCAACCTTGCATACCATGCTTTGGGAGCTTGTTTAAGTCCATATAGTGCCTTTTTCAATTTACAGACCATGTCTGGTTGATCTAATAACTAAAATCCCTCCTATTGTTCCACGTAGACCTCTTCTTCCAATTCTCCATTCAAGAATGCAGCTTAACATCCATTTGGCATACCTTGAAATCTTTGTGAGAAAAAAATGAAAAAAAAATTCAAATAGCCTCCATTCTTGCCACAGGGGAAAATGTCTCCTCAAAGTCTATTCCTTCAACTTGTGAATAACCTTTGCACACAAGCCTTGCTTTGTTTCTTACTACTTCAACATTCTCATTTAGCTTATTCCCGAATACCCATTTTGTACCAATTATATTCTTGTTTACCGATCTAGGAACTAATTCCCATGTTTGATTTTTCTCTATCTGTTGTAATTCCTCTTTCATTGCTCTAACCCAAATTTCATCTTTGCATGTTTCACACACTATTTTAGGTTCTATCTTCGAAAATAAACAAAAATTTACCTCAGCTGCCACCACTTTGCTTCTTGTCATTACACTTTTATTTTTGTCTCCAATTATCTATTCTTTTGAATGATTTTTCTATACATATTTTGGAGTCTTAGGAGTAGGTTCCAAACTCTTGTTATTTTCCATAGATAGGTTCATCTTGTTCAACTTCACTTATTTCAACTGATCTATGCATATTTTCATCAACTTTTAAATTTGCACTTTCAACAATATTTCTCAATCTTTTATTATAGAATCTATATGCTTTGTTTTTGGTTGAATATCCAAGGAAAGTACCTTCATAAAATATTGCATCAAACTTTCCTAGGTTTCATCATCTCTTTTAATATAACATTTTCTTGCAAACACCTTAAAATACTTAACAATAGGAATTTTTCCATACCATAGTTTATAAGGAGTCTTTATGTTGTTGATTTTGATTTGAACTTTGTTAAGAATATAAACACCAATGTGAATTTCTTATCTCCAATATACTTCAGGTACATTTTCATCTTTCATCATAGTCCTTGCAGCTTGTTGAATAGTCCAATTCTTCCTCTCAACAACTCTATTCCACTCTTCACAAATCAAATTAAACTCATTGGAGGTGAACTCTCCACTTTCGTCATACCTTAAACATTTTATTTTTAGGTTAACTTCATTCTCTACCATACCCTTGAACACCTTGAATCTATTTAGAGCTCGATATTTCTCCCTAAGAAAAGTAACCCATGTCATTCTAGAATAATCATCAATTAAAAGCATAAAATACCTGTCACCATTAAGAATTCTTGTTCTTGTAGGACCATATAGGTCTGTATGAATCAATTCCAACATTCCAATAGTTGATTTTTCTTTTCCTTTAAAGCTACAACTTTTTTGTTTTCCCAATTGACAACTTCTACAAATAGTATTGATAGACTTTGTGATTTTTGGTATATCCCTAATAGATTCTCTTGAACTAATCCTAATTAGGTTGTCAAAGTTTACATGTCCCATCCTCTGTTTCCATAGCCAACTTTCATTAACTTAAGACACAAAAAATTGACCATCAACACCCTTATGTTGATATTTATTTCCATATGTTCTTCCTGCAACTACCACAGTTCCAGACCCTTTTCTGGTCTCACAAGTATTATCCTAAAACACAAGCTTAAATCCTTTGCTACACATTTATCCAACACTCAAGAGATTATTCCTTAAGCCCTTAACATAATATACATCATTATTTTTGTGTTTTCCATCAAAACTAATTGCTCCTTTTCCAACAATATTTGCACCATAATCATCTCACAATATGACTAATCCTCCATCATACTTTTCAAGTTTAGTAAACTTACTTTTATCTTTGGTCATATGATTTGAGTAGCCTCTGTTAATTACCCAATAATCTTCATCTTGTCTAGCATGAAAGGAAATAACCAGAGTACCTTCCATCTCTTCTTGTTTTTCAGACCAAATTCCATTGCACATCTTCCATGGTTAGTAGACACTAATTTATTCTCTAAGGCTAGAAACATGGATTCATTTTTATCACCCTCAATATAAGATTCATCAACAAAAATTCCAACATCTTCTCTAACATAATACAATTTCTTGATTTTTTTGTCCCTTTTGTCTTTATTGTCTTTGATCTTCCTGTGTATGGCTCTATTTGGACATCTTGAAGCATAGTGACCAATATTTCCACAATTGAAACATTTAAAAGGTAACATACCTTTGTACTTGCCAGTACCTTTCTTCAATTTTCTTGTAAGATTTGCTTCCAACTCCTCTAAAATTTCACTATCTGGATCATCTTCTAACTTTGTGGCTTTGAAGGAATTTTCTAATTTTTCCTTTTCTTTTCCAAATTTCCTCATTTCAAATGTGGTCAAGGTGCCAAATAGATGTTCTTTAGTGAATTTATTTGGATCATAACTTCCTCAGTGGATGAGACCTTGTCACTGTAGCTCTCTGATAGGGTCATCAAAATCTTCTACATTACATCTTCATCTAGTAGAGTACCTCCTTGATTTTTGACTTTATTTATTGCGATGTCAAACCTCTAAAAGTAGCTTGCTATGTCCTCACCTTATTCCATTTTCAAGTTCCCATATCTGCACTTAGTTGTTAACTTCTTTGATAATTTGACTCTGTCATTTCCTTCATAGATATCTTTCAACTTTTCCAAAACATAATAAGAAGTGACTAATGAAATAAATTTTGTTAGCTTAGTCTTAGATAAGGCACTATAGATTGCATACCTTACTTTTTCATTTTCTTCATAGGTAGAAATATCATCTGCAGAAGAAGGACCACTTGTTGGATCAACATATTTTGTCTCAAAAAATTTCCAAGTATTTTAGCCAAGAGAGATTAGGTAGCCTCTGATTTGCACTTTCCTGAAACTATAGTCAGATCCATCAAATGTAGGGATTGTCAATTTGTGTGCCATCTGATCCACCTCAAGTGGCTAAGCTCTTCTTAAAGGAACCAAGGCTCTGATACCAATTGTTGAAATGGATAAGAAAACTGAGAGGGAGGGTGAATTAGTTTTCACCAATCGCATTCATCACAAATCTCAAACAATTATCAGCTCCACATCCACTTTAATCTATTATTAAGTATGAGAATGAAGTGAAAATAACAAAAAGAAATATCAACACAAGAAAAACAAGATTTACATGGAAAACCTAATAAGGGAAAAACCATGGCGAGGATTAACTCACAATATAAGAGTAATTGCAAAACTATTTACAAAGAGGCTCACTACCAGAGGACTCACTGTCCAGATAGGACTCACTACCCAAATGGGAGGCTCATTGCCTACAGATACAAAAAGATAGAAATAAGAATGTTACATAGAGAACACTATCTCAATGCAACAAAATATCCACCACAACAACTTGCACACATCCGCAGCCTTGATCAGAGAATCATAGACACCATCAGCTCACTACTTTCAAGAGTCTAACACATTGAATTTCTCTCTACCTCAGTTCACTTTCACACAATCTCTCACATTTACCTTTCTTCTCACATTTGTGGCATACAATCCTTAACATCTTGTCTTGTATTTATACCATCTTCAATTTGAGAAATTTTCTCCAAGGTCAGCTACACACTTCATTTTACAAATTCAAATTAGGTTGGAAACTCAACATTCCTACGGTGGATGAGAATGAGATCGGACCAAACCAACACTTAACCAGGACCCAAAAAAATTCTTGGATCAATCACACGCTTCCTTAATTGATACTTACCCTTCAAATGATGTGTAAATACCAAGTCAGAAAAACCTAATGAAAACACCAATGAACTTTGAAGAACACACTTCCATAATAAGAAGATAACATGAAAACCACATAACATGCTTCACCATACATTGGAACACCTCTTATATGCCTTTAGATTCATTTACAACTACTGCAACAACCTTCATACACAAAAAACTTTCCATCAATCCATTTGGACTATACAAACACACATAGTAACTTGGAAACTAGTCTTCTAGAGCACCAAACCACGAACACCTTTGATAGAACATAGATAACACCATTACAAGCCTTCTTCCATATCTACAAGACCTTAAACAAATCTGTGGAGGATTTCTTTGAAAATACATTTCTCCTAGTCCATAGACAAAATCTTCCAAACTAGTTCACAAATTGGTGAACACAACTTTCACTCTTTATCAAACCAAAAGCTATAAGGTAGGGTATATCACCCAAGGTTTCCATTAAACAACACTTCAGATCTGCACAAGCATAGGATCAACAAAGAAGAAATGTGGAGCACATTTTGAACACACACATAATTATGTCTTAACTATTTATTAATTTTCTTAAAAGAACTTGGTAACTCATCATATGAGCACACCTACAACACCATAAATATAGCTCCATGTACTCACAAAATCTCTATAGTATCTCAACTATACATGCACCACATGCAATCACTTGTTTCATTTCTGTGCAACAATCTATACTGTATTGACACCAATGACAACACCACCATACTTATTCATACTTGCAACATAGGTTTGGAGATGGAGGAAACTATTCTTCTTCCAAAAATCTATGCACCTACTGATTTTCTTGGTAAGTAACTCTTATGGTCTCATATCAATTTTATTTGGAGGCTTGCTCCTTTTTTCCCTTGGATTATTGCTAGTGATTTCAATGCCATTGTTGAGTTGGATGAGAAGAAAGGTGGTATTGCTAGGTTGCATCCATCTTCTTTCCTACTCTATTATAACATCTCTGCCTTGAACCTTGTTGAAATCAAGCCCCATAATGGTTAGTTTACTTGGAACAATAGGAGGTTGGGGAAGAATTTTATTACAGAGAGGCTTGATCATTTCTTTGTCTCTTGTTTCTAGATTGGTGGATTTTGGTCTACTTGTTTTGATATTTTAGATTGGAGGGGCTCGGATCATTGGCCCATTAAATTATCTACCACTTCAGCTCGTGTTGCTCAACTCCCCTCTTTCAAGTTCCAACTTATGTGGTTAAGAGATCCTTCTTTAAAGGAGTATGTGGTTGAATGGTGTTGGATGGGTAGACCCACTCATGGTACTGTTATGTATTCTTTTTCCAAATCTCTGCAATATGTGAAGTATTAGCTCAAATGGTGGAATAGGCAGTGTTTTGGAAATATTTTTCATGCTAATATTTCTACTTAAGATGACTTGGATATCATTACCTAGGAGATGAGGGAATTTTTTCTTTCAAAGGATTTACTCAAGGTGGAGGCAAGGGCTTTGAAATTTTTGGAAGAGTGTGAGCTATGTGAGGATTTTTTTTGGAAACAAAAGGATCATGTTGAATGGTTATAAGAGGGGGACAAAAACACTACATTCTTCTTCAACTCAGTGAAATCCAAGAGACATGGTAATTCTATTCATGTTCTTGTGAATGATAGGGGTGAGAATTTATCTTCTTTGCATGAAATGTCTTGAGAAGCATCCTAGTTCTGTGCTTCCTTATTTAAAGAGGATTCTCTCAAGATGTTTTGGTGGAAGAAAACTATGTATTGTATTGTATCCCCTCTTTGGTACTAGGGAGATGAATGAGCATCTTTTAGGCTACATTTCTCAAGAAAAATTGGAGGTTACTATTTTCTAGATGAAGAAATGGAAAGCCTGAGCCCCTAATTGCTTTTTGATTGAGTTCTTTCAGGAATTTTGGGATATCATTAAGCTCGATTTATTGGAGGTGGTTCATGAGTCTTAGAGGAATAAGCAGATGTTGTAGGCTTTGAACTCTAACTTCCTTTCTCTCATTCCCAAATGTGAGGGGGAAGATCAAGTCAATTCTAACCTATTTCCCTTTGTAATGTGGTTTATAAAATCATTTCCAAGTTGATTGCTGAAATGTTGAAGCGATGGCTTAGATGGCTTATCTCTAAGGAACAAAGTGGTTTTGTGGAGGATTGACAATTCTAGATGGGGTGGTCATTGCTACTGAAACTATTCATTCTATGACATCCTCTAAAGAAAAGGCTATGTTCATCAAGTTGGATATGGCAAAGGCCTATGATAGAGTTAAGTGGTCCTTCTTGTGCAAAATCCTTATTTCCTTTGGTTTTGCTGAGGAGTGGGTCCAGTGGGTTATGTGTTGTGTTACTTCTACTTCCTTATCAGTGCTGATAAATAGTGATCCTTCTTCTCTTTTTCATGCTTCTAGAGGCCTTTGTTAGGGGGATCTTCTCTCCTTATTTATTTATTCTTATTTATTCTTCTTGCTGAAGGGGAGTTGGGTATTATTTAGGGATGGGTGTGGGGAAATGGTTTGCCTCCTTAGTCTCACCTACAATTTATGGATGATACTACTTTGATGGGTATGGCTAAGGTCAGAGAGGCCATGAATTTTTACAAGACTTTGGTTATTTATCTTGTTGCTTCTGGTCAAATGATTAATGAAGATAAATCTTTCATTTTCTTCTTCAATACTCTGTAGCTTATTCAGTAGAGGATTGCTCATATCTTGAGGTTTTAGATTGGTTCTCTCCCTTTAATTTATCTTGGCATTCCTATCTCTTCTAGTAGTCTTCCTAGGGATTCTTGGAAGAATATTCTTGATAAATTTCTTGTGAAGGTTAATTGTTGGACTCATAGATGGATATCCTTTGTTGGGTGAGTTTAGCTACTTAAATTTGTGGCGTAGGCTCTTCCCATCTATAGATGTATGCTCCAAGTGGCTCCAGATGGGTTAAGGATTTGGATTCTTTGTCTAGAAAATTCTTATGGGTGGGCAACTTGTCTTCTTCTAAGTGGAGCTTTGTGAAGTGGGATATTACGTGTAGTCCAAAGCAATTTGGGGGTCTTGGATTGTGGCAATCAACTTTATTTGGGTTGGTGTTGGCTGCAAAGCTTTATTGGAGGTGGTGTCTAGAGTAGGATCATATATGGGATATGATTCTCTCTCACAAGTACCTTCAGGGGGTTTCAAAGGAGGAGATTCCTTGGTATCCTCTGGTGGGGAAAGGTTCTGTGATTTGGGGAATTCTTAAGAAAGGGTTTGTGTTGATCAAGGAGGGCTTGTTCTAGATATGTAATAGGGTGATGAGGTTCTCTTTTGGCCTGATTCTTGGGAGGGTTTTCCCCCCATTTTGTGCCACTATCCTAATTTGTTGAATTTGTTCCAACACTTCTTGGAGGTTGGCTGGGCAAGAGTGATTGATTTTAAGAGTTCTTATCCTTGTCGGTATATGGAGGTGATTAGGTGGAAGGATCCTTGAGATTGGCCTATTGTTGGTTCAGAGGAGGACTATGTTGAGCTTCAAAATATTTTGGCTAGTATACAATAAAGCTCCTTCAGGGATAAGGATATTCTTGCTTGGAGCCTAGATCCTAAGGGTGCTTTCACTATGGCTAGTGGGTGTCAAGAATTGCTAGCTCGTATGTTTGGTGGGGTGGGGGTTCCTTGGTGGAAACATGTGTAGAATAAGTTTTCTTAGCCAAAGTATAATTGTTTTGTGTGGAATTTGGCTTGGAATAGATGTTTGACTTGAGATAATATTCAGAAGCAGGGATTCCAAGGCTCCTCTATTTGTGTTATGTGTGGCTATAGTGAGGAGGATTCTTCCCACTTGTTTTTTTCATATTTCTTTTTCTATGATGCTTTGGAATTTATGGTGGGGTGTTTGGAAACATCCTTGAATTCATTCTTCTTCCCTTATTGAGTTTTGGAGTAGTATGGGAAGACCTCCTACTCTAGCCTCTTTCCTCCAGATTGTGTGGTGCATTGGTCCTACCTTCATCCTTTGGAAAATTTGGTTGGAAAAGAATTGTAGGATTTTTTGTGGGGATAGGCTGATTGTTCAACAAGTTTGGAACAAAATTGTTAGTATGATCCAGGAGATGGTGGAAGCTAAAAGTGAAGTGGTGTATCCTTTAGAAAGGAGGGATGATGAGATTATGGATAGACTGGGCTTACAGGGATTGAATACTGAATCTACTTGTGTCAGAAGAGGTAGGCAGGCTAAAAAGAAGGTTCAAAGTGTTGGAAGATGGTTGCTTCCTCCAGTGGATATCTTAAATATCAATACTGATGGTTCCTCTAGGGGTAATTTTGGGCTTGTTTGTATTAGTGGAGTTGGTAGAGACTGCTATGGATCAGTTATTTTCTTTTTCTCTATTGATAAAGGGTAGCATTCTAACAACTTTATGGAGGGGTTGGCAATCCTCTAGGCTATTGAGAATGCTTGTGCTTTGGGTTGGCATAAGATTATCTGTGTATTTGACTCACACAATATTTTCAATTTATTGAACATGAGAAAAAGGTGATTGATGTTAGTTGGCAACTTGCTTTGGTTGTTCAATAGATTTTGTAGATGTGCTCTATGATGGATTTAGTGTCTTTTTCCCACATTCCATATGAATGGAATAGGGTTGTTGATTGCTTTTACAAGTGGGCTTCAAATCATGATGATGATTGGAATATTGGGGGTTGGGGGAAGTTATCTCTGGATTATTGTCATGAATTAGAGAGGGTCATTGTTGATGATTTTAATGGCTAAGGTGATTATGATTGTGTGGGTGGTGATTTTTGTCTTGGCTAGGTGTTTCGGTGTCTTATTTTCCTGGGAGCCTATTGGTTCCTTGATTCCTATGTACTATTAATTTCTTGATATCAATAAAGTTTTTACCCCCTTTTTATTAAAAAAAATGATGTCAATATTCCTTTCAATTAATTTTTTTTTTTTTTTACAAATTTGGACACTTATTTTTATGATGGATCACTAAATTCATAATTACAATATTATAACATCTACCAACTCATATCATTTTTATTTTTCATTCTTTAATTATATATTTACATTTTTTATTTTTTTAAATTCTATTCATTTTAAGTGCTTTTGGATTTTCCTTCTAGATATAGCTTGTACTTTTTACATTAATATGAATTTTCTTAATATTAATTTGATTTTTTTTAATAAAAGCTATTGAACACCTATATACATAAAAACAACCAACTAGTTATAATAAATTTTAACCATTAGAATAATTTTTAATATTATATATATATATATATATATATATGTATATTAGACTGAAAGAATTGATTGGGTATCCATCCCCCTATGAACTACAGTGCGCATGGTAAAAAAATTTCACGTGACCAGTGGTGCTAGGTCCACCACCGCAATTTTTAATATTATATTAATATAGCAATATTTTCACCTTTCTTTTTACTTTTTTCATCATTAAGAATTTATCTTCAAATTACATAAGAAATGTTTACTTTAGCTATCAATATCAAAACCTTTTCTTATCATTGTATAATAATATTTTCATAGGTTAATATAATTTGAATTCATATTATTCACCCATAAATATTGGACCCAACACATCATTACATAATTTAATTTTTTCTCCATATTTCTCTATTTGTCCTTTTATTTCATTGTTCATATAGGTCCATCCTTAGGACCATTTATTTAATGTTAATATATCATCTATCTCTTTATAAGGATCTACATCTACAATTTTTTCTATCCTCTTCCTAATGGTGAATCCTTGAGTGTGATCCAAATATGAAAGGAAAAAGGCTCTAAATGGTTTTCTATTGTAATCTCTACAATTCATGAACGAATGATCTAGAAATTCTTATTAAACAAAATAAAATCTTAAAGGATTTTATGTCAACATGTAAAATAAACAAGTGATATAGTCTAAAATAAGAAAAATATAAGCATTATACAAATGGGTAGCATCTTTAAGAGATTACAGAACTTATACATACTTATCAATAATTAAGTTCAAGATTCTGCATCTCCTTGCATTTTATAGATTTTATTTTTATTTTTTTTAACCCCTACTTATATTAATCTTCCCAATTATATATAGTATTTAAATACTTAGTTATGTCAACTCATAGTGATAGACATAACAATTATGAGAAATAATTATTAGCTATTGTATGTAGCCACCACTTGAGCATTAAAATTAAACTAGTAAATTTATTTTAATAAAACTAAACTAAATATTAAGTCAACACATCTATAATTGATGAAAACAAATATTAACAAGAGATTAACCAATATTTTTCTTGAATCTTTATTATTTTCACTTAATGTCATAAATAAGAATGTGAATGAGTATTAGCTAGATTATTTTGTAAATCCTTAAAATGGTAAAAAAATAATAATTTAAACATGCTTATGTATATTGACAAGATAAGTTTTCAAAAGTGTTTCCCAATCAAGTAGACCATTGTAGTCCAATCCATCCATTACAACAACAGTCTAGCTAAATTTTTCCCTAATGAAGAAATATAGTACATCCATAAACATCTCCTCTTCATACTTATCTAAGGAATCATAAGTAACTTTAAATTTCTACATTTAATATCCCTTGAAAATATTTGAAATATTTTTTTATAGTTGTGCCTCCTAGTAGTTCATGGAATTTATGTATATCTATCCTCCAAGAACCTTTACATTCCATGGTAAACCAATTTTTAACTAGATCTTCAAATCCCTCTTTTGGATGAGGATTTTAAAAGACATACTAGAAAAAAGTTTTCTTTGCATGAGAGTAATTCAATCCCCTATTTTATACATGGCATTGGAAGAGATGCATCACTTTGCAAGGAATTATATTCATGAGTAGTAACAATGATCAAAATACCAAATCCAAGGCCATCTATTAGTAGTGATAAACAATGTAGTTAATATTATCGCCTAGATCATCCATGGTAATGATCACAAATAGATATATCAAGTGCCTTGCAAAAAGAACTTTACCTCCTCCTTTACTATTACAAGAAAAGTCTTTCTTATTGAATCCAATGTCCTCAAGAATCCTTTATCTACATTTGAAGGAAAATACTTTTTCTTGAAACATCCCACACATGAAATATAAAAATGCATGTGTAAAGAACAATATTTCTATTTTTACAATTCTTTTTCTAAAGTAGTGTTACCTACTCCCCATATTCCAAAAACTCCACCATGTATACATTATTCTCACATGTGGTAAAACAAAGAATATATATTTCAAATTCAATTTTCCATGTAATGAGATATTTGGTTACCTCAGGAGAAAGTTAACTCATAGACAAAACACACCTATGTATGTAACATTATAACATAAAATCCCATCCCCCATCCTAGTGTTAGAAAAATGCATGACAGAAAGACTTGATAGTGGACGGAGATGAAGACATATAGATAAATGGAAAAAGTTGACATACAATGGTGGATAAACTTTTTCATACGTACAGATTTTAAAAAATAGTTAGGAATTTAAAAATGAGCGGGAGGTTTAAAGTGAGTGAGTTTAAAAAAATAGATCCATTTGCTTTGCAGGTTAGGTCGCATCTAGTATGGAGAGTGAAAAATGATGATGGAGATGGTATAATTGCCAGTTGTTGATTGTTGCCACCAGGGAGAATGCAGAGACTGCAGTACCTAAGTTCTCTAGAAGTGAGTGTTTCCAGGGATGCATATGCAAATCATCTGCACGATGAAAGGATTTTGGTTAGGATTTTGAGATCGGGTAACTAGTCGGTTCTAGAAAAGCTTTAAACTGGGTTGTTTTTGTACTGGTAGGACATTGTGGGTTTTCAGGGAGAAGAGATCGAGAGCAATGAAATAGAGAACAAAAAGGAGGAGGCGACGTTGAAGAAGCCTGTGTTGTGAGATCATGGACACCAAATTTAAAAAAGCAATGTTTCAAAATAATGTAAGGGATGCAACAACCTTCAAAAACTACCTTAAAATCCTTTTAAAATTGCTAAAAACAATTAGTCAAACAATTGGCAACAATGCTCTAGAATTCAGAAATTTAGATATGCACATATGCACTCTTATTTTAAATAAAAGGAATAATGGATTGCATCAATAAATTAGTCAAGAGGGACTGATAAGAGTAGCTAAAAATTAGGTGAAACGACTATGGGAAGCTCCTCAGGTGGTGGTGATGGTGGAGGCAATTTTTCAAATTCTAAAAAGGTAAGAGACCAAGATGATGCTTCAGGCGGTAATGGTTGAAAATTTGCTAATGAGAGGGTGATGTTAGGCTGGGCCCTTGCTGCAAGTAAGCTGAGTGGGTCCATTTTTGTGGCTAACATTTTTTTTGATAGGAAAGGGGCTTCGAAGAGTGTGTGTCTGACACACTCCCTAGTGCCTGGCTCTGAAAAAGTGGTACCTAGATCTCAAAAGTATGGGAATGGCCTATCTTCGAATGGGTGTGATGGGACTCCTAATGTGGAGGGTCTTGGGATTAACAAGACTAAGAATTCTTTCTTATCGAGCTCCTCCCTCAAATGGACAAATCTGTTTGGATCTAAGCCTAAAGGAAAAAAGTGCTTCCCCTCTAGTGCCTTTTGTTGCTAATAAAAAGACTGGAGAGTAATATGTTTTTGTTCCAGATTGTATTGTTGACAAAAGCATGTCTAATATGGACATGGCTCTGTTGGGTAATTTTTTTGGTCCTCAGCCTCATATCAAGTTGGTGTGCAAGTTTACTTTAAATCGCTGGAAACTTAAAGGACAAGTTGATGTGGCTACTATGGCCAAAGGTTTCTTTTCTTTTTCCTTCAACTGTGAAGATTATATGGTCATGGCATTGATGGGTGGCTCGTGGTTCCTTGGAAATTCTTCCTTGATATTGAAGAAGTGGGAACCGAGATATGGTCATGTTGCTTTGGTTTGGGTTAGATTGTCTAGCCTCCCAATCGGATTTTTTGGATGAGGAAGTGTTTACGGGGATTGCTAACACATTTGGCTTTTTGTTGTCGATAGACCAAATGATGGCTTCTAGGAAGCAGTTGGTTTATGCCAGATTTTGGGTGAATGTGGAGCAATCAGCTGATTTTCTTTCTATTATTAAGATTAACTCTAAACTTGGGGTGTGGGAGCAGATGGTTGAATTTGAGTCGAATCCCTTTGCCTGCTTCCACTATAAAAAAGTTGGCCACTAGGCTTAAAAATGTCCTCTCAAAGTACCTAAGAAAATGACAAAATAATGGAGAGAGAAAGAGAAACCTCCAGCTCAAGAGGTGGAGCCTGAAGTTGTGCCCTCCTCAACTGCGATTGTGGAGGTTTGTGAGGACACATACCTAGATGAGGCTGACAAGGTGGATTCTTCTAAATGTCTACCTATTAGGGGGGAAATGAATTTGGATATGGGACAGGTTGAAAAGGAATGCTTTTCCCCTATGTTTACTAAGTTAAGGTCTATGATGTTGGAGGAAAATCATTCTTCTATGATTGTTGAATCTAGATCTCGTCATGAGGGGAGATTCCTCAAAGTGTGGTGTTGAAAATAGAGGGGTTGGAGCTGAGGCATGATGTTAAGGAGTTTGAGGAGTCGAAGAAAGTGGAAAATCTGCCTTACATTCAACCTCATGGGTGTAATAGGAAGAAACACTCTCCCTCATTGGGAGTTGTGACAAGGAATAGGTAGAGGTCAGACTGTGGGTCTGAGTTGCATGGTAGAGGACAACCTCTAGCTAATGTTGCTATGGAGAAGGAGAGTCAGATGGATATAGCTAATGGTATGCATAGAACTCTATTGGATATGTTGTCTAAGAGCGCTTCCTATAAACTCCCATGAATATTATCTCTTGGAATATGAGGGGTTTGAATCACCCTCATAAGCATGATCTCCTGGCTAATCTAGTAAGAGATCATCACCCTGATATTGTTTTAATTCAAGAAACTAAAATTGGATTGGATAAACTTTCTAGGTTGAAAATGAAGCTTTTAAAGAATTGTGGGATGTATTGTTATGAGGTGGTTGGTGCTTGTGGTGGGATTTTTACCTTTTGGAATCTTAGGGTGATTAGAGGTGTGGAGGTGCTTAATGACAGTAATCATGTGGCTAACTCTTTTTTCCACCTTCATGATAAGTTTACTTGGACTTTTTCTAATATTTATGCTCCTAATTATAAGAGTGCCAAAAAAAGGCTTTGGGAGAATCTTGCTTCTTTTAAAGTTTTCCATAATATTGGTAATTGGTTGATCATTGGAGATTTCAATACTCCTCTGCATGATGCTGATAAGATGGGTGGATTATAGAATGTGGATGATAGCAGATATGACCTAATGTAGTTCATAATGACTCAGATCTTCTTGTTTTGGATTTGAAAGGAGCTTCCTTTACCTAGTCGAACAAGCGTGTGGGTAATGCCCTTATCTAGGTTAAGTTGGATCATGCTCTTATAACCCATGAGTGGTTAGTCCACTACTCTTGTTCCCTCTCAGCTCTTACCAGATTAGGATCATATCATTTCCCCTTGGATCTATATGTGGATTTGTTGGGTGGCAAGAAGAACTTTCCTTTTAGATTTGAGAAAATGTGGACTTGTCATCCTGACCTAGGTAATTTGGTTAAGGACTAGTGGAACATTAATGTGGATGGGTCGGCTATGTATAGAGTTGTTAAAAAGCTAGCTAATGTTAAGAATAATGTTAGAAAATGGAACCATACCTCTTTTGGTCATATTTTTATGGATAAAGTTGGGGTGTCTAAGGAGCTTCACTCTATTCAGTAAGTCATTCAAATGTTTGGGTATGATCTTGATTTGATGCTGAAGGAGAATGTTTTGCTTTCCAAGTTGCATAATATAATTGGGAAGGAGGAAGAATTTTGGAAGCAGCGTTTGAGGATCATGTGGTTGAAAAGTGGCAATAGAAATACTAAGTTTTTTCATATCTCTACGCTACAACACAAGGCTTCTAACCAGATTAATCTGATTAACTATAATAATCAAGCTCTGGAGAAGGATGTTGATTTGTAGCTTACTGCTACTTCCTATTTCTCTCAATTGCTTTCGGTGGAGGGGGAGCTTGATTTGGCCTATCAAGATGATATTCTTAGGGATATTCACCAGTTGGTGGATGATGAGCTCAATAGGAATTTAGTCTGTATTCCTCCGGAAGATGAAATTTGGTGTGTTGTTTTCTCCTTTGAAGGTAATAAGGCTCTGGGCCTTGATGGCTTTCCCATGTTCTTTTTTTAGTCTTTTTGGGAAATTATTGTAAAAGATGTTGTTGCAGCTACTAAGGATTTTTTCATATCAGGTTCCCTTTTAAAGGAGTTGAACTCCTCATTTATTGTCTTGATTCCCAAAAAATATGGTGCTACTTCTTTTGAGGAGTTTTGACCTATCAGTATTTGCAACTTGAATTATAAGATTTTCTCCAAGGTTTTGGCATTGAGGTTGCAATTTTTTTTTACATCTCGTCATTTCTCCTTAGTAGAATAGATTTGTGGCTAGTAGGAAAATTTTGGACTCTATTCTCATTGTTCATGAGAATATTCACTCTCTTTTTGTCAATAAACAAGCTGGGTTTATCCTGAAGCTTAATATACTTAAAGCTTATGATAGAGTGGACTGGGGTTTTTTTTCTAAGATTCTTCTCTCCTTTGGTTTTGGGGAGAAAATGGTGGCTCTTGTGCATCAACTTATTTTGACTCCTCAGTTCTTTGTGCTCATCAATGGGTCTCCTTCTCTTCTCTTTGATTTCTCTAGGGGTATGCGGCAACGGGATCCTATCTCACCCTTCCTATTTATAATTATTGTTGAGTCCTTGGGTCGTCTCATCCAAAGATTTTTTAATTCTAGTCTTATGACTGGGTTATCCCCTTCTTCTACTAACCTTGTATGCTCTCATCAACAATTTGTGGATGATTCTCTTTTGCTTGGGCAGGTGTCTATTAAGGAAGCTAAGGCTATCAAGCTGATTTTGCAAATGTATGAGGCTTATTTTGGGTAGAAGGTTAGCTTACAGAAGAGTGTGATTTTCTTTTTTAACACTTTGATTCAAGGATAGAATAGGATAGCTAGAATTCTGTAGTGTCAAATTGGTGAACTTCTTGCTTCTTACCTAGGGCTCCCCTTATTTTCTAAGGCTCCAGATTCCTTATGGAGGGGTTGATTGAAAAATTTAATTCCAAGTTGGCTGGGTGGAAGGGGGCTTTGTTGAGCCAAGTTGGAAAAAATTAGCTGATTAAATCCACCTTTCAGAATATTCTGGTCTATGCTCTTAGTCTCTTTCACATGCTGAGGAAATTTGTGGATATCTTGGAAGGAATTCAGAAAAAATCCTTTGGATGGGTGTTGAAGGAAAAAAAAGAACTCATTTGGTTGCTTGGGATTATGTCTGTTGGCCTAAAAAGGTTGGTGGGCTGGGCATTCACAAAATCAAAATGTTTAACATTGCCCTTTTGGGTAAACAGTTGTGGAATATATTGCTAGCCAAAAGTAAGTGGGTAAAAATTGTTTGGAGCAAATACTTACATGGTGCTGATGGGATTAGAGATTTTTTATCTAATGAGTTTAATCCTCTGTATGGTTCTATGCTTTGGAATTGTATGTTGAAGGCTCAAAGGCTTGTGGCTAAGGGTCTCTTTTGGCAGATGGGTAATGGGAGGAGTATTCTGTTTTGGGAAGATAATTGGTATGGCAATAGGCCACTCAAGGATGAGCCATGGGGTCAACCCTTTATGGAACTCTGTGTGTGACAGTTTGGAAGATTTGTTGCTGACTATATTGATGGAGGTTGCTGGAGGAAGTTGCATGAGGTGGACCCTAGTCTAGAACTTATTTATAATGCTATTTCTTTGGTTCATATTCCTTCTCTCCCTTCTCCTGATAGGTTTGTTTGGAAGCCTTCCTCTACTAGAAACTTCTCTGTTGCTTCGGATTTTCATTTCAATGGATCCTTTATTGGCCCACCTCCTTTTTTGGATTCTTTTTGGTCCTCTAGATTGATTCCTAAGGCCAAAATTTTCTTTTGGCTCTTATGCCAATTTTTTTTATTAAATACTAATAATCTGATTAAAAGAGGTTTTGTTATTCCCAATAGATGTTTTCTTTGTGAAGAGGAAGTGGAAAATACTTGTCATTTGTTGATTGGGTGTAGATATGTTGGTGTGATCTAGAATCATGTTCTCTCACTTTGGAACCTTAGCTAGGTGTTTCCTAAATTTGTCAAAGAGTTATGGTATCAATGGGTTGGCCCCTCATGTAATCCGGCTCTATAGATTTTGTGGTCTCTCACTTTGCCTCACATGATATGGGGGGTTTGGATGGAGCGCAACAACAAATGTTTTAAAAATTCTTCTCTTCTGGATTTGTCTGTGGCTCATAAGATTTGTGCAGGTATTAAGGAAAACTTTCTTTTTGGGATCTTCTTTTATGTTGGAAAAAAGATTAATCTTTGTCCCTATGATATCTCTATTGCACAAAATTGGAAGTTTCCTTGCGATATATCTCTTCTGGTCTCTAAAGGGAAATATTCAAGAGAAGGTGTTGCTTAGAAGGAGCCATTAGATGGTTGGGTTAAGATAAATTTTGATGGTGTGTCAAAAGGAAATCCGGGACCTTTAGGATGTGGGGGAGTGATTAGAAATTCTAATGGTAGGCTCATCTTAGTTGTGGTGCTCCCTTTGGGAATTCAGACAAACCACTATGCGGAGGTGGCTGCAGCCTATCATGGACTCAAAATGGCCCAAAGCAAAGGGTATAGGAAGGTTTGGTTGGAGGGTGACTCTCTGAACATTATAAATAATTTTAAGAATGCTTCACCTCCGTCTTGGACTATTGAGGCCTTGGTCAAGGACTCCATTGAAATCATCAATTCCTTTGACACTTTTTATATCTCCCACATATTGAGAGAGGGAAATATGTTATCTTATTTATTTGCTAAATTTGGTGTTAGAGAAAGAAAGGAGTAGGATTTAAATGATCTTATTCCTTTTGAGGAAATGACTATTATTAACAATGAATGCTAATTTCAAGTTTCTTTTGATCTTATTTTGCATTGAGTTGTGCATGTCCTTATTAACATGGCCTAATTTTATGAATGAGGATGATTGGATTTATCTCATTCAAGTTTTAAGTACGAGGGATGAATTTCACAAGGACCAGAGTTCAAGTTCATCATTTCACATCTTCTCTTTTGCTAGCTTCACACAGATTCTAGGTGATATTTGTCTTAGTTTCCAGAGCCTTCTGTTTTATGATTCTGCTTTGGGTGGTATCTATCTTAGTTTCCTGAGGTTTTTGCTTTGTGCTTGGACTCTGTTTGTTAAGAATTTTGTGATGGGTGGGGACAAAAACTGTGCCGATCCTAAGTCCTATGTTTCTGCTAAGTAGAGGAAGGAGGTGTGGGAGATTTTAGAGAAGGGTGGCTTTACTCCATATATGGAGAAATTGCATGGTAACAACCCTCAGGTCACTAATCTAGTTGATCAAGGGTGGAATGAGAGAATTTTGAATTTGGGTGGAAGGGAAGTCATAGTTGATGAAGAATTCATAGCCCAAATTACTAGCTTGGCTATGCATGGTATGAAGGTGTTCGAAGAAAAACAAGAATTACAGGATGCAATGTCTATTTCATTTAAAGGGAAAGAGGCTACTGATTTGAGGATGATGAAGAGTGGTGGTTATCAGAGGAGCTCTTTAAAAATTCTATGGCATGATTTTGGTGAAGAGATTATGAGGCATGTCACCTTGGAAAGTAGGTATATGATCGCTAACTCTTACCATTTCCTTTTTCTTAACCATTTCTGGCATAAGAAATGGATTTCCTTTCCATACTACTTGTTGATGTTGCTTGACTCAGGGATTAAGGAACACATGAGAAACCCCAAAAACCTTGTCCTGCATGTGGGGTTAATTCTCTTGATCTATGAACACGCCAAAGTTCATGAGGTGCAAAAGCCTCTTGTGTCCTTGAAGGATAATATTGCTAAACCCCGGGAGGGGTATGAGACAGAGTCAGAAGAGGAAAGGGTTAGTAAAAAATCTAAGAAGAGGAGGCTTATTTTGAACAAATATTCTAAGTCTAATAGGGATGATGATGTTGATTTTGTCTCATATTTGTATGCCTCTTTTGAGGAGGGCCCCAATTCCCCTATTATGGGTAAGACTGGGAAAAGGAAGCCGAATGACAAAGAGGGCTATACAACATGCAGTGACGAGGTGGTTGTGAATGTTCATACTAAGGGGGTTAAGGACAAAAATGAAATTTATGGGGAAGCTTCCTCTCCTCCCCCAACGACTAGGAAATTGCAGGAGACTAAGGATGGGAGCCAGAAGAGAAGGGTGTTGAGAACTGTTGACCAACTCTTGGAGAAGGGTTTCCCTCTTTCCCTGGATGGAGGTATCTTTGGTGAGGCTTCTCTGAGTGTTGACATTGGGATGTAGAAGTAGGGGAAGGAAAGGTTGGTGGAGGACATACTATGGAAACTAGCAAAGTGGATGTGGACAGGCTGATGAAAAGGAAGGTTGTAGCAGAGGAAATAGATTGCTCCATTCGAAAGATGAAGACTCCTATCTCTACCAGAAAAGGTAAGGATATTTTTTCCAATAAGGTTCATGATAGTTCTTCTAATGAGGACATTGCTATGGGGAAATGGATTGAGAAATTTGACATGGAGGAGTTGTCTGATGTGCTGGGCTCTACTCATGATAATGCTAATGTGCTTTTTAAACTTTTTACGTGGTTCTTCCATGAGATTAATAGGAATAATATTAGAATTAGAGGTATTGCGAGTAAGGTTGAGGACCCTTCAGCCCAAAGCCAAATTGATGATCTGTTGGACTCTCTTAATACTGTGGCTAATACTATGGTGGAGGAAACCATCAATTTGAAACAAAACTTGGAAGGGAGAATCTTATCCCTTGAGGATAAAATGTGGAATGCCGTGATGAAAAGTGGAGATGTCTCTAAGATTTTGGACATTTTTGACTTTGTCAAGGTGATCTCCCTTGTGAGTACTATGAAAAAGAGAAAGGATACTATGTCTACTGATGATACTGGTGTTGTGGGTAAGCTATCGAATGTGGATTGTTTTGGTGAGAAGGGTGGTGTTAAACGTAGTGTTTTTGAGTGGTGAGGTAAAAACTGGTGGGTCGAGGGTCAAAACTAGAAACAAAATGAAAGCTTATGGCAGGGCCTCTGGTATAGAGGTGTCTGATACTGTGGATGGTGTGCAGAAGGTGGCTGCTAGTGAAGTGGAGGCAACAAAGATACTGAACAATATGTAGTGTTGTTGGCTGGATGCCTTCTTTTTGGCTATTGGTTCGCTGCCATTGGGTTGATTGCTGCGTAATGTTGTTTTCTTTTTTTCTTAGCTACTTTATTTTGTAAAGGGTTTTGGGCCCCTTCAAAACCCATTTTTTACCTCCAATCAAAATAGTAGATAAAAATCAAATACATTTATTAAACATGCCATCAAATTACCACAACAAGGTTTCAAGCTCAAACAGTGAGAGCTTATGCCAAACAATGCATTGTCCAACACCTAGAATCCTCTTGTAGCTTCTCAAACTTTCCTCTTTCAACCTGGAATTGACATGGACTATGGTAGAACAATCCCAAACCTGCAATAAAAACCTTCAAACAATCTCCTCCATGAATTCCATGCCTTCTTCTATGACTTTACTTGTTTTCTTCAAAAACTTCACTCAAAAAATCACCTCCTTTTCTATATTTTTCACCATTTCCATGAATGTTTTCACATTCATTTTTCCTTCTCCCAAAACTCATGACTTTTCTGAGCTGCCCCATTAATTACCACCAAAAATCTAAAAATAAAAAACATTAAAATCCAACCAATCAAAAGCATAACTCCCAACAACCATTGGTTTGACCATTTTCACCTGAAAAGGGAAAAATCCAAGATTGGCTAACCTTGGCATCCACTTCCCCTAGTCCCTAATTTTTAGAGATTTTTGAAATGCATTTTAAAACATTATTTTATTCAATTTCCACACCTTTGAATTCATTTTCAAGAGTTTAAAAATTGGAAAATCAAAATTGCATTATTACCCTACTTTTTCACCTGCTTTTCACTTGGCTTTTCACCTTGCCAATACTTTTCATGCCTTTTGATCACTTCAGAAAAGGATAAATGAAATTAATCATTCCAACATTATTTTCCACCAAATAATCCATCTCACAATTAGAATTTCAAAATTGAAACCAAATTTTAACCTTCAAACCAATACAAGATTGCATGTAGCCATGGATGCTCCTGCGTCAAACACCCACAGTAGAAAGAAATGTTTCATGAGTGTGACTCATAAACATTTGTAGATTCCATGCTCAAATTGAATCCATCTTCCCACCTTGTCCACTTTAACACTCTTTCTCACATATCCCTGCAACTTGATATCTCTTCCATCCTTCATTCTTCCTCTCTTTCTCCCTCTTTTCACATAATTCATCTACCAACAACCTACACTATGAAACTCTAGAAAATCATAAACATTAGTTTCTTCATCATCAATAAATTAATTAAATCCATGCATTAACTTTATCTTTGTTATTGTTGTAACCAGTTTTTTATCATCACCCTCGGTTACAACACTATGCTCTTCCTCCATGCCTTTTAAAAGACAATTTTTAATTGCAATCACTTCATCCTTTGTATTATCATCAAAATTAGTAACAAAATAAAAAGATTTATCCTCTCCAATCTGTAATAAACTATCATTCATACCAATCCCTTTATCACATAAGTCAAGAAATGATGTAAAGGGAAGTTCACCAAACAACTCAATGTTCTCCTTCTCATGACCTTCCTCACTTTTAACCATAGTTCCTTCACTTACCAATGCATTCCTTGCTGCAACATAATCTTCTAAATCACTTTTATCATGTTCAAATAAATAATATTTAACATCTTTCTTACAAAAATCATATTTTACCTCTTCTTCTTTCTCCACTGAAAGCTTCATTTTACCTCTCTTGTATGCCATCAATACTACTGCAACTTGCATTAGCAAATAAAAATATTCATCTCCATCCTCTTTCACTAATTGTTTAACTCCATTAACCAAAAAAATTCCATTTCTATGACATACCTTTCCATCTTCCTCATTCAATGGATTCAACTTGTGTTTGATTCCATCCCTTGTCAAAGAGTATGTATCAACATACCGAATGCATTGCACACTTGCCAAACTGCCAAGGTCTTCCCAATAACACATGAAAAACATCCATAGACATTATATCACATAATACTTCATCATGATAATCACCAATATTAAACTTTAATAGACATTGTTCACTTACCAAAACTTTGTGGTCATCTTGCAACCAAGCAATTCAGTATGGATGCGGGTGTCTTCTCCTTTCTAGCTACAACTTATTCACCATTTCTTCAGAAACAAGATTGTCAGTACTACCACCATCAATAATAACATTACAAACTTTACCTTTGCATTTGCATCTTGTTCTGAACAATCTTCTCCTTTGATTAGGTTCCTCTCCTTTGTTCATCAAGACTCTTCTTGAAAAAAGTGTTTCTCCACTCTCTGCCTCTTCTGAGTGTGAAGACTTAGCATCTTCCTAATTAACATTTGCTACCCTTGCATGATTTTCAGTCCTCTTATTTTTCTTCTCTTGTTCTTAACACTCACAAGATCTATGTCCTTCTCCACATCTAAAACAAGTCATTTTATAATTTCCTCTTCCAAATCCTCTACTCGATCTCCCTCTTCCTCTAAAAATTTGATCACGGGTTGGATTTGAACTCACCTCTTTCTTCCTTGCTTCCCTTAGTGTCTCCAATCTGATTTTTATCATCATCATACTACACATTGATTTTACCATTTCCTCTTTGCTTATTTTCAAATATTATGTTCATTCTTTCTTCAATCTTCAAGGCAACTTGGTATGCATCTTCCATAGTTATAACTCTCAGCAATTCCATCTCCTCTTGTATGCTTGGTCTCAAACCATTAATGTACCTTGCAGACTTCTCCTTAGTTTCTTCAGCATGTCCTTTTCTAATCAAGATCCTATGAAACTCCTTTGTATATTCTTTCACCGTTTTTGTTCCTTGCTTCAACCCTTGCATTTTCTTAAGTCTAACTCATAACCTATTGGTATAAATTTCCTTTTCATTTTCTCTAGCATTCTATCCCACCTTGTGATTTTCTCCTTCCCTTTTCTTCCTCTTTCCAATTGAATCTCCCTCCACCATATGGAAGCAAGACCCTTTAATCTAGTTTTTGCAAACCTTACTCTATTAGGGTCCTCAATTTCCTCAAATTCAAAATACTCCTCCATATCATTAATCCAATCTATCAACTCCTCTAGATTCAAATTTCCACTGAATGTAGGAACAACAATATTTTTTATCTTTTGAATCTTTGAAAGGTCTCTCGAAAATGGGTCATTTGCAACTGCTGCAACTACATCTCTTTGCTCACTTTTTAGGCTAGAATTCTCTGAGGCTTCTTATTCTTCATCACTCTCTGGTTCTCTTCTTTGTGCAAACCTTCTTCTTATCTCTTCTTCGAGTGTCTCCAATTTCCTTCTCAAGGCTATAAATTCATTTCCATTTACAAATTTTTCCATTCTTCCTCTATCTCTACACCTACCACATTGGGCTCCTCTTCCATACATTTTTTGAAATACCCACAAGCTCAATCTTGGTGCAAACTGCCTCCTTTCGGAAAATATTCCTTCACACTCAGAATATTCTGGATCTGATACCACTAATTTAAGGGCTGAAAAACCCTTCAAAAACTATCTTAGAATCCTTTTAAAATCCCCACAAACATTTAGTCAAAGAATTGGCAACAATGCTCTAGAATTCAGAAATTTAGATCTGCACATATGCACTCTTATTTGCAATAAAATGAATAATGGATTACATCAATAAATCAGTCAAGAGGGACTGATAACAACAGATAAAAATAAAATGCATTTATTAAACATGCCATGAAATTACCACAACAAGGTTTCAAGCTCAAACAATGAGAGCTTATGTCAAACAATGCATTCTCCAACACCTATAATCCTCCTATAGCTTCTCAAACTTGCCTCTTTCAATCTGGAATTGGAATGGACTATGGTAGAACAGTCCCAAACCTGCAATAAAACTTTCAAAAAACCTCCTCCATGAATTCCATCCCTTCTTCTATGACTTTACTTGTTTTCTTCAAAAACTCCACTCAGAAAATCACCTCCTTTTCTAGATTTTTCACCATTTCTATGAATGTTTTCACATTCATTTTCCCTTCTTCTCCCAAAACTCACGACTTATTTTGAGCTTCCTCATCAATTACCACCAAAAAGCTAAAAATAAAAAACATTAAAATCCAACCAATCAAAGTCATAACTCCTAGGAACCATTGGTTTGACCATTTTCACCTAAAAAGGGCAAAATCCAAGATTGGCTAACCTTGGCATCCACTTCCCCTAGTCCCTAATTTTTAGGGATTTTTGAAATGAATTTTAAAAAATTATTTTATTCAATTTCCACACCTTATGAATTTTTTTTCAAGAGTTTAATAATTGGAAAATCAAAATTGCATTATTACCCTACTTTTTCACTTGCTTTTCACCTGCTTTTTCACCTACTTTTCACCTACTTTTTCACCTTGTCAATGCTTTTCATGCTTTTTTATCACTTCACACAAGGATAAATGAAATTAATCATTCCAACATTATTTTCCACCAAATAATCCATCTCAAAATCAAAATTTCAAAATTGAAACAAAATTTTAACCTTCAAACCAATACAGGATTGCACATAGCCATGGATGCTCCTGCATCATGAAAGCATATGTTGTATTAGTGATGGCTATTTCTCCCTCATTTTTCTCTTTTTCTATCATTATCAATACCAAAAATTTATCCTAAGTGAACTCTGCTCTTCATTTTAATGGATGGAAAGTTTTCGAGAACATCATTGTGTTTTTAGTTGCATGTTTGAAGGTTGGACATGCGTGGAATATATATGTTAATGGTGAAGGATTATATACCATGTATTGTTGCAATTTCAACTATTTTCATCTACACCTGCACCGATCATATGATTTTCTTTGATGCAAATATAGATACAAACAAACACTATGACCTTCTCATTATAATTTTTTTTGGTTGGTTTTTGTTTTGGGATCTATAGCCTCATGATAGTATAATACTTTATACTTGTTCTAAGAGTATTTTTTCTTGTGGGAATTTGTTTTTTCTAATCTTGTTTTGGTTGCAACACCTAACTTTCTTGGTTGATAAGCATAATTATATAGTCTAGTTTAGTAGGAAAGGATGTTTTTTTTAAAAGCAAGCATTTCATCTACACCTCTCTCAATCCAGATCAAGAGTGGGCTCATCTCCTTCAAGATTTCTCTTAAAGAAGAAACTTGATATTGGTTAAACAACTACATGCTTGCTATATAATCATATTCATATTCATGGTTTGTTTAATGTAGTTTCATGCCAATGCCAATCCCAATGTTTAGTGAAATTGTGTATTGTGATGTAGTCCCCTATGATTTAAACAGGTTCGAGAGCAACTAGAATCTATTTCTAAACTAACAGAATTCCCATTCTTGGAGCTCAACGTCAGTTTGAAATCACTGGACTCAAAATCATTCAACTAACTGCTTGGTCTACAACTTCCTAAAATGGCCAAAATCTTTTCTTGCATGAAAAACTGTCAATGCTTGTACCAATAGTACGAGAAAACTAGATTTGAATCAAAAGAGCAATTTGGTCTCTAAAAATCAAGCTCTAAAGAGTAAGGATGCAAATAAAAACATGTACCCTTTAACTAAGTTTAACTTTAGCACGTGTTAAGTTTGGAAATTTTTTTGTAATGGTGATTTTGGAATATTTTTTGGGAAGAGATTTATGGGTTCCCATTTTTCTATGGGCTCCTAATCAAAATCCAACTTTCTATTATCTTATTAGGATTCAAACTACTACATGTGTAGGGTCAGCATTGCTAGATTTGTAGTTGAAATCTAGGTACAACACAAAGAATGGTGTGTTGCCCAATATATAGGCATCCCACATTCTTGAAGCTCTCTAACATATGAGATCATATTCAGGTGGCTAGAAATTAAAAATATTCATGTAAATCTTCTACTCTTTTATAAAGTACAATTTAACCTTCACACTTATTAGCATTCACTTGCTCAATTTTACAATCTAATCAAATTTATATTGATGTTTCCCTTCAAGGAGAAGGATGAGTGATTTTGCTGATGGGGATGGTTGTTGAGTTCTATATAGAATACTTTATGTTTATATTTTTAGATGTTCTTTTACATATTATAATTGGTATATAGATCTATAATTTTTATTAAGTATTTGCATTGGGGTTGGAATCACAAAAGAGCTATCACATGAAAAATAAATTTTGGTTTGGTAGGTCTTAGCAACATTCATACCATCAAATTTTCTTAGAATAAATACAAAACAAGATATTTAATCAAACAAATGGATCATCAATTTTGTGTCATAGTTTTTTCCCTTTGCTTTATGTATTTTGTGGAATGGTATACCTGAGAAAGAATCAAAATGGGTTTATGTGTCTCAACTCTTGTATTTCAACTTGTGATGTTTATTGGTTGTTTCTTGCTCAATAAGTAAGATTCATTGTAGTCTAAATCTGGTCTTCTTTCTTATCTTGTTTAGGAATGTGATATTTTTTAGAAGATGGGCTTCCCAAGACACCCTTTCCTGATGGATGGAAGGGAAAAATTGGGTTTTTGTAGTGGGACTCATGAAAAAGGATAGCTAGGAACTTCAATGGACAACACACGAGTTACAGAGGAAATTTTCACTTCAATGGACCCAATCATCATTTCAACATATTAAAAGTTTTAGAATGAAGATTGTATTATAGCACAATAGTTATTTCTAGAGCATAATAAATCATATTGAAAGAATTAAAATGTATCATAGATCATCATAGTTTGACTCTACATTAATGCAATTTGATTCCTCAAATCTAGCCATTGGTTGTTATGATACTTCATCCAATAGTTGATGCAATATCTTGGTGTCTATGCATTTTTTCTATTTTTAACAATGTTAAAGTTCTTGAATTGATGGCTTCATATTAATAATCTTTTCATTTCATTTTCTAGATACAAATGTTTATTGTACATTGCGTTATAATTCAATGGACCCAATAATATAGTATATTATAATATGGTGGAAATAAGTATAAATGGAAAGGAATGGAGAGATGGGGATTATATAGAGAGAGATGTGATATAATAAAAATTTTAAAGTTGAGGAGTAAACTTATAAAAATTGATTAAGACTTAGAATACTTTTAAATTTTACAAAATCTATTATAAAAGAATAATAATGTAAGGAAACATACTAAAGACTCTATAAGATGATAGTTGGGATTAGACATAATGAAGTAGAAGAGAAGGTGTCTAGATAGATAAGTGGATTAAGAGGATCTATTCAAGAATAATTGAGTATGGTAAGACAAATGACAATTAAAGAAGATATAAGTTTAGATTAAAGGAAGAAGAGAAGTTGAAGAAAATATTTTAGAATGAAGAATAGATACAAAACAATAAACCAAAGAGAGAACCAAAGAGAGACATCAAGATTGTGTTGAAAGACCTTGTAATGAAGAAATTTGAGAAAGAGGAAGTAGTAGTTCATAATGAAATAAAAGAATAGATGAATATTAGATAGATGGAGGATGATATGGTATATGTAGTCAAAGATCCTTCCTATGATTTTATTTTAGGTGTGGAATAGAAGGATAGAGAGTATTTGAATGTTTCCAAAGAAAATGGAGTATTGGTAGAAGACCTAAAGGTTGCACAAGAGTTACAATGCTTATGAGGAGTCAAATGAATGATAAATCCCAATAAATAAATTAGAGAGATATTTTGATTAGAATTCACTATCTTCTTATCACCATCTATGTCAAACTTTTTGAAAGAACAACATAATATTATTAAGAATGATATGCTAGAGTTTAAAATATATTGAAACTAAAATTTAAAGGTAAAAGGTTAAAAAGTAGTAGATGCAAGAATGATGTCGAAGTAACTAGTGATTTTATACAATCATGAGTGATGATTGGTAGACATTGTATTACATATGATTTGGTTTTATATTCAAAAGGACCTTGATATAAGGGACCACATCAAAATATTAAGTCTTTGCACTATGATCTTTAAGTAAACCATTCTCCACAAGTTAGTGAAAATGCCTTTATTCTTGACCTCCCTCAATACTTGAATTTATACTAGATATTCAACATCAAAATAATTAAGCCATATAATTTCCCCCTTTATTAGATTTCACAACTATCCAACATCCTATAAAAATTAAACCTAAAAAAATCAAAAATCAAATTAGAGTGGTTTCATTTTGTTTGTTGTAAGTTGATGGGTGGAGAGCACAGGGAGGAGTTGTAGGTGGGAGATACATAAAACTAATCAAATTTACTTGAGGGGTGACTAATCAATTAGTTTGTTATGTGTAGAGGGTTTTCCAACACTATGTGGATTGAAGGTTTGATAGCACCCAATGTTTTCCAACCTACAATTATTCTATTGGAAACCTTTTCTTATTTAGAGAGTATGAATATAGTGAAAGGAACCTTCAATTCAAAATTTACCATAGTTGTTACTTAGAGTAAAAATTGTGTTTCAATTTCCTCATATGGTGGAAAAAGAAATGCACAAAATAAGCAAAAGTTGGAAAAACACAATGTGTTGTGAGTGATTACATTCTGCTTGTTCTAATCTCAAGGGTGGAGAGCTTGGGGAGGAATTTTAGGTGGGGGATACATAAAACTAATCAAATTGATCTAAGGGGTGACTAACCAATTAGGTTGTTACATGTAGAGGGTTTTAAAACACTATGTAGGTTGTAGGTTTCATAACACCTAGTGTTTTCCAACCTGCAATTATTATGATTAAATTTTTTTCTTATTTAGAGCTTGTATGGATGTAATGAAATTTACCTTTAAAATTTACCATAATTGTTACTTAGAGTAAAAATTTCATTTCCATTTCCTCATATGATGGACAAATAAGTGCACAAAATAATCGCGGGTTAGAAAAACATAGTGGGTTGTGAGTGATTTCATTTTTCTTGTTCTAAGCTCAAGGGTGGAGAGCTTTGAGAGGAGTTACAGGTGAGAGATACATAAAACTAACCAAATTGACCTTAGGGGTGACTAATCAATTGGGTTCTTACATGTAGATGGTTTTACAATACTATGTGGGTTGCAGGTTTCATAACACCCAATGTTTTCCAACCTACAATTATTGTGATGAATTTATTTTCTTATTTAGAGAGTACGAATGTAATGAAAGGAACTTTCAAAATTTACCACAACTCTTAGAGTAAAATCTATGTTTCAATTTCTTCATATGATGGAAAAAGAAATGCACAAAATAATAGTAGGTTAGAAAAACACAGTGTGTTGTGAGTGATTGCATTTTGCTTGTTCTAAGCTCAAGGGTGGAGAGCTTGGGGAGGAGTTTCAAGTTTGGGATACTAAAATAATAAAATTGACATGAGGGGTGACTAACCAATTGGGTTGTTATGTGTAAAGGGTTTTACAACACTATGTGGGTTGTAAGTTTCACAACATCCAATGTTTTCCAACCTGCAACTATTGTAATGAAAAAAAAATGTTATTTAGAGATTACAAATGTAATGAAAGGAACCTTCAATATTTACCACAAATATTAATTAGATTAAATATTGCATTTCAATTTCCTCATATGATGGAAAAATAAATGCAAAAAATAATTGCAAGTTGGAAAACATAGTGGGTTGTGAGTGATATGATTGTGCTTTTTCTATTCTCAAGGGTGGAGAGCTTGGGGAGGAGTTGCATGTGGGGGATACATAAAACTAATTAAATTGACATGATATTGACTAACCAATTATGTTGTTACATGTAGAGGGTTTTACAACATTATGTGGGTTGTAGGTTTCATAACACCTAGTGTTTTTCAAACTGCAATTAGTGTAATCAAAACCTTTTTTTATTTAGAGAGTACAAATGCAATGAAAGACACCTTTAAAATTTAGCACAATTGCTAATTATCTAGCAAAAAATACATTAAATTTTGTCATATGATGGAAAAAAATGCACCAAATAATCATAGGTTGGAAAACACAGTTGGTTGTGAGTGATTTCATTCTACTTATTCTAAGGTCAAGGGCAGAGAGCTTGGGGAGGATTTAAGGTAGGGGATACATAAAAGTAATAAAATTGACTCAAGGGGTGACTAACCAATTAGGTTGTTATGTGTAGAGGGTTTTACAACACTATGCAGGTTGCAGGTTCCATAACACCTAGTGTTTTCCAACCTATAATTATTGTAATTGTTGGTTTTTTTTACACTGTAACCAAGTTTGTCTTCTAATCTACCTATGGAATTGCCAGTTCCAATTAAGGGTAGCTCGAAGGACCTGGACCAACTGATGAGGACTTTAAAAAATCCTCCTACACTTTGGGCTCTGCAAGACTCGGGAGGGTGATCCCTTAATGTGTTTACAACCTCTACACCATTATTATAAATGACATTAACAATAACAGATAATCTCACTTAATAGCTCAACATGATAGGATAATATCAAATAGAATCGATTGTTCATCGATAATATCAACTACCTGGAGCATGAGATAACTAAACACAATCCATATTATAAGATAGTCATTGATTTTCAATTTGTAGCAAGCTCTAGGAAAAGACAAACAATTATTGAACTACACAAATAAGTACAACATAGATCAGTGCCATATATCCATTGCAGGAGTCAAATTCATAAGCATCTAGAGGTATATGACAGATTTAGTATATAACATATAAGATCCCTAACAATATTGTATTACAAATTTATTAGTATGCATTCTAACCCAATACTACTTATCAAATCCTTATACAGAACATATCTGCCTATAATCCCATTCAAGCACTTTAATTAATTCCTTGAATTAAAGCTAAAATAAGGATCACACATACCACAACAGCGAGATGAATGAAAAAACCTTTAGTCATCTTATTCAAAATTTAGATATGCATGTACAGTGGAGAGACATGAGTTTGAATTTATCATTTCAACTCAAATGCTAGTACTATTATACAACATTAAATCCCCATGAATTTAAAACTTGTTATAGAATGACTTAGAACCTAAATTGCATTTCTCTCTAAAACCATTAGACTTTACATTTTTCTCTACAACTTCACCTAGACTCAAAAAAATTTATCTAACTTGCTAACCCGTACTTCTGGCCTTGAAATCCTTCTTATAGAAAATGAAGGAGCAAACAAGCATCTGGCCAAAAAGTACACACGTCACCAGCCAATTGGAGCACCTGGTGATATTCCAAAAATTATTACAATAGCCATCACCCTGGAGAATATTCTTGTTCATCATGTCAGCTGAGGAAAGTTGATGCAACAACAAAAACCACAAGAAGCCCACGCTGAGACTTCCATCAAAGCAAAACTAGAAACCGTTGTAACTGCAACATCTAATTTACCACCTGTTAGTAGACCATTCTTTTTACACTTCCTAAGTCAAATATTTAATTACCCATTTCTGGTATTCTTCATCAGTCGCCCAGTCAAAATTAATTACCTCATTCACCTTGGCATTATAAGGTGTGTATTTTACCGCTACCTAATTTGCATCCCTTTCAAAAGATTCCAAAAATGAGCTGGTACTAATGATTTTATCCATACAGCTCACCAACAAATCATAATCTGAGTCATCACAAATTAAATTAATTTGATCATTGATGACCTCACTTGCTTGATCCTGCCACTGCTGGAGTGACCTTATTTTCCCTTGCTCATCAATTATATCAAGTAACAACCCAATCATTGAAATTCTTCACCAACTCCCTAATCTTCCTACTCAAATCATCTAGTAGGGTTAGAAAACCCTGCAATGACTTAACTAATACTTGAGTAGGCTTTAATGATTGGGGCCTATTATTTGTGTCAAACCTTGAGGCCTTATACATGACATCCAAATCACTGACACTAGGGATCCAATTTTCAATCAATGGTATCACTACCTCTGATCCCTATCAATATTCTCCATTGCATCTAACAACAAAGAATATAAAGAATGTATAGATAGTAACTTATTATCAACCTTTTCATTTAAATGCCTCAAGACATTAGTAACAATATATTTTTTCCTTGAGAAAGATCCCTCATCACTTACCCTCAAAGATGCCTATAATTCATCAATTCTTTGCAAGAGATTCTTCTTTGTAGGATCAATAGAGCACTTTGTTTCTTCATCAATTTGTTCTAAAGGAGGGGTGAGGGAAAGATTTTGAATAGGAGACCCTGGTGTGGAAACAATTGGAGAAGCAGGAGACACTGACCCTACTATGGAAGGTAATGTACTAGTCCTTGGAGCACTTGATGTCTCCCCAATCTGTTTATACCTAAACCTTTCCACCTTAGTCTGCAACTCAACATTCTTCTATTCCATCTTGCGGTATTCCTCAATCAAAAGGTTATACTTCTCCACTAGGCTCTTCTTTTCAACCTCCTCCCTTTCAGCGTTCTTTTGGGCCAACTTGGCCACATTCACAGTAAAATTAATGGCCTCAGTGGTTGAGGTCTCTGTAGCTCTCTTTATTATTAATCCTCCTCTAAAATTTGGATTAATATCAGAAACATCTGGTTTTCTCCCTTGTGGGGCCAATGCCCAAATTGCCAAGGTTTCATACTCTTCACTAAAAGCAGAGTCTTGAAGTGCTGCCTTGACTTCTTCTTTAGAGTCTTGCAAGGGATGCTTAGACTTCATAATAGCATTAAATGCTATAGCATCTGCAATGTCTCATTTAGGCAGAATCAATACACCAACTTGACTCACCAGTTTCCTTCCTTCTTCATGAGTGATGTTCTTGAATTCTTCCATTAATTTAGCTTTTACTTCCTCATCATTCTCCTTGTCTGACTTGTCAGGTCTTAGTTCTCTTCTTTGCCTACATTTATCTTGGTATTCTTCAAATTTCATCCTCCATACCAATTGCAAGAATACATGAGTTTGTACAAATGTATTGTCATCTAGAAACTCCTTGCATACTTCCATTCTTGAATCTTGTACACTTTTACCTTTCATATCTAAATCAGATAAAACCAATTCAGCTGGTCTAGGAGGGAAGGCATACCAACCTGCATGTCATGATCAGTAACAATAATTTCATCCATCAAATTTTCTTGTGGTTGATCAATTCTTTGCCTCTTAGGGCTTGGCTCAGATGGTGGTGATGGGGGACTATCTTTTGGTGATGATTCTAAATCAATGATTTTGATTGCCCCAAGCACTTTGAATTTTGGACCTCGTTGTGAAGGCAACTTCATTATTTGCTTCCCCTTTTTGTCCACTTCTTCCTCATCACTGTTGTTATCCCTTTTCCTCTTGTAAATGGGCCACCTTTCTATAGGTTGGTATACTGGCCTTGTTTCAATTGGTCTAGCACCTTGTTCTTGTACACCCAGACTCAATTCTAAGTTTATCTTCTTGGTTCTCAAGGTGCCCATAATCTCTTTGAAGTTCTTTGTTAGAAAATCAATTTTCTTATGGTGGGGATTGAACTCCAACAGTGGATCATATTTCAGATCCATTTTGTGTACAACATCTAATAGCTTACTATAAGCTATCCATTTCTCCTTGTTCAACTCCTGTTTATTTAGGTTAGACTCATTTCTAATCAGGTCTTCAGGAAAGTTGAATTCATGCACAAACTTGCCAGCTTTTATTCTTTGTCTGAAAAGGGTAAAGAAACCCTTAGGATCATGTTGCCGCTTTGGACCACACCTCAAATGATAATCCTCAAAGAATTTCTCAAAATGCACCCAACCTCCCTTTGAAAATGCAAAATCAGACACCACTATATAATTTGGGAAAAATGTTCTCTTACCCCTCCCAGTGAGGTTGTCCTCATGAATACAACCTATTTGCCACATAACTTCTACGAACCCCACTCTTGGTGGCACACTGTATGGCAGTATATGAGGGGCTCCCTGAAAACCATATACCCTCAAAACAATGCTGACTAGGTATGGGATAATGTCACCCCAATTATGGAAGACCTTTAATTCTAGTTTCCTCCCCTTTGGCATGAAGAAATCATGTAATTCCTCAGGGATCCTAGGTACATTCATCATCATTCTAGCCCTCAATCTGGAAGCAAAGCAATTATCAAATTGCACATAACTGGTGTTTTCCTTATTGCAAGATAAATCTGCAACCCATATATGTACTGGCAATCTTTCTCCATCAACCAATTGCCTTAATTTCATCCTTTCAGAGAAGAAATCAGCATTCTTGAACAAGAACATATGCATTAGCATAGAATAGGAAAAGAATTGAGTGTCGGTATGATTTTTCTACAACTTTGACAGCCCTTCATGTATCCTCTCATCCAAGAAAGAAGCAAAGTCATATGTCATAGAGAAGCTAGGGTGTTGTATTTGCACCCCCATGAACATGTATGCAATGGGCATAACCGTACCAGGACTAAAACCAAAAATATGACACAATGAATAGAAAATGGCCAGGAAATGATTTGTAAAAAAATTTAATCTGAAAGGTTCCTGGTCACTGGGGCTAAGATGAAATCTTCAACCTCCTTCCCTACCCAAATGAGGTGGAAGCAACTTAGTTTTGAAAAGAGATTACAACTTTGCATATTCCTACTTCATTTCCTCAAGATTGATAGGAACCAAGTATTCACTCAGTTCACTCAAGTCAAAAATCTGTTGGACCTCTTCTCTATTAATGCTCAACAAAACCTTTCCATCATTATCCTTGATTACCCATGTGATAGGGTCATATCTTGCAACCACTACCCTAAGCAGGTCTACATTAGAGAACACATTTGGTACCACTAGCTTTCCCAAATCATACATCCAACCATTTGAAAAGGGGTGAGGAAAATTCCTCTGTCCATACCACAATCTGAACATTTCCAAGCCTATGAGAGGAACCCTAGCATTGGCTATGTTGGAGAAATTGTATACTAACCCTTCCCCCAGGATTTTCCCTCACATTAGAATCAATCCCTTCTTCCTATCATTCGTTGACAAGGGAAATTGATCTAGGAAATCATCGTATAGGTTTCTTCTTAAATAGTCAACTTGGCCAAAATGTTGCTTTGGTGGTGCCATCTCAGACAAACTAGGGCCTCTTTACAATGTTATACTTCAAATAGCTAGGACTAACCAGAGATAGAAAATCATAGAACAAAACACTGCAATATCTCACAACTATAATTAAACTATAGCCCTAACAAATTTATCAACAAGCTCAATGAAAAGCACAACAAATCTTTTCCAAAATTCAAGTGTAGAATGACCGGAAGACATAGAAATTAACTCATGGCTTTATTTGTAGAAATCCCAAATTTTGGTTGCAATGATTCACAACTTCACTTTCGGCTCTAAAGCTGATTGGCAAAATACTTGAATGATTTGTAATACAAATAAAGCAAGAGAATTGATTTTATTTTGATCAAATCATGCCAGTAAGTGTCTCATCCACCATTAAATCTCACTCGCGTGTTGCACGAATGGCTCCAACCATATTTGATGCATATTTAAATTCGAGCCATCGATCTTTCAATTAGATCAAATCATCGAACGACCGCCTTCAAAACAAGCTAACACAATTGCCAATGTGGTAATAAGGGGCCCACCATACCATACACTACCAAGAAAGTACACGTGGTGGTCACCCACAATATCACAATTAGTAAAGATCCTGCAACTTTGGATCACACAATGGCAAGCAATCGTAGATCTTGAGCATTAGTGATCTTGTTCATTCAACATAGTTGCCAGCCTTATCATTAACCATCGAGCAACTTTCCCACCTAGATTATAAGAGATCCATTGATTTAAAACATGTGCGTCATAAAAACAATTTAGTAACCTACCTTCTAATATATTAAGGCCGGATTAATTTCCTTTATGCTTTCGACCTCATCGGATGAGAGACGTGGCACCCACTCATGATATTGCAATCAGTAAAAACCTTGTAACTTCTGATCACACAATGGCGGGCAACCATTGAGATCTGATGATAATTGATCGACGGTCAACCAAACTTATCTCCTTTGGCCCCACCAAAAAGGACATGTGGCGCCTGCTCGTGATATCGTGATCAACCAAAGCATTGTGGTGGGGTCATCACGAGATAGCGGGAAACGACTGAGATCAAAAGGAAATTGATCAACGGTAGCGGGAATTTGATTCCTCTTGCAAAACAAAACATTTATTAAGAGGACAAGGGGACATCACTAGGCCAATGGTAAACAATGACATAAGTTTTTTTTAAATGATGAAACACGGGGCGAACCAAGACTTAGAGTACAAATGTAATGAAAGACACCTTCAAAATTTACCACAATTGTTACTTAGAGTAAAACTTGTGTTTCAATTTCCTCATATGATGGAAAAGGATATGCAAAAAATCATCACAGGTTGGAAAACACACTAGGTTGTGATTGATTACATTTTGCTTATTCTAAGCTCAATCATGGATAGCTTGGGGAGGAATTGCAGGTGGGGAATACATAGAACTAAGTAAATTGACCTAAGGTGTCACTAACCAATTGGGTTGTTATGAGGAGAGGGTTTTACAATTGTATGTGGGTTGTAGGTTTAATAACACCTAGTGTTTTCCAACATACAATTTTACATAACATTATGAATGTAAGCAAAACCTTCTATTATTTACATAGTAATAATGCAATGAAAGTTACCTTAAAAATGTATCACAACTGTTAGTTAGAGTAAGAAAGTGAAATTCCATTTTTACTATACCAAAGAGTTGTTCTAAAATTTGAAGGTGGAATTCATTACATTCTTGGTGTATACAAAAAAAAAAGTTTTTATAAGGAAATAATTGACAAGGGAAAGTGTGTTTTCCAACACTATAAATAATGTGAGCATTTTTTTGTTCCAATCAAATGAAGGAAGTGAAATTCCATTTTTACTGTACCAAATAGTGGTTCTAAAATTTTTAAGTGGACTTCATTACATTGTTGTTGTGTACGAATCAAAAACTTTTCATATGGAAATATCTGACAAAGGATAGTGTGTTTTCCAACACTGCAATAATGTGAGCATTTTTCATAAGGAAATAATTGACAGGGGACAGTGTGTTTTCCAAAAATAGAAATAATGTGAGCATTTTTCATAAGGAAATAATTGACAAGGGATGGTGTGTTTTCCAACACTGCAAATAATGTGAGCATTTTTTTGTTCCAATCAAATGAAGAAAGTGAAATGCCAGTTTTACTGTACCAAATAGTTGTTCCAAAATTTTAAGGTGGACTTCATTACATTGTTGGTGTGTACGAATCAAAAAAAATTCATAAGGAAATATTTGACAAGGGATAGTGTGTTTTGCAACACTGCAATAATGTGAGCATCTTTCAAAGGGAAATAATTGATAGGGGACAATGTGTTTTCCAACACTGGAAATAATGTGAATATTTTTCATAAGGAAATAATTGAAAAGGGACAGTGTTTTCCAATGTTGCAAATAATGTGAGCATTTTTTTTTCCAATCAAATGAAGAAAGTGAAATGTCATTTTTATTATAACAAATAGTTCTAAAGTTTTAAGGTTGACTTCATTCCATTGTTGGTGTGTACAAATCAAAAACTTTTCATAAGGAAATATCTGACAAGGGATAGTGTGTTTTCCAACACTGCAATAATGTGAGCATTTTTCATACGGAAATAATTGACAGGGGATAGTGTGTTTTCCAACACTAGAAATAATGTGAGCATTTTTTATAAGGAAATAATTGAAAAGGGATAGTGTTTTTTCCAACACTGCAAATAATGTGAGCATTTTTTTGTTCCAATCAAATGTAGAAAGTGAAATTCCATTTTTAGTGTACCAAATAGTTGTTCTAAAATTTTAAGATGGACCTCATTATATTGTTTGTGTGTAAAAATAAAAAACTTTTCATAAGGAAATATCTGACAAGGGATAGTGTGTTTTCCAACGCTGCAATAATGTGAGCATTTTTCATAAGGAACTAATTAACAGGGGACAATGTGTTTTCCAACGTTGGAAATAATGTGAATATTTTTCATAAGGAAATAATTCATAAGGGATAGTGTGTTTTCAAACATTGCAAATAATGTGAGCATTTTTTGTTCCAATCAAATGAAGAAAGGGAAATGCTATTTTTGGGTATGTGCAGGATCACGATAGGCCAAAAAGTGGCGATATGATGGGTATGTGTAGGGTATGTGGTTGACGACCTTTTTTTACCTAAAATTGATGAAATGAAAAGGGTTTTTAAAGGAGATTCTCAAATTTCTACCAATATAACTTATGCTTTACTTTGAATTTAATAAATAATTATTATTCATTTTTTATTTGAATTACGACTAAAGTCCTAATTAATAGGATGATTGAAAAATATCTATAACTTTCAAACAATATAACAGTTTTTTGAATCCAAAACATCTATAAAATTCTATGCTTCACATACTATAGGATTAAAAAAAATGAATTTCATGAAGTTTTGACCAAGTTAAGGTGGTTAGACATGATTTTTTATATTTTTTAAAAGTTGTAATAAAAATTCATAAATAATTATTTACTTGGAAAAAAATTACAAAAAAATGCATCACATGGGACATGATTCCTCTACTTATATATAAAATTTTATAAAAAATATTATCATTTTATTGTGGTTAGGGTGGTCAGACAGACACCTACTTATTATTTTTTCTCTAAAATTTAAGTACTACTCCATTGAAATTTAAAATTTTCACCAAATAGATTTTTTTTTAAAACAAACCTAGTAGTTTAGAAACTACATTCCATTTGCTACATATTCTATTCTTACATATTTTTGAAATAATATAGATAACTTATTCAAATTTTTACATCAAGTTGCCCAACTCTGATTTTTCTGAATTTTTCACCACTTAAAGGCCTGTTTTATCCATGATGATCTTGCACATACCCTTTTACTGTACCAAATAGTTTTTCTAAAGTGTTAACGTGTGCTTCATTACATTGTTGGTGTGTATGAATCAAAAAATTTTCATATGAAAATATCTGACAAGGGACGGTGTGTTTTACAACATTGCAATAATGTGAAAAATTTTCATAAGGAAATATTTGATAGGGGACAATGTGTTTTCCAACACTAGAAATAATGTGAGCATTTTTCATAAGGACATAATTGACAAGGGATAGTGTGTTTTCCAACACTGCAAATAATGTGAGCATTTTTTTCCAATCAAATGAAGAAAGTGAAATGCCATTTTTACTATACCAAATAGTTGTTCTAAAATTTTAAGGTGGACTTCATTACATTGTTGGTGTGTACGAATCAAAAAAACTTCATAAGAAAATATCTGACAAGGGATAGCGTGTTTTCCAACACTGCAATAATGTGAGCATTTTTCATAAGGAAATAATTGAAAGGGGACAGTGTGTTTTCCAACATTGGAAATAATGTGAGCATTTTTCATAAGGAAATAATTGACAAGGGACAGTGTGTTTTCCAATAGTGCAAATAATGTGAACATTTTTTGTTTCAATCAAATGAAGAAAGTGAAATTTCATTTTTGCTATACAAAATAGTTCTAAAATTTTAAGGTGGACTTCATTATATTGTTGTTGTGTATGAATCAAAAAATTTTCACAAGGAAATATCTAACAAGGGACAGTGTGTTTTCCAACACTGCAAATAATGTGAGCATTTTTTTTTTCCAATAAAATGAAGAAAGTGAAATGCCATTTTCTACTATACCAAATAGTTCTCAAATTTTAAGGTGGACTTCATTACATTGTTGGTGTGTAAAAATAAAAAAAAATTCATAAAAAAATATCTGAAAAGGGACAGTGTGTTTTCCAACACTACAAAAATGTGAGTATTTTTCATAAGGAAATAATTGACAGGGGACAGTGTGTTTTCCAACACTAGAAATAATGTGAGAATTTTTCATAAAGAAATAATTGACAAGGGACAGTGTGTTTTTCAACACTTCAAATAATGTGAGCTTTTTTTGTTCCAATCAAGTGAAGAAAGTGAAATACCATTTTTACTTTACCAAAGAGTTGTTCTAAAATTTGAGGGTGGACTTCATTACATTCTTCTTTCATATGAAACAAAAAACTTTTCATAAGGAAATAATTGACAGAGGACAGTGTGTTTCCAACACTGCAAATAATGTGAGCATTTTTTTGTTCCAATCATATCAAGAAAGTGAAATGTCATTTTTACTGTAACCAAAGAGTTGTTCTAAAATTTGAAGGTGGAATTCATTAAAATTTTGGTGTGTACGAAACAAAAACTTTCCATAAGGAAATACTGACAAGGCATAGTGTGTTCTCTAACACTACAAAATAATGTGAGCATTTTTTTATTCCAATCAGATGAATAAAGTGAAATACCATTTTTACTATACCAAAGAGTTGTTCTCAAATTTGAAGGTGGACTTCATTACATTCTTTGTCCATATGAAACACAAAATTTTTATAAGGAAATAATTGATAGGGGACAATGTGTTTTCCAACACTACAAATAATGTGAACATTTTGCGTTCCAATCAAATGAAGAAAGTGAAATTCCATTTTACTGTACCAAAGAGTTGTTCTGAAATTTAAAGGTTGACTTCATTACATATTTTTTTCTTATGAAACAAAAATAAATCACAAGGAAATAACTAACATGGGGCAATGTGTTTTCCAACACTACAAATAATGTGAGTAGTCAAAAAGTTAAATATTTTCCCTTTTGGAAATCCTACAAATATCTCCCCTTTCTTTTTCCAATCCATAACATTATCCACCCTTTCCAATAAACCTCCTCTTGAAACTTAGTTTTTTCCTCCTTCTTGATATCCCTCATATATAAAAACTCACAATTGCAAAAATAAGATAAGGTACTAGTAAGTGAGAAATATTTGTTAAAATTTAAGATAGGTACATATCATGAGGAAGTATTGCATCACGTTAAAGGATATATGCCATTTATTTTTGGGAATATTGGCCATGGTAGTATGAGAATAAATTCATACATTTGTATAAAGATAATACTTACACTATGATGAAGGACAAAAAGAAACATACTGTAGGGATGGAAGATTTGATAAACTATTTGAGTGTCATAAACTATTTTACCAAGATCTAGATTTCAAAGTAGTTATGACTAGATCATAATAGAGGGAGGGAGAGAGAGAGGGAAGGAGGGAGATAGGAAGTGGTAGGGTGAGAGGGATATGAGGGAGAGAAAGAGGGAAGAAGAGAGATAGGGATAGGAATAGAGAGTGGTAGGGTGGGAGAGATAGAGGGAAGGAGGGAGATAGGGAGTGGTATGGTGGGAGGGATATGTATATATAGAGTTGAGGGAGGGAAGGAGGGGTAGGTGGAAAGAGTGTGAGGGAGAGAGAGGGGGAGGGATGGAGATAAGAAGTGGTAGGGTGGGAGGGATAGAGGGAGGGAGAGAAAGAGGGAAGGAGGGAGATAGGAATTGGTAGGGTGGGGGGGATAGAAGGACCCAAAATGGACTTAGTAGGAGGGAGAGATGTGATGGTGGGTTGTGGGAAATTTAGGCACCCAAAATGGATTTCAAGAGACCAATATTTTATAGAAAATAATTAGTAGGATTTCATAGGGTATCCTTCATAGTACACACTTCACATTGTACATGTTGCTTCATATAAGAAATTTTTCAATGTCAACAACCAACATTTTCTCTTTATGCAAAAGAATACCAAAGTGTGTGTTGCTTAATATAATAATTTGCTTCATATAAATAGTAGGGATTTCATAGGGTATCCTTCATAGCAGGTACTATAATGTATGAAATGAAAAAGGAATCTACTCTAAAAGCACTTGAAAATAATAAAGGAATTAGTCTATAGGATTTCATTTGTAGATAAGAAAACAAATGGAGGAGGTCAAATACATTTGTGTAAATCTATTTCATGTACACTATGTTGTGCAACAACACATTTAGGATGATAACATCCCCTACTTACTGTATACACCTAAAAATGGTTTGGCTATTCTAATTAATTAAATACAATTTATTTGATTAATTAACCCTTTTTCATCTCCTTATAAATAAATAGAAATATTTATTTATATAGTTCACATTTAATTCTTCTATCTTTATTATATTATTTCATCTTAATTAAACAAACAAATCACATAATTTGTTTTATTTAATTACCACATTTCTTCTATGTTTATTTAATAAAAAGATTTCTATATTTTTTTTATTAAATTAAATATCCTCTTTTGCTAATTTGAATAAATCCAAATAATTCAATTAAAGCATATTTCTATAGCTATTTCCTCTTTTAACCCATCATATGTGCCAAAAAAAATAGATATTTTATATCTAATTATTTCAACTCAGCCTTCACGGTCAAATTTGGAGACAAATTTGAGACAAATTATAGTAAAACTTCTTCATCTTCTTCCATTGATCATTCCTATCCTCTGGCTGAATGTTTTTGTGGGGAGGAACAATCTCCCTAATCTTCTCAGGATTCTTCATCCTTCAAATCAAATCCAAACCCTTACTTCCTGCCACATCACAAATATGTTGTCGGGAATTTATAAATACAGATTCATTCCACAGGAAATGGATCCCCAACTTTGTGCAATCTTACTCTGTAGAAATAACATTAGAGAAATTAAGCATTTGAGCATTGAACAAATATCAAATAGTAATTAGCAATCATATAGCAATCATATTTATGGCTTTTCATTTAGCTGCATCTTAGTTTACAGTAGTTTTTTTTATCATTTTCATGTCATTTTAGGCTATAGTATCATCATCATATCATTTAGAAATCATTACATAGGATTAGATTCCTGCATTTTACAATATCTCATTCTCTATATTGTCATTTTAACAGTCACAGTGCTTAAAAATCTAAGAGCCATAGTGATTTAATAAATCTTTGGAGATAGAGAGCAATAGGATGCTTTCAATAGATTTCTAGATTTTCGTAGTTTAATCATTGTTTAAATCTCTTGATATAAAGTTTTATTAGGTGTGTTATTCATTTATGCATATTTTACTCACACATAAATTGGTGCTCACTATGGGGCCAAAAACCCCATTTTTAACATCTTTTCTAGAAAGGTTTGTTTGCAAGTTTTTGACATGTTTTATTTTGGCGTGATCGAGAGTTTTTACAGCACATATGACCTCTAGATCAACACATCCAATCACCATTCTAGTGCATCCACAGAATATTCTGGTGCATCCATAGAATATTCTGATTCATATAAAGACTATTCTGGTGCATCTAGTACCAGTTTCACTACAGTCGGGGGGTTTTTCTATAGTGCATCTAACCTTTGTTTTAGTGCATACACTAAATTCTATAGCACATTGATCTATTATTTTAGTGCATTTAAATACTGTTTTGGCACATATAAATCTTTTTTTAGCGCATCCAATGACTGTTATGGTGCATCTGACTGTTTTTACATAATTTTATATTTCTAAGAATTAATCCCTTTTTTCTGTCTTGTAGTTACAAAATACATTGGTTAAAGATAATTGTCGGAAACACTTACACCAGCAAAGATAAAAATTTACAAATTACTAATGGTGTCTGCAGGTATTTAATTTTATTATTTCTTTTCCTTTGGTTAAGATAGTGCATCTAGCTTAATTAAAGAAATAGTTTAAACCCCATGTCCACTGTGTTTCGAAAGAAATAGGCTTATGCTCTCCCCTTAACTAGGTGATTAGAATGCTAGACTTGCTATCCTACTTTATTAACATCTTTAGAAGGTTTTCCATAGTGGGAAAAAGTACTCACCCTATGGGAATGACCTAAGTGGGAACAACCAAAGCCAAGTTTTCCAACCCACTCTAATCAAAAGTGAATTTGGGGAAACCCACAATTCAACGACAATGTGCAAGATAACCACCCCCAAAATATTTGTTCTAAGGATTGAGAGGTTTCCTGAGGGAGTTTATCATTCGGCATGCCAAACAGATACCCTTTCTAATAACTTTAGTGTAGAATTCAACTGTCAGTTTCTGAACACTTTTTATATCACGGTGCAAGGGGAGGGAAGAATCTACCCTCAAGACACTCAACATATAACTATCAGAGACCCTAGCCAAAAGTGGAGGATTTGACTTTGGTTAAGACTCGGGAAAGGAAAAAAATGGGCACCCTCTAGGGGGTGACAGGGTTGTGTGAGCTGACATAGTTGCAAGTTGTGGGTTGTGATATTCTAAGTGACCTAGTTGATAATTAGAAAAGTGATTGAATTGTCTTTATTTGTGTTAAACCCATGGAAATTGAAAGAATCAGACTTGGTTCTAGAATACACACTCTTTGTTTAATACATAGTGTTGAAACCAATGTTTACAAACTTTTTAGTGTTTTTGTAAAGTCATTTCTGGAGGTACCATCCAAATGGATCATCAAATTCCAAGATTTACAAGGAAAATACCCCTCCAAAATCTTCATTGGTTAGAAAATTACTTCCTAGGATCAATCTTTTACTGAGAAAAAGCAGAATAAATGGGCATAAACTATGAAAATACTGACCACTTCTAGATTAGCGCAACCAACCTCTATTTCAGTGCATCTTCCATATTTAAACAACACATTTAAACTCTGTTTCAGTGCATTTGTCCTATTTTACATCACATCTACCCAATTTGTCAACGCATTTACCTAGAATTTTAACACAACCAACCTTTGTTTCAGTGCATGTACCCAGTTTTTTAGTGCATTCAGTTAGTTTATCAGCACATTCACACCCTGTTATAGCACATATGAGGTTTGTTATAGTGTATTTGAAGTCTATTATAGCACATCTAAAGTCTATTATAGCTCATCTGAAGTCTATTATAGCGCATCTAAAGTCTGTTATAGTGCATTTGAGGTATGTTATAGTGCATCCATAGAATAAAAAACTAGAGAGTTATTTTCCCCATCAGTCAGATAGTTAACATCAGTATATAAATTTTTATTAGAACAAAAAAATTTTTATCAGTCAAACCATTATCTCAAAAACTTGCCAAAGACTAAACTTTTCAAGTGACATTATTCAAAATAAATCAAGATCTAACATTCTAAAGTGCGTAAAAATCACCAAACATAAATCTAATTGTTAAGCTAAGTTTCGTTATCAGGATTTTTCATCCTACAATCACAAAAAGAAGCAAAATAATCAGAGTTTAATTTAGTATCAACAATAGAATTTATCATTTTATTGGACTTAGTTAATATCCTTGGCACTCATCCAAACAAAAAGATCAAAGTTTAGTGAAAATAACAACACTTGTATGCCATTTTTGACAAGATTACAAAGGCAGAAACTTAGAGAGAAAAAAATTGAAACACTAAATACCATGGCTGAAGAAAATTCCTTATACAAATTCCACAAAAATGATGGTAATCAAATAACTGAAGAGGATATCCAAATGACACAACAAGATCATAACTTCCATAAATTTATGGAAAAAGTTTTGGAACAAGATGGAGAAAAATACCTTTTGATGCTAGATGAACTAGGTGCAAAACTTCCAAAGGACTTTGACATCAATCGACTAAAAGAAGCACCTATAAGAGCTGAGACTGAACCATAAAACATAGATCAAGTGGTTGCCCTAACACATCAAATGCAAAATTTACAACTTTAGGATATGCAAAAAGGGACCATGAAAAGATACTTGTTACAAGACATTTGTCCCTATCCTTTCAATCCAAGTGTGGACATGATACCCTTTCCTAGACATTGTGAATTCCCAAAATATGAAAAATACAATGGTAAAACCGATCCAATAGATCATGTGAGGGAATTCCAAACAATAAGCTTATAATTTGCATAAGAGGAAACTTATTTGATGAGACTGTTCCCAAGAAGCTTAGGAGGTCAATATATGGAATGGTTCTCTAAATTACTACTAGGAATTCAATCTTTTGAAGAGCTAGTTAACAAGTTTATCTCACAATATTCCTATAATATTCAACATGAGATAACAATAAAGGATCTTTACAATACCAAACAAAAGAAAGGTGAAACATTCCTCTCCTTTTTACAATAATGGGAAGGTTGTTTGCTAGGTATCCTCATTCCATACTTGAAGAGGAAAATATGGAACTATTCATTGACAACCTAACTAATGAGATGAGCTACAAGCTTGAACTACAATGCCCCCCTACATATGAGAAAGCAATTGAAAAAGGGCTCAAGATCGAAGAAGCCTTGGTCAACAGAGGGGTAATAAAACACTACAATGAAGGATCAAATAATATAAACTCCTTGAATCACTATAATAACAATGATAAACCAAAGTTTTGGAAAAATAATAGAAATATTGGTAACAATGATGCTGCAACTAAAACACAAAATGTGAAATTGGTATTTAATTTGATGGAAACTACTGCAATTTAGACCAATCTAAACAATGACCAAAACATCAATCAAAGTGTCAATAAAAAAATAACCCAAACAATGGTGAATCTAAACCACAATCATATCAAAAACTATTTAATCGAAGAAGATTCACACTGTTGGGGCAAACACTAGAATCAACCATGATAGAACTTCTTACACATGGACTTATCACATTACCTGAAGCAAGAAATTGGGAACCAAGAATAAATCCATCATGGTGGAATGATACAAATTACTATGAATTTCATAAAAACAAAAGACATAAAACAAATGATTGTATGCAGTTAAAACATCTAGTACAAGACTTGATTGATAACAAGAAAGTATTCGTAGAAGGACATCAAACGAACAATGATCATAGTGCATTTAAAAATCCTTTACCAAATTATGAAAAGGGGGAATCTTCTGCAAAACAGTAAAGGTAAAAATGTAAATTACATTTATGATAGCACTATTCATTATATTTATGCGATTTAGAATAATGGTGCCACTGATAATCAAGTTGATAATGTTGGAATCAATGACATCATACCATTAAATCTGATCCCAAACATGGTCACATCCAATAATTAGATTAATGTCATAAAAATTAGGGAAAAGAAAGATTATCAACCAGTCAACATAACAACAAGGGGGAAATCCAAAGTAATATTGAAAGGAGTTGCATCTAAAACCACTGTTGTCCCATCAAATTATACAACATAGTCGATCAACTGCAGAAAATACCAGCCCAAATATCAATATTAGAACTCCTTAAAATCTCACCATCTCATAAGGAGGTTTTGGAACAAGCTCTTGTGGCCACCACAATACCCAATAATTTGGAAGTTTTCCAATTCTAGGCTATGGTGGGAAACTTAACCACACCTCACTGCCTATCATTTTTCGAACAAGATGATGTATCACTTACTCATCCACACTATTTTTCCCTTCACATTGAAGTCTTAATCCACAAACACCATGTTAAATGTGTCCTAATAGATGGTGGAGCTGGTTTAAACATTTTCACTTTAAAACTAGTCCGTGCACTAGGATATTCTGATAATGCTATTGATGTCAGAAGGAAAGTCACAATAAAATCTTATGACGAAGAAGAAATATCCTTCAGGGGATTGATCGTGTTGCCTATTCAAGTAGGACCAATTGTGAAGAATATAGTTTTCCAAGTGATAGACAAAGAGATGACATATAATATGCTCTTGGGACATCCTTGGATTCACGAAATGCAAGTAGTACCTTTAACTTATCATCATTACTTAAAGTTTCATGTCAATGGACAAGAAGTCACTATTTCAGCTAACTACAACAATCCCCAATATTTTAACATGCTTAAAACAACTCAAGACACTTTTGTGCCCAATAATAGGGAAGAAAACACTTCTAGTCCATCCAACAGTGAAAGGAAAAAAAGCATGGTATCTAAATGGGTTGAAAAAAAGGACAAGTCAAAAGATACAAGTGTTGTTGACTCCACTCCATCAAACAACGAAGGTCAACTAAATTCACTATCACAAAAATTCAAGGAAAAGATCTAGTTAAAAGATAAAGGAATGGGAGAGTATTCCATTGACCAATCTCTACGTCTTTCACAACTACTGCCATCTCCAAGATCATATGGGCAGCCATCAACATTAACACAACAATCATCGCAACCTACCACAGTTTTGGATGATAGATTTGTAAAGGAAAGTAGTTTAGAAGATGAATATGAAGATAAGGCCATCCTCAATTGGCTCTACAAAGATGAGGAAGCCTCTACATCAACAACTATCAACATAAAGACAAATCAATATGGAAAGGGAAAGACAATATTAGAGAAAATAGGGTATGAAGGAAAAGGACCTATTGGTAAAATAAAAGAGGGCATTGTAGAACCCATCCAACCTCTCACACTTCATTCAAAGGAAAAAATAGGATTGGGTTATAAAGAGGAAACAAAAGAAGAAATCACTCATAAAGTTGTTGAAAGAATTCTTCAAGTGTGAGATTCTGAAACAGATTCCAATGAGTATGAGTGGGATTCTTTATTTGAAACATCATACAAGGACATACAAATTGATCTCATAAAAGAGTATGCACCCACACGTGAGGAGGGACAAAGCTTAGGGACTAGACCCCTTGTATTTGTATCACAAAATATTGATGACTCAAGTGAGGATGGACAAATATCAAGTGAGATAGATGACTTGGACGAGAGTAACATCATAGACCTTGACATCGCTATTGAAAATCTTGACATGGCTAATAGAACCCTCATTGCCATTGACCTTAGCCAATCTAATGACCTTTTACCCTTAATACATCCTGAACTTATCGACTGGGAACCAACTGGACCTATCAATGTACCTATCTTTGCGAATGAAGATGCTATCATTAATTTCCTTTATTGTGGAAAACCTGAGACAAGTTCTACTCATAAATCTCATAATGACGCTTTGAGTCAGGAGGGTGTCAAATATTCCAGTTGCAAAATTGAAAATAGGAATAATGGATCTAATTGTGAAAATTGTTTAACGACAACATTAGATCTTGAAAAAGTAAAAATAAAGAACACATCTGACAGTGAAAACCTCTCTGAGGCATCAAAATATGGGAGATTTGACACCCTTTGACAACACTATCATGAAAGATAATTAGTATTGGTGGAGCCTACATAGTCTATCAATCTGGGCACAACAAAAAAATAAAAAACTCTACATCTGGCAGCATCTATGATTGAACAAGAAAAGCCTGAATTCACTAAGTTCTTTGAGGAAAGACACATTAAATTTTCCTGGTCTTACTCTGATATGCTAGGTTTAGATCCATATCTTCTAATGCATCATTTATCTCTACCATCTGGAATAAAACCCATGAAGCAAAAACTAAGGAAAATGCATCCACATATCACCTTGTTGGTAAAAGAAGAGTTGAAAAAGTTGTTAGATACAAGATTAATTAGATCTATTGATTATGTTGAGTGGATTTCTAATATTGTACCTATTTTTAAACTAGATAGTAGTATTAGAATATGTACTGACTTTAGAGATCTCAACAAGGCATTCCCAAAGGATGATTTTCCTTTTCCAAACATTGACATTAATGTAGACTTAATAGCAGGACACACCATGTTATCACTAATGGATGGCTTCTTAGGTTACAACCAAATCAAAATAGCACCAGAAGATTAGGAGAAAACAATATTCACATGTCCATGGGTAACATTTTGTTGGAACATCATGCCCTTTGGGTTGAAAATGCAGGGGCTGCATATCAGCGAGCAATGAACACCATTTTCCATGACATGATGCATACATTTATGGAGGATCACATGGATGATATATTAGAAAAGTCATATAGCAAAGAAGGACATCTAGATATCTTGGATAAAATCTTTACCAGATTAGAGAAGTTCGATGTCAGATTAAATCCTAAGAAATGTGTGTTTGGTGTTACAACAACGAAGCTTCTAGGATACATAGTTTTAGAAAAGTGTATCAAAGTGGATCCTATAAAGGTCAAGGCCATAATGGAAATGCTTCCATCGAAGAATATCAGTCAACTATGGTCTCTACAAGGTAGGCTACAATCAATCAGGAGGTTTATCTCCCAATTAGTAGACAAAAGTCATCCCTTCAATCATTTGTTACATAAGAATGTCTCTTTCAAATGGGATCAAGGATGTGAAAAAAATTCAATAAAATAAAACAATATCTGATGTCACCACCCATACTAATGCCACCTACAGAAGAGAGACCATTATTACTAGACATTGCAACAAATGAGATTTCTTTGGGAACTCTATTAGCACAGGAATATCCTATAAGAAAGGAACAAACTATCTATTATATCAGCAAGACTTTGAATGGTTATGAGATAAATTACACCTTCATCAAGAAATCTTGTTTGGAAGTGGTGTTTATTACTCAATAGTTGCGGCATTACATGTTAACCCACACAGTTAAAATCATAGAAAAGATTGATCCATTAAAGTATTTACTCAACAAGGCTGCCCTAATAGGAAGACTAGCTAAGTGGGTCATGATCTTGAGTGAATTTGACATCCAACATGTAGATCAAAGAGCCATCAAGTGTCAGGTAATAGCCGATCAGTTAGACGAACCTCCATTAATAGATAATCGTCCAATGATCATAGATTTTCCTGATGCGGACATTCTTACTATGACAACACAATAATGGATGCTTTATTTTGATGGGTCCTACACACAACATGGGTCAAGTGTAGGAATTCTATTTGTTACACCTCAAGGAAATACCATCCCAAAGTCCTACAGACTCATGTTTCCATGTACAAATAACATAGCTAAATACAAGACTAATTAATCATTGGCATCAAAGTGGCAGTTGAATGGAAGATTGCAGAGCTACAAGTATATGGAGATTCACAACTAGTCATTTATTAGGTAAATGATGAATATCAAAACAAAGATGAGAATTTGATACCATATAAGAAAATGGTGGATGATTACAAAAATTACTTTGTATATATCAAATTTGAACAAATTCCAAGGGAAGAAAACAAAGCCGTTGATGTTATGGAAACAATTGCTTCTCTCTTACAAATACCAGAAAAGCAAGGTCATTATGAGTTTATGGTGGAACAAGTGTCTGATCCTACTTATGATAATCCTAAATCTCAAACCATATGCCATTTAGTTGGTGTTGAATCCTCAATTTATGGAAAGACCTACGCTTACTTAAAAGACAATATCCTTCCTCCCGATCTTTCTAGAAACTAGAAACACAACTTCATCTACCAAACCACATGACATACCTTAATTGCTAACATACTTTACCATTGAGGTCTAGATGGTACTCTTCTTCGGTGTCTAGAACATAACGAGTCTAAGACAGTCTTACATGAGGTTCATGAAGGTATTTGTGGAACTCATTCAAGTGGACTAACCCTAGTGAAGAAACTCCTTCATTTGGGGTATTACTGGCTAAATATGGAGGAGTCTTTTTAGTTTGTTAAGAAGTGCCAAAAATCTCAAATCCATGGTAACCTAATCCACACACCAACACAAGAATTGCAACTGTTCACTTCAACATGGCCTTTTTGTCAGTGGGGATTGGACCTAGTAGGAAAGATTAATCCATCTTCATCCAATGGACATAAATTTATAATCACAACCACAAACTACTTTAAAAAGTGGATAGAAGTTGTTCCCTTGCCAACAATCATTGGCAAACAAATTTCTTCTTTCATACTAAATTACCTAAATTTTCAGTATGGCATTCCTCAGTCCATTGTCACAGACAATGGTAGACCTTTTAAGAATCAAGATGTTAAAAAAATATGTGAGAGATTTCATATCCAACATCATTTTTAAACCCCATACTATCATCAAGGAAATGGCCAGGTAGAGGCATCAAACAAAACTATTCTGAAAATCCTAAAGAAAATGGTCAATGATGTTGGACGTGATTGGCACATTCAACTAAACCCTGCTCTGTGGGAATACCAAACCAGCATCAGAACACCTACAAGGGTAATACCATATGCCTTGGTATATGCATTAGAAGCTATCCTACCTATGGAGGTGGAAATAACATCACTTTGTGTGTCACTAAAAGGAATTATTTTAGATGAGGATTATAGAGTGTCTAGACTTCAAGAGCTGTAATTTTTGGATGAGCATCTTCAACAAGCTGTGGACCATTTGAAGGCATATCAACAGAGGATGTCTAGAAGCTACAATCACATAGTAAAACCTAGAGTATTTTAGGTTTGTGACTTGTTCCTAAAGGAAAACCCTCAAAATCAATAAGACAGAAAATAAAGGGAAGTTTGAACCAAACTGACTAGGCCCCTTTGTTGTCATATCAGTCTATGGATCTAGAGCCTATCAATTGTCTACACCTGAAGGAGATTTGTTTGATGAACCTATCAACAGTCTCCATCTTAGAAAATTCTACACCTGAATCATCTAGTGCATGGTTAAAGTCCTAGGAAAATGGTCACCTTGATGAAAACTTGGCAAATAGGCATCTTGGTGACATAAAATACAAAAAATCAAAAAAAGAGAAAATACAAAAAAATTAAAAAGTTTGAAAAAGCAAAATAAAAACATTTAGTGAAAACATGGAAACAGGTGCTACTTGTGATTTAAACTATCCTTTCCATCTATTAGATGCATGTCTTGGTCTTTCACTTTTTCCATCATTCTACATCTCTTTGAAAAAGAGAACCTCATGTACATATCCTAGCAATGTGGTTGTGTCTCACCCTAGCTTGGGGGAAAAATCTTGAACTAACTAGGGGCAATAAACTTTGAGCTTAAAAAAATAGACAAACAATAGTATGACAACACAAAAAACAAAATGATCACAGTGAAATCCAACATTGAACAATCATCAATCGAAATAAGATCAAACCATCCAAATCAAATAGTTGAAATCAAATCAATCAAAACAACTTTAGATGGATGATATTCTTTTCAATCATGATTTTATTGCTTTAGCTTGAATGTTGAAATGTTTCACTTTGATTTCTGTTATCATTTCTTTGGAGCAACTTGACGATGTATTGAACTAGAGAAGGTAGGAAGGAGAATGGTATTTTCTTTGTCTATTGTTTGTGAGTTGATCATTATTATTGTGTGAATTGTTGTGAGATGGGCTCTACAAAGTATCACTGATGACATTCCAAATTCACATCGTAAAATTATTGATTCTTGTTTGTTTATGCAAGAAATGCTCAGGACATCTTGGTTTAATTATACCTAGATACTTGTGTTCACTTACAATGTCAAAAATCATGAAAGTAGTACTCAGGTCATCATGGCCTAACTCATACCATTGATGCTTGTACTCACTTTCAACATTTTAAAGGCTCAATGATGAAAAAAAGAATGATAAATGGACTGTTAAGATGACAACTTTGACATATGTGGATTTGCATGGTTAAATTAGATTGCATTCATATTAGTTTTGCATCTGCAGAGTAGTTTATTCCAAAGGCTGGTGGAGAATTCAAAAATGATATCTTTTTATCATTGATGGATTGAGTATAATTGACATTAACAAGAACATCATCACTATCATGTAGTTGCATAATCATTTGCATTGCATACATTGGAAGGAATTTTTATATCATTTAATCATTCTTACATTTTATTATATATTTGCATTTATTATATCATATTTTTCATTTGTGTATCACATCATATAGTTGCATAAGAAAAATATCCAAAACAAATCATCTATATAGTTGCATTTTCATTAACATTATCATATCATACATCATACATAAGAAGTGTCATCATATTTGATCATTCATTCATCCTTTCATTACATCATATATTTGCATTTGCATTAGCAACAATAAGGTGCATCGTATCCCATTTTCATCATCATGTCATATATAATAGAAACATCATATCCAAAATCATACATATAGTTGCATTATCATATCATTCGGGTATATACATTATCATACACTTATCGATCCATGTAAATACTATGGGAACAATGCATCCATACATCATCATTATAAGCATAATCAAATTTAACATCATAAATAAAACATCATAAAATCATAGCATGTTATCATGATCATAAATTGAATCCATAGCATCATCATATAAAACATCATGTGGCATATAGAATAAGAAATTAAATGCATCCATCATAAGTATTAATCATAAAATCATACAGAACACATATAGATCGATAAATCCATCGTATATCATATAAATCTCAAAAATCATAATGTCAAGTATACAATGATGTCTGAAATGTAAAGAGATACAACATCAAAATGGCCATAATAAAAAATTGGAGTATACATCACGTCTCAACATACATCAGGGGACCAATTATGAAACTATGTATTGCTAGCCCCAGATGGTGCCGACATCTCTGGACCAATGCCTCCCCCACCAGATGTACTAGGATCTCTTAGATATCTCAGTAGAGGCTATTTCACACCCCTGCTAATAGTCCTAGAATGAGACCTCCCCGATCGAGACTAAGCATAACTAACTCTCTACTCTACAGGAACTACATCATGGTATCAACCTCTATAGTACTCAGCCTCTCTACCCACATGGAGAACCTATCTCATATAATCAGCTACATAGGTACCATCGGCTAATCTCTATAGTCTATTAGCCAATCCTTGTTCATGCTCTATAGTCCGTCTAGTTGCATCTCTCTCTGTTGTCAAAGAGGCTATCTGTGCCTGTGAGGCTATCTGTTCTTGTGCAGCTATAAATTGTTCCTATACCTGTGAGAGACCCTATGCATGAGCCTATGCCTGTGTCTGCATCTAAGTCTATGTCTGGACTAATAACCTCTGGGCCTATGCTAGCTGACCCTATAATTTCTACACCTAAACCTATAGGCTAGCAATTTGAATCTACTGCTGCTAGGAGGGTACACCAATTTGCACACACTACTCTGCTAGAGCTACCAGTGATTGCCTCTTACGAGGCATCCTAAAGTCTCTAACCTCAAACATCGGGCCTCCTCCACCCTCATCTCCTCCACCCTCATCTCCTCCACCCCCATATCTATCACCATCTCCATCTCCCTCATCTCGCCTCCATTAGTGCCTATGTGCAACTGCCATCTCCTCCTCACTCGGTATCAACACTGGCTCATCTAGAACAAAGATTATTGGAAAGGGATGTAAGAAGAGATATTATGCATACTCATCAGTAATTGGAGCCTCGATGATCTCAGGATGAATCTTCCAAATAAAGGTTGATAGACCTTGGTACTCCTGCACTCCAATATCATATGATATGCAAGGTCACAAATCAGTGGTATCTATCTGACATCATGTATAATGAGAAACACCCTGGGGCATGCCCTGTACTATGCCATACTATCTAAACACCCTCCTCAACAAAAATCTCTTAATGAAAAAACATGTCCTCCCAATTAGGAACACAAACTGACATAAGTATGGAATCTCCATATCATCCTCCTACCACTGCTCACAATCAAGATAGGGATGCCATGTAATTGCCTCAATATCATCAAGGACTCTCCTCCAATTCTCCAATTTTCCTAGTCTAGGCTAAACAAGTGGACCTGCATATGTGTGAATGTATGGCCTCATCACAGGCCGTTGTCTATCTATAACTAGATGAGTAACAACTATATGCTCCCACGCCCAGACCTAAAGTAACGTAACTCTTGAAGACAAATTGGCCCCTCAAAGGTAGACCACCTGATGCAAATCATGGTATAGGTGGGAAATCATGCACATACCCCAAGCATATCCGGTACCATGGATGATCATACTCTCAAAAATGTGACCCCATCCAACTTAAAGTCCCTTTGACCTATGATCAGGACAAAGGAATCCTCCAATGAAACCAACAAACACCAATGACAAGGTAGCATAGGAATCCACCATCTCTTGCCATGGGATCTCGTATCCACAAATCGTATCATCCTGAAACACTCGGCGCAGTGAATCGGTCACACCATGCTTAGAAGAATCATAAACTACCAGCTCCCCAACAACGGGTATCTGTAGGATCTGCCATACATCTTCGGGAGTCACTATCATCTCATCGGTAGGAAGGTGGAAGGTATTATGCTCACTATGCCATCTCTCTGCTAAGGCTGTCAATAGTCCCCGATTAATCCTAATCTAGGGCATATCAAGAAGAGAAGACAAACCACATCATGTGATAATTGTTGTCTTAGGCTGCACTAGTTGTAGTATCAAATCAAATGTCCTAGGAAACCCTCTCAGATTTGTAAGTTCATCAAAGGCTCCTATCATCATAGAATATCAAAAGTTAATAATCTTAGTCAACTAACTAAACAACAATTATCCTATCAAATCTAATAAGCTTTGGTGAGACTTTGATCAAATCTTGTGAGCAACTATCATTGAACCTCACCTATCATGAGGTCAATCATCAATCTATTTTTGCATGTCGCCTATCATGAGGTCAATTAATCAAATCAACCTCACTTATCATGAGGTTTATCAATCAAACTACAATTATTCCTTGCCTATCATGAGGTTAATTATCATCAATCAATCATCAAACCTCACCTATCACGATGTTGATCATCATCTACCCTATTAGGATCATCAATCAACATCAACTCAAAGGCTGACATGATAAAAAATTATCAAAATCAGAGATTTTACTAACAAATTTCATTATTCTGACTTCAATGCACTAAAACATAAATTCAATGTGCCAAATAAGTCAATGCGCCAAAGAAGTCAATGCGCTATTAAAACTTATCAATGCACCAAAACAGGTGGTCATTGCATTAAATCAGTGTATGCATTATTTCAGGGCATTGATGCGCTAATTTAGGTGACCAATGCATTGAATCAGTCGATGCACCATTTTAGGGTCCCTATGCACTAATCTATATCACCTATGTACCATTTTTTTCTATGCGCTAATCTAGGAGGTCCATGCACCACTTTATTTATCCTAAGCGTTATTTTGGCCTATGCCCTACAACTACCTATCTATGCACTACAAAATTTGATCAATGTGTTAAGAGGGTGAATGCGCAAAAATGGAAAGTGAATGCGCTAAATTGGCCTATCAATGTGCTAAAAGGTAAAAAAATTGAATTTAAAACAAAACATGTGAAAATTGAATAACTCAAATTACGAGGAGTTTCCTAGGGTACATACCGGAGGTCCATAAGCAGTCGAGCGGTTGTGTTTTTGCACACACTTGAAATGGTGAGTGTGGTATGGAATATACATTTTTGATCCAACTGCTAAATTTTCTCTCCCTCTCAAATTTTCAAATTCAAAATGCACAAATGAATTTGAAAATCAATTTTTTGACCTTTTGTGGGTTAATTAAGAGGAATTTTTATGGGATTTGTTTGATTTTAATTTCAAAAGGGGCTTAATTCATTATTTCATCACAAGGGAATTTTGAACATTATTGGTTAGGAGATAAATCATTTCATCATCAAATTATCATCGAATCATCTCAAAAATCATTAAAAATCATAAAAATTTGAAAAATTCCTAGTGCAGGAGCACCTAAACTCCTAGTTGCAAAATTTCACATCTTGAAGGTTGATAGGTTGAGAGGTTAGGTAATTAAGGTCTAGAGGTGTTAGGTGTGATTTATTTATGATAAATAAAGTCAATCAAGACCATTTAAGATGCATTAGGTTGAGTTTTTGAGTCTTGGTGGTCAAATGGGAAAAAAAATGCATTCTTGCTTCAAAATTGTTAAAATTGCTATGTAGCCTTTTGAAGGAAAATCCTTGAATTTGGATGTAAATGTGCAATAATGAGGTATAAAATATTTTAATAGGGTGAATTAAAGGTGATTTAGTGATTTAGGAGTCCTTAGGTGTCAAATTTGAAAATTTGCAAAATTTATGCAATGTTGTCATATGTAATTTATCTTAAAATGCAACTTAATGAAGATTAGAAGGTCTTAATGGTTAAAATTCAGTTATAGGAATTGGAGGAAGTTTTAATGCAACCAAAAAAAGTATAAGAACCTTCAATGGCTCGAAGGATGGGTTCGTTGGAGATTTGTGGACCTTTTTATCAATAAAAAACACTATTTTCTAGAAAATTACTATTTTTCTCCACTTTTTGTTGTTGTATAGATCTGTACAGACTCCCAATGCTTTGAAATTTTTTGGAAGTTTTGGTCCTATGAGTTATATTTAATTTTCTTCAAATTTGAGAGTCTAACTCTTTGTTTTGTGAAAGTTATTCAATTTTTATTGCTGCTACCTACTTTTTCCAGATTTGTGGGTTGAGGGTCTTCAAAATGATAAATTGACCCATTCCACTTTTTGTGTTTACTGTACCTTGTGGAATGGGTCCTCTAACATGTAAAATAGATATTTAACATGTTCAAGATGTTGTGGGATTGAATTTCTAGTGAATGGGTGGAGCCTAGGGCTAGAAAATGTTGTTTTCCTTGTGAAATTTAGCACCTAAAGCATGGTTTCGATGAATTTTTGATTAGATAACCTATGCATGAGTTCCTTGAGAATTTGAAGGCTATATGTGGGGTTTTTTATTCATTGGTTTGTTTTTAGGAACCTTGGAGGCATGATTTTCAATAAAAACCCTTGGTTTTGGCATTGAGAGTGAGGGTTTGAGAGTTTGGTGATAAAGAGACTTTAGAGTGACCTATAGCCTTAAAAATATGGTGTTTTGATTCATAATAAAGGAATTTTTGAAGTGCTTGAGTGAAGGGAAATATTTTTTGAAGGACTTCCTTTGTAAAAGTGGGGTAATTTGGTAGCTTTTTGCAAGCCATGTCTATTGAAAGTCACTATTGGTCCAGAGGAGTCACCCTGATTCTGAGTTATGTTATGTGAGCCCCAAAAGGGTATCTCAATCCATCATTTTTTTGGCAAGTGTTTTGGAAATATTTTGAGAAAAGTTCCTAAATTTGGGTCCTGATTGCTATAAGGGTAGGCTAGTGTAAATGTTGTTAAATGAAGAGTTTAAAGGATTTTTTTTTTAAGTTTGTTTGAGGATTAGTCATGTGACATTTTGTGAAGTCTAACACCCCTGTTCTACATCAATTCCAAAAAATCCAAAAAAATCCAAAAAATTCATCGATTTATCTCCCGAGGGGGCATATATCCATCATCACCTGAAAATCAACGTCTAGGGAATATTGAAATTTTTTTGTTAGTACTAGCAATAGCAACAATTTTTTTTTTGAAGCAATGCATAAACACGTCACTTTAAAGAGGGGAAAAATGTATACACCTAAAAATGGTCTGGATAATCTAATTAATTAAATATGATTTATTTGATTAATTAACCCTTCTATTTTTCATCTACTTATAAATAAATAGAAATATTTATTTATATAGTTCACATTTAATTCTTTTATCTTTATTATATTATTTCATCTTAATTAAATAAACAAATCACATACATTGCTTTATTTAATTACTATTATCAAAATTCTTCTATAATTACATATTTATTCTATCGTAATCACATCTTTCTATTTTAATTAAATAAACAAGTTTCATACTTTGTTTTATTTAATTACCACATTTCTTCTATGTTTATTTAATAAATAGATTTCTATAGTTTGTTTTATTAAATTAAATATCCTCTTTTGCTAATTTGAATATGTAGAGACACCTAAATTTGGACACTTACATTTGTCCAAATTTGTCTCTTTTCGTCTAAACATCCTCTTATCCATGTTAATTAGGTAATATCACTATTATCTAATTAATATCCTTAAAATCCTCTAACTCCCTAATGTATTTAGTTACTAATTAAATACCTTACCTCTTTAATCCCCCTTTAATCAAATGAATTAAATAAATATGACATTTATATAATTGCTCACATGTCACATCATTTTCCTTAAATCCTAATCAACCTGTTAATCTCTTCATTAGGGATGTGCACATGCCTAATCCTTGATTAGGATGAGTCATATCCTCCAACATTTTCAAGTTAACTTCTAATCTTCCTTAACCACTAATTATCTTCTAATCACTGATCAATTAAGCCTAATCAGTACCTTGGTCAACATTCCCCATCCCCCAAGAAATTTGTAATTCCTTTTTATCTTTCCAAGACTCTCCTTATTCCCATGCAAAGTTGTAGAACCTTGAACTTGTCACATCATTCACATGTGCTAAAGTCTTCTAGAACCTTTGACTTGTCACATCAATCACATGTGGGTAAGTGCTTACCTTTTTAAGGACCTTGTCTTATCTAAGGTACTTCTCACCTCTCTTTTTGAGAACCTTATTTTATCCACAAGATTCCCCAATCATGTGAATTTTAAAATCATTTTTATTCACCCAAGATTCTCCTCTTCCCCATGTGATCATTGAGAGGTCACATCATCCTTATTCCGAGGTACTTACAAGTACCTTCCCATCACATGCCATCTTCCACCTCATGTGTCCTTATCCATCTTTCCCATGGTGGCAAGATCTCAATCATCTATTTCCCTAGGGATTCTCTCCATAAAATGAAAGATTTTATTTCATTCTCTCCATTCATTATGCATTATTCACACACTTGCAACAATACTTCTCATTGATTCTATCATTCAACGAACTTCAACTATCAAGCTCTTACATCTACCTTCATCCACCATTATTGCATATTCAAGTTTTTATCCTATCCATTGTATTCATCTTCTCAACTACCCACTTTGCTCATTGCATTCCTTATCAAACCATCATCAGTTTGAATACATTGGAATCCAATTTAGCATTCTTTCCATCAAAAGGAGCACACAAAATCAACCATCAAGGGCCAACCAAAGATCAATTCAAGACAAGGTGTAATCAACATTCTTTTGTTATGTTTACTTTGTTTTGAATTCAACTAGGCTAATCGTGAGGTGTTAGGTGTTGTTTCCTTCATTTTTTTTCACTTTTCCTTGCATCATATAGACTAAGGGGATTTCACTTGATCATATTTCTAGCATGCCCGGTTGGACCCACAAACGGGTCCCTATCTTTTATGTTTGTTGTTTTTTGAGTTTTTGCAGGTTCAAGTTGTAGACAGGCGACCCTGCCCACTATTTTCTATAGAGGGGCATACCTGCCCCTATAGAGGGGCATACCTTCCCTCCCAAAAGGGCGAACCTGCCCTTGACAGAGGTGAAACAACAATCAAAACTCAGTTTCAGCCTATTTTCTAACTATTTTCTATGGAGGGGCATACCTGCCATTGTCGACGGGAATTCCTGCTCAGGAGGGGTGTACCTACCCTTGTAGAGGGGTGTACCTACCCAAGAGGGGTGTACCTACCCTAGATAGAGGTGAACGTACCTAGACAGTGCCTTTCTGTGAGGTAAAACAATCATTTTAGCTTCATTTTGGCTTTTGCTTTCATCGTTTTGAGACTCTAATGCTCTAACATCATCTGTTTGTTAGTATGTTTGTGTTTTTGCTAACATTCATGTAGCTTATTTCATGATTGGCAAGGAACAAAGATCAAAATAGTTGACACTTTCTCTTGCAAGATGATTGGTTTGCATAGTTTCCTTATCATTTTCACTAATTAATCTAGGCACATAGTTTAATTAGGGGGTGTAAAATATATTGTTTGTTGTGTTTGGAAGTCCATTTTGTCACCCAAGAGGTAACAACATCATCCAAGCTTTCCCCTTACACTTCGTGTGAGCTTGGGGAGTAGCCAAAAAAATTAGCGCTCTCTTTCTAGCGAAACCTACTTGGGGATTTCATCACCCTAAGGGACAATCCCAACCATGCATACCGACGAGGTATACAAAGGGGGGAGAGCCAAAGTTGTACCCCAATCTAGTCACATCATGTCTGGCAGAGTGTCGAAGTTAGGGTGATACCTAGATAGATGTGAAGAGCTGGTGTTCATAGTTGTGCCTCACATACCGAGAGTATATCAAGGACTCCCTAGTTTCCTTGTTCATCCTAGATTAAGGACTATGTCGGCCATACCCTTTTACTACTAATCTTAGGACTATGTTGTTTGTACTATCTTCTTTGTGCAAAAATAGTACATTATTGTTGAGTCAAGTCAGCCTTTGCTTTCTGGTTGTTGTTTGCAGTCTTTTGGGTCCTTTGCCATAACTATTTTCACCTAAGTCAAGTTCAATTTTGGTATAGAGGGGTAGACCTGCCCTCTATCTCAGTCATTCCTCAACATGTTTCTATCAAAATTGTCAAAATTTTCACTAAATAGGCATACCTACCCCACAGAGGGGCATACCTGCCCTCCAAAGGGGTGAACCTGCCCTCCAAATAGTTAGTTTTTCCTTTCGTTTAGTCAAAAAACTTGTTTCTTAGGTTGGGCATACCTTCCCTACATAGGGGCATACCTGCCCCATAGAGGGGAATACTTTCCCTAACTGAGGTGTAGCTGCCCTCCAAACAACCCTTTTCACCTTCTAGACAACCTTTTTCATCATTCATTCAGCTATTTCCAGCACTCATTTGCACATTCTGAGCAATCGTCCCCCCATTCTAAACATCCTTCATATTGAGCAATCATCCCCTCATTCAGAGCAGTCACCCTCTTGTTCTAAGCGCTTGTTTACTTGATCCGAGCATCTGTTTCTACCTATTTTTCACTAAATAGGAAAACTTTCCCTTATCCTTGGGTGAACCTACCCTTAAATCAGCCGTACCTGCCCTCTAAAGGGGCGTACTTGCCCTAATTTGGGTGAACCCACCCTACAAACAACTATTTTCACCCTTCGTTCAATCATTTCGAGCACCAGTTTTCCCTTCATCAATACTTTTCAGTAAGTCATCATTTCATCGACCAAACCACATAGGTACTTCTTAGAACATCACTAGAGTCCATATCTATCATCAAATCATCCATCCCAATCATCTAGACTTCGTTTCAGGGGTTTTGATTTTTATGCTGAAACTTCCAGAGGCCATAAATTTTGACTCGGGTGTCCGATTGGGCTGAAATTTTACAGGTGGTTGTGTTATGAGATGGCATGTGGATTCCCAATCAATCGTTCATTTTTGCACTTATTGGGGGCTTCAAACTTTCATCTTGACCCTCAAAATCGCAATTTAGTGTTTTTTTTCAGTTTTTGAAAAATCATTTTCATTAATAACTCAGAACGCATGTCTCAAACCTAGGATGTTAGTTGGAAATTCATCCTACCTTATTTTTAGGCATTTTTGGGAAAAAACTAGACTCAAAGAAATCCCTATGCAGTTACCTAAAATGGAAAAATTTGACAATTTTTGAAAACTGCCAAATCTGGAAAAATCTGATTGTCAGCATCTTACGTCCTCTAGTTAAAATCCCCAAACTTGGTTTAGAATCAATCCTATCATGTCCTATGATCCAATCACAATATGAGCTTTGTTCCATTTGCATTCTTCTAAGGTCATTTGTTCATCATCTGAATCATATAGGTACATCATCCAGAAGCATCTCTAGGTTACACATCCCTTATTGTTTTCTCAATCCAAATCCTCTGAGCTTTGTTTTAGGTTATTATCCAAATTGACCTAGGTGTCTAAATTTGATCATCATCAACAACATCTGCTTAGGATTGTCATCCATCCTAAGTTAATCATCATCGTCAGCCCAATCAATCCACTTTCAATCTGAAAGTGGATTTGGTGTTGCCATCATTTATTTATCCTTTAATCTGATCAATCAACATCCTAAGTCACCTAGAGTAATCTCTGAATGGAGTTTACAATACCTTTCGTCATCCTATCCAATCCATCATTTGATCTTATCAATCGTCTTATCGATCGATCTTATCCAACCAATCCAGTCACATCCTATCCAATCACCTTTGACCCAATCAATCTACTTCCATCTCAAAGAAGATTCAGTGTCATAGTCATCCTTTGATAATCAACTCTGATCATTAGAATCAATCCCATCGCATCATCCATTCATCCTATTCTGATCTTTAATCTGATCTCGATTTGAGCTTGACCTAAATCCCAATCTGAGCTTTAGTCTGTTTCCTTCCAAAATCTTTTCATCCATTTCATCTTTCCATCTAATCCGGCATCATGACTCCTTATCCTTCACCAATAGTAATCAAGGGAAACCCTAATTACATCGACGATGATAATGAAAGTCTTGTTGATCAAGAAGAATATGACATAGATCCCCTTAACACTATCATCGCTAGTAAGCTTTCTCCATCCGCTTTTCTCAATCCAATCACCTCTTAAAGCTTTCTTATTATGTCTTCATCCTTTCCTAATAACACTCCTTATGCCACCTTTGACAAGGGATATCCATTATCTTCCTCACCTGCATCCCCATCATATCCCTCACCTGCATCATCTCCTTATCCAACATCCATGTCTTCCTATCCCAATCCACCATCACAATATCCCTATTTTAATCCTCCATCCACATCCTCCTATCTCAATCCTTTATCTGCATATGCCCACTATCCTAATCCTCCACACCAATCTGCCCATTCTACTCATACATTCACACCTTCCTATCCTAATCCAACATCCACATCAACCTATCCTAATCTAACATCCATAGATTCTTATCCTAATTTGTCATCCACATCTCCCTATCTCAATCTTCCCATCCTAATCCACCATCCCAATACCTTTTTTACAACCCGCCATCCATATCCTCTTGTCCTAATCTACCATCCCAATATCCCTATATTAGGTCCCCATCTACTTCCTCTAACATTGATCCACAATCCATGTTCTCCAATCCTAATTCGCCATACCAATATCCCTATCTTAACCCTTCATCTAATCTTAATCCCCCATCTACTCCTAGTCCTACATCCAACCCTAATCCTCCATCTACTCCTAGTCTTCCATCAAATCCCATTCCTCAATATAATCCTAATCCAACAATCCACGATCCTTCATCCACTCCTACCTTGCCATCTCAGCCTAGAGTATGCAAGTTTCTCACTCTAGAAGTTCTCCAAGGACTTATGAAAAAGAAGACATCCCCCACTCCACTTGCAGTCGTGGGGCCATGCTATCCCAATCCATCATATATGGTCCCTAGTGATGAGACCCTTCTCCACACCATGCCTATCATTGTTTTTACCACCCCTAGCAATACTCAAACAGTTGAAACCATCACACCCATCAAATCCATTGAATACCCACCTCCTACTTCGAGAGCCATCAAACCCATCGAAGACCCACAAATCCAATCCACTTCTCCCACTCCTAGTATCGTTAAAATCCATTCCCATGAATGATTTGAATCCTCCATCCTTCCATCTTCCCCACTTGAAGAGTCCCTCCAAGACTCCATCATCATGCCACCCACACAAGATGAGTCATGCCAAGAGTTTGATCCAAAACATTCCAACATATCCCCTTCTCTAGATCAAGATCCTACCATACCATCTAGTCCACCTCAAGATCACAGTCCCCCATCCATTCCATCCCATGATCCCCTTGTCACTCAAGATTTTTTCACTCCATCACATGAGCTCTTATCTCCTGCAATCAAAAATCTAGATCCTATCATATTTCCTAATCCCTCTCTTGATTCCTTATCCCTCGCTCATCTTGATTCAGATGCTTCTACCCCATCCTCTCCATCCCATGATCCTCCATTGCCGCCTAAACCTACTATTCCCTCACCGCTTTTGTACCCCCTTGGTACCCTCACATTCTTCCATGGTGGTCTCCTTGCAAAAGAAAAACAAAGTATATACACCACCCTTCACCTCCACCTAATAATAGACTCACATCATTCTTCAAGAATAACAAAAATCCTATCATGGATCAAATTCTCAAGAACATGAACTATCAAGGAAAAGGTTTAGGCCTTCATGAGCAAGGTATTGTAGAGCACATCCAGGTCAAAGAAAAAATTTGTATGCAAAGTATTGGACATATTTCTCACGAATCGTGATCTAAAAATGTTGGTACAACCTCTATATGTCCTCAAAAATCCTCTTCCAAAAGAAATATAGGCTCTTCCCATCACTCTACCAAATCATTTACTGACATCCCCCCTCCTCCATCATATCACCTTAAAACAACCATCCACATTCCTCCTTCATCCGCTCCATCCATTTTGGGTCCTTATGTCCCTCCATCCACCATCACACATCCTCCAGCTACTAAGTCCATTTTGGACCCTTATATCCCAAAATCACCTCCTATTCACCCTTTCATCCATCCAACACCTATCCATGTCACCCATCATAAACATCCCACTCTCATGTCCCCTAATCAGGATAAAAAAAATCATATACCTACACATCCTCCATCTACACATAATCCCCATAATCCTACCTCCATCGCTCCACATCATCCATCTCCTCACACCCATCCCATTGCTACTAAAAGCACTTTGGATGCCAAAATAAAAATGCATGAATCTAAACATCCACATGAATCAAAAGCTCCTCATGTCCCCTCTAAAAGACATGTTGAAAAAAATAAAAATAAAATCCAAAATTAAAATCAAACCCATTGGCCACAAAGGCCCACCAAAGCAAAAATCAAATCCATGTGGATCCCAAAGAAAAAAGATGCAATACCTTCAAATGAAGAATATTTAACAACATCCAAAGTTGCTAATCCAAAAGCTAATCATACACCCCTTTCATCTCCTAAATATTTTTTGGGTCCTTATGTCCCAAAATTCACTATCCCATCTCCTCCATTATCCCCACATTCTCCATCCATTAATCCTCCTATCCTTTCACATACACCACCACATGTGCCAATGTTGGTCCTAAAATCACCACCCCATCACACACCTACCCCATCATTCTATCCATACCCTTTCTAGCATCCCATCTATTATCCCACATATCTTCCCTATCAAATCCCTCTAATCCATCCTCTTGCATAATCCATTTATCCTAATAAGGTTGTACTAACATCCAGCAGTCGCTTCACACATGGGCTCTTAATACTTCATATGGAATTTGATGCTTGAGTCCTTCATCTATCTCCTTATTGCACATATTCTCAATCCCCTTATCCGCATCTCTATCCTTATCCATCTCCATCCACCTGCTATCCAAAAAGTCAAAAAAGTAAAAAAAAAATCCAAAAAAGTCAAAAAAATATAAAAAAATACAAAAAGAGAAAAAGTAAAGAGAAATAATTCGTCCAATGGTGGAAAATTGGAAAACAAGTGCCTTGGATAATTACTATGATGAAAACCTGACAAACAAGTGTCATGTGTGAACCCCCATCTGTCTCTTTCCACACTTGGGGGAAGCTTCCTACTATGCATCCTCTTCACCCATCTCCTCCATCCAACCTATCTTACACATCCTGCTTGTCGTCTCCCATTTATCCCAATCCTTCCATCCTCCTTGTGATCTTGATATCAATAGGGGCACACATATAAACATGCTTTGGACACCTCTTGGCATACATTCCCCTCATCTGCACACTATCCTAATCCTTATTCGCATTCATCTACCTTGTCCACCCATCATGCTACCATTAATCTCCCTTCCTTATCCATGCATCCTATCCATATTCCTCTCACTCCCTTATTTTCCTTTCCTTTGATCTTCCATCCCTCCTGCCTCATTATACATGACATATCTGGAATGGGGGCATCAAATTCCTTTGTGACATAAGTCCTTGAGACATCATTCATCCAAACAATCATTTCCATCTCACAATCCTCATCTTCCTATCCATCATAGCATCTCTTTTCATCTATCCATCTAGTAACATTTTCCTCATCCAAATCCTTATCTTCCTATCCATCTATCCAAATGACCCCCTCCATCTCCCCATCTTCACCCCCCTATCTGTTTATCTCTATCCTCATCCCATATCCTAATCCCTTATCATTGGTATCTAGCTATTGGGTCCTCCCCATGCAATCCAATTCCATCTATCTCATTGTCATCACTCCCACTTATTTTGCACATCTTTTCAATCTCCTATCCTTTCTCATCATTCATCTATCCATTGTATCATCATCCCAATCCATCTTTTGATGATTTGGATAATTATCCCATCCCTGAGCTTTGATTGTCACCATCCTATCCAATCCAATAGGTCTCTCTTGTCTCATTGTCTCAGTCCCGTCATTTTATCCCCTTATCATGGTCATCTCATCACCCTATCTTATCCACATGGTCTATCCTATCTCATCATTTTATCCCCTTATCAAGGTTATCTCATCATCCTTTATACATTTTTTTCCTTCGGTCTTTTGTCGAACTACATTGCCCCTGCGCTTTCATGTAGGCAAGGTCGATCATTTGATCTGCCCTCGGGGCTCCTTTTGTCCAATTTTTCATCCATCAAGGTCATCATCATCCTCCTTCCGCTTTTATCCATGGTCAGTCATCAGGCTTTTATTGAACTACAAGGGCTCTGCATTTTCACATAGGCAAGGCTAATCTTTGATTGGCCCCTGAGCCCCTAGGTCATTAGGATGTGTCAGTCTTGTGTCTTGTGTCTCATCTCTTGTGTCGTTTTGTCAAGCTATGCCCTTATCTATTTGGTTCTTAACAAACAAGATCCACTAGTATCAGTAGATCCAATCGGTTTCAAGTATCCTACATCATATCAATCTTTTAGTTTAGTATCCATCTTCGGTCTCAATAGGATGCATCCTTCCTAATAGACCTCATCAACCCCATCCATCCTCTTGATCCTATGACAAAGGATGTTTGAACTCAATTGTGATATTTTGATACTTTTGGCTTTTGTTTATCATTTGAGATCCCCATCACACCTCATCATGGTCGCCTTGATTCATCATATCATGGTGTGCTTTGACTGGTAAACATAGGGGCATATTTTGATCTTTTGTTTGTTTGTGTCTTCTTGGTTGTCCCATGTAGTACCCACAAAGATCCTTATGGTCTTGTGTTATGTTGGGGCATCCTTGTGTGATTTTGGTTATTCCAATACCTGGCCTGACCAAATTCATTGTGACTTCGGGGTGTTGGGATAGCCTTCTTGTTTGTTGTGTTTGTTTCATGCATTAGAAACTAATCCACCTTGGTTTCACATACCCTGACACTTGGTGTCTTATGCTATAGCAAAAATCAGTGCTCTAAAAATAGAAAATTGTATTAGGATTGTATTTCATCCCCCCCATCCATTCATCCTTCATCAATCTCCCTCCCCTATCCATCTAATCTCTTCTCATCATCCCTTCAATATTCTTAGAATAATATAGATTGGTTGTTCTAAGCATCTTGTTCCCCATCACTTTTATTCCTTTCATCCATATCACATCACAATCCAATCATCATCAATTCAATCTCATACAAATCATCTAATCACATCCTTGGACTTGTTCCTAGCCTTGCTACAAGCTTTGATTCAATAATCACCATCCTCATCATCATTAGGATGTATCCTTCCCTATCCTTTGGTGTTATTTCAGGATGTATCCTTCCCTATCCTCGTGTTGTTTTGGGATGTATCCTTCCCTCATCAACAACACTTTCATTATCATCATCATCATCATCATCATCGGGATATATCTCTCCCTATCCTCGTGTTGTTTTAGGATATCTCATTCCCTCATCAATAAAACTCTATCTATCATCAACCCATTTTGGCTTATAGCTCAATTGGAGCAACATGAAATTTGTCCTTAAATCCATTTTCGCTTCATCCATCTCCTATCGCTTATCATCCTCTCACTCCATCCCTTTGCATCATCTCATCCATTTCGAGAGCACACCTGTGTTCTCTTGAACCCATATGTCCTCTAGAGGGGGCATCCTTCATCCCTAATCTTCATCATCACTCCCATCATCTTTCCTCCTAGTCACTCCTTTGAATGAATGGGGCATCCTTTCCAATATAACCATCTTCTTCCTGGTTCTATGTTTTAATATTCTTTCAAATGATGCTACTTTGTAACACCATCTCAAAGAGGGGAAAAATGTAGACACCTAAATTTTGACACTTACAGTTGTCCAAATTTGTCCCTTTTCATCTAAACATCCTCTTATCTATGTTAATTAGGTAATATCGCTATTATCTAATTAATATCCTTAAATTCCTCTAAATCCTTAAGGTATTTAGTTACTAATTAAATAACTTACCACTTTAATCCCCCTTTCATCAAATGAATTAAATAAATATGGCATTTATTTAATTGCTCACATGTCACATCATTTTCCTTAAATCCTAATCAACCTCCTAATCTCTACATTAGGAATGTGTCACATCCTCCAACTTTTGCAAGTTGGCTTCTAATCTTCCTTAACCACTAATTATCTTCTAATCACTGATCAGTTAAGCCTAATCAGTACCTTGGTCAACACTCCCCATCCCCCAATGAATTTTTAATTTCTTATATTCATCCAAGATTCCTCTCTTGCCCTAAGGAATTTTTAATTCCCTTTTATCCTTCCAAGACTCCTTATTCCCATGAAAAGTTCTAGAACATTCAACTTTTCACATCACTCACCTATGCCAAAGTCTTATAGAACCTTTGACTTGTCACATCAGTCACATGTGGGTAAGTACTTACCTTTTTAAGGAAATTTTCTTATCCAAGGTACTTCTCACCTCTCTTTTTGGGAACCTTGTCTTATCCACAAGATTCACCAATCATGAGAATTTTAAATTCACTTGTATTCACCCAAGATTCTCCTCTTCCCCATGTGATCATTGAGAGGTCACATCGTCCTTATTCCAGGGTACTTACAAGTAACTTCCCATCAAATGTCATCTTCCACCTCATGTGTCCTTATCCATCTTTCCCATGGTGGAAATATCTCAACCCTTCATCTTTCCAATGGTGGCAAGATCTCAACCATCCATTTCCGTATGGCTTCTCTCCATAAAATGAAATATTTTCTCTGATTCTCTCAATTCATTATGCATTATTCACAAACTTGCAACAACACTTCTCATTGGTTCTAACATTCAACCAACTTTAACTATCAAGCTCTTGCATCTACCTTCATCCACCATTATTGCATATTCAAGCTTTCATCCTATCAATTGTATTCATCTTCTCAACTACCCACTTTGTTCATTGCATTCCTTATCAAACCCTCATCATTTTGGATCCATTGGCATCCACTTTAGCATTCTTTCCATCAAAAGGAGCACACAAAATCAACCATCAAGGGCCAACCAAAGATCGATTCAAAACAAGGTATAATCAGCTTATTTTTGTTATCTTTACTTTGTTTTGAATTCAACTAGGCTAATCGTGAGGTGTTAGGTGTTGTTTCCTTCCTTTTTTTTCACTTTTCCTTGCATCATCTAGACTAAGGGGATTTCACCTGATCACAAAATAAATCCAAATAATTCAATTAAAGCATATTTCTACAGCTATTTCTTCTTTTCATTTGTCATATGCACCAACAAAATTAGGTATTTTATATCTAATTAATTCAACTCAGCCTTCATAGATAAATTTGGAGACAAATTTGAGACAAATTACAAGAAAACTTCTTCATCTTCTTCCATTGATCATTCTTATCCTCTGGCTGAATGTTTTTGTGGGGAGGAACAATCTCCCAAATCTTCTTAGCCTTCTTCATCCTTCACCATTGAATCTTTCAAATCAAATCTAGACCCTTACTTTCTACCACATCACAAATATGTTGTCGGGAATATATAAATACAACTTCTTTGCACAGGAAATGTATCTCCAACTTTGTGAAATCTTACTCTACAAAAATAACATTAGAGCAATTAAGCATTTGAGCATTGAACAAATAACAAATAGTAATAAGCAATCATAATCATGGCTTTTCATTTAGCTGCATCTTAGTTTACAGTAGTTTTTTTTATCATTTTCATGTCATTTTAGGCTACAGTATCATCATCATATCATTTAGCAATCATTACATATGATTAGATTCCTATATTTTACAATATCTCATTCTCTAGATTGTCATTTTAAAAGTCAAAATGATTAACAATCTGAGAGCCATAGTGATCATTTTCATGTCATTTTAGGCTATAGTATCATCATCATATCATTTAACAGTCATTACATAGGATTAGATTCCTACATTTTACAATATCTCATTCTCTAGATTGTCATTTTAATAGTCACAATGCTTAACAAATTGAGAGCCACAATGCTTTAATAAATATTTGGAGATAGAGAGCAATAGGACACTTTCAATAGATTTTTGTCTTTTATTAGTTTAATAGTTGTTTAAATCTCTTGATATAAAGTCCTATTAGGTGTGTTTGTTATTCATTTACGCATATTTTACTCACACACTTACAACATTACTTCATTGTAGTTATTCATAGTTCTACATTGCACAATTCTTTCTAAACATGTCTTGGGTTCCCATCTAAGACATTTATTGACACATCCTATCATGCATGACCATCCACAATGGAGTTAAAGGCTAATGAACAAAAGCTTGATAGGTCACATGAAATTTTTTAGAGCATAAAGTGTATGAACTAGTAATTTCAATAAATTCTTATATTCTAATAATATAAATATAAAGAGTGAAAAAAAATTCTTACATTCTAATTAAAAGGGAACAAGTGATTTCAATATCTAGCCTCATACACCCTCTTTAGAAATTATTGTTATTCTTGATTACCATTAAGGTATGGTAGTGAAATTATTATTCTATTTTTTTCATGAATTAAAGTCTCAAGGATCACCCTCATAAGTTCTTTATAGTCTAAATAAGAAATGGATTCACTCTCTATATAAATATCATTGGTCACGACTCAAAGACCTGACTTTTTAATAGCTCAAAAATATATATATTTTTTAATATTGGTGAAGTTTAGTAGCACATTGTGAAGAGTATTATATCACATATCAACTCAAAAGATTATATTCTATATAGTGGTTGTGTTTTTTATCCATTAAAGGTTGAGGGACCTCATGTTGTAATCCCTTGAGACAAATAGTAAATGCAATTATATGAATTAATAATTCATATTTTTATTAATTTATTATGTCATCGAATTCTATTGTGAGAATTTGTGTAATTGGTTGTATGGTTGGATAATCCTTAACTAGATCCTCTAGTCAAAATTTTATCACATGGTATCGAAGTAGTGGTTTTAAATCCCAAAGGACCTGAGAGAAAGGGAGTGGGAGAGACTTGAGAGAGAGAGAGAGACCTAAGAGGAATATGGAGAGTGAGAGATAGAGAGACCTAAGAGGAAGATGGAGAGTGAGAGACAGAGGACCTGGGAGGGAGAGAGAGAGAGAGAGAGAGAGAGAGAGAGAGAGAGAGAGAGAGAGAGAGAGAGAGAGAGAGAGAGAGGAGATGGAGAGTGAGAGAGAGACTTGAGAGGGAGAGAGAGAGGGAATGAGGGAGAGAAAGAGGGAAGGAGAGAGATAGGGATAGGTATATAGAGTGATAGGGTATCACATGGTATCAAAATAGTGGTTTTAAATCCCAAAAGACATCCATTGGAATTATATTTTAAGTTATATCTCCTATTATTTTTAATTAGGTAGGTGTTAAGATAATTATGATTATAAATAGATTGTTGAACCTAAGATAGTTTGAAAAGGAATAATTTAAATATACAATCAAATTTGAGGTAATTTATAAGGGAATTTATAAACAAATCATTGAACTTTAGTTATTTTGCATTGTAATATATATATAAGATTCCTCCATGAAGAGTGAGTAGAGTCCAACATGTAGTTAATATTGCTAAAAGAATAGAATAAATCTTTGAGATGATGAGAAATATGTGGATTGGTTGGATGTATAAAAGAAGATAGAAGAGGTAATAAAATTAGAGAGAAGTAAGGTGAACATAATATAGAGAGGTGGGTAGAGAGAGATCTATGTAGGGTGGGAGAGTTAGAGAGAGGTGGTGTGTGTATGAGAGAGCTCAAGGAGGGAGGGAGAGGTAGAGAGAGAGGGGTAGGTAGAGTGAGGTAGATGTGGGGTGGGAGGGATGGAGGGAGGGAGAGAAAGAGAGAAGGAGGGAGATAGAGACAATTCATATGAATATTCAAGTAGATGGCAAATCCCAATAAATAAATTAGAGAGAGGTGAGACATTGATCATGAAGATATTTTTTTTAAATAGTGATGGTATTGATAAAGAACTAGTACAAAGGATAAGTATCTTTAGAAATATATGCAAGACTAAATATAAGTATCTTTAGAATATTCAAATCAATAAATTCATACATTTGTATAAAGAGAATACTTACACTATGATGAAGGACAAAAAGAAACATACTCTAGGGAGAGAGAGAGAGGGAAGGGGGAGATAGGGAGTGGTAGGGTGGGAGGGATAGCAGTTCTCAATAACATAAGGTGTAACATAATAAATGTCTCAATAAACTAGTGGTATAGTATCAACTCCCTAAGTAAATACTAACTATCTCACTCTACTCATTGATCACTACCTTCACCATCTAAGCATGGTTGTATTCTTGTCTCTTGAAAAGTGGGTGAAAATTAAATCTATAAAAACCCTTCATAGGGATGGAATGGGACATGAACCTAAAACAAAGTAAGTTGGATCCTAAATGTATCCTTTTGGTTATCATCTCCCATAAAAATTAACTAGTATTGTCTCTCATCCTATAATTATTTCTTACAATATAAGTATATCCATTCATGTTCAAAACTTTAGTCATGTGCCCTTGCATAATGAGAAAATGTGGGTTGTTGACATTGAGCTACACAAAATGAAAAAGGTTCTTATACATGGAAGGGTTGTGTAAAGTGGGAATTGATCTGGCACTTATTTACCCCTCCCACAACAATCAAGGTAACATAATGTAAGGCACCTTGAATATTTACAACAAATTTTAGTTGTAGTAAAAAATGTATTTCATTTTCTATGTATGATTGATAAAAAATGCTCAAAATAATTACAGGTTGGAAAACACATTGGGTTTTGAGTTATTTCATTTTGTACATTCAAATATAAGTGGTTGAGAGCAAGGGGATGATTTTCATGTGGGGGATACATAAAACTAGCTAAATTGACCTAAGGGGTGACTAACCAATTGGGTTGTTACTTATAGAGGGTCTTACAACACCGTGTGGATTGCAGGTTTCATAACACCCATTGTTTTCCAATCTGCAATTGTTGTAATGAAAACATTCTGTTATTTAGAGAGTATGAATTTAATGAAAGGAAATTTCAAAATTTACCACAACCAATATTGAGAGTAATAATTCCATTTAAATTTCCTCATATGATGGAAAAATAAATGCACAAAATAATTGTAGGTTGTAAGTGATTGCATTCTTCTTATTCTAAGCTCAAGGGCGAAGATCTTGAGGAGGAGTTTTAGGTGGGGGATACATAAAACTAACCAAATTGACCTAAGGGGTGACTAACCAACTATATTTTTACATGAAGAGGGTTTTACAACTATATGTTGGTTGCAAGTTTTATAACACCCAATGTTTTCCAACCTATAATTATTGTAATGAAAACATTTTCTTATTTTGCATTGTCCTTGTTCTAAGCTCAAGGGAGGAGAGATTGAGGAGGATTTTTAGGTGAGAGATAGATAAAACTAATAAAATTGACCTAAGGGTGGCTAACCAATTGGGTTGTTATGTGTAGAGGGTGTTAAGCAATATGTTTGTTGTAGGTTCCATAACACCTGGAGTATTTTCCAACCTCCAATTTTAGAAAAAAATATAAATTTAATTAAGACCTTTTGTTAGTTATCTAAAACTTATATTTAACATAAACCTATGATCACACATTTTTGTTACTAATCATTTTCATCAAACATTTTTTTATTTAATTATTTAGAATATTTTTAAACATATCTCTATAGTAATAATATTTATTAAAAACTATAAAAGTTAATATTTTAAATTTTAGCACTAAAATTTTTCTTGTAGATAAAAATTAAATTCACCTATCAAATCTTCCATTCTATTATTTTAAGATAATTCTACAGATTCTAGGTTATAACTAATAGGGGACATTATGTTTTCCAACACTACAAATAATGTGAGCATTTTTTTGTTCCAATCTTATGAAGAAAGTGAAATGCCATTTTTACTATACCAAAGAGTTCTAAAATTTGAAGGCGAACATCATTACATTCTTGGTGTGTACAAATTAAAAACTTTTCATAAGGAAATAATTGATACGGGATAGTGTGTTTTCCAATGCTGTAAATAATGTGAGCATTTTTTTGTTCCAATCATATGAAGAAAGTGAAAGTGACCTGAGAGGTGACTAACCAATTGAGTTGTTATTTGTTGAGGGTTTTACAATAGTTCATGGGTTGAGATTTTCATAACACCCAGTTTTTTCCAACATGCAATTATAGTAATGAAAACCTTTTCTTTATTAGAGTATGAATGTAATGAAAGGAAGCTTAAAAATTAACCTCCTTTTATTTGGATGATAAAATCTTCTTCTTATCTTTTAATTCCTTTTATAAGTGGTTAATTTTAATCTTCATTGTTTTGATATAGTTTCAAAACTTCCAACTATTACAAATATAATCACAGGTTGGAAAAAAAAAATGGGTTGTGAGTGAGAGAGTCAGAGGGAGAGAGGGGGGGAGAGAGAGGGGGGAGGAGGGAGATAGGAAGTGGTAGGGTGGAAGGGATAGAAGGAGGGAGAGAAAGAGGGAAGGAGAGATATATGGATATGTATAGAGAGTGGTAGGGTGGGAGGGATAGAGGGAAGTAGGGATAGGTACAAAGAGAGTTAGGGAGGGAGGGAAGGAGGGGTAGGTGGAGAGAGGTTGTGTGTGTGTTTGTGAGGGAGAGAGTGGGAAGGAGGGAGATAGGAAGTGGTAGGGTAGGAGGGATAGAGGGAGGGAGACAAAGAGGGAAGGAGGGAGATGGGAAGTTGTAGGGTGAGAGGGATAGAAGGACCCAAAATGGAATTAGTAGGAAGAGGAGATGTGATGGTGGATTGTGGGAAATAGGCACCAAAATGGATTTATAGGATGGAGGAGGGAAAAGGATAATTTTTTTTGGGTTGGTGTGATGGAGGTGCAAGGAATAAAGAGAGATGTAGGTAAAGCTAGATACAAAGGTAGGGTGGGAGAGGTACAAAGAGAGAGATCTAGTGTGTTTGTGAGAGAGAGATGGAATAGGGAGAGGGAGAGAGAGAGGTAGGTAGAGAGATATTCTTATTGAACACAACCCATGTATATTATAATTGTTACTATATGGTTTTTCACCATGTTTATATCAAATATTCTTAATATTTGTTCCATGGAATTCTTAATTTCAAGAATCTTTGACTTCATTTGTTCAACTCCACTTATAGCATCATCTCTAACTTTTTTTTTCTTGCACAAATTCATATGCAATGCAAAATATTTTGAATTTATCCACTTTTGCACTGTCATTTACCCATTGCACATATTGCACACACATGTAGAGAAAATTCCTCTTGTAATGATGTTGAGAGAGAGCAACAATATAAAAGACATGAAGTTGAGAAAATAAAGGCAACAGGTAATAATCCTATCCACATGTGGACTTTTCCCTATAGGTAAATAGTGATGGTATTGAAATATCCTAGCCTTTTTGCAAGCAATGATCAAATACCAATCACCATAATCGAGATGTATCCTTCTCAATAATTTTGTATATTTTAATATATATCATTCTTATATGCAATGGGAAAACAGTAATACAGAACTAGAGAAACTGATAGAACCAGGGTTGATTGAGAAAACACAATCTCAATGCTTGAGTCTTTGTCTTAAGAACTCCTTTAGGTGCTAATTCATTCACCCTACAACCTATAGGTCCTCTGTTTGTTTGAGGCACCCCCAGTTTACCTTAGCAACCCTGCTATCATTGCAAATCTACTGCTACAAAATGTTATTTGGTACTCTTTCTTCAACTTGCACTATCTAGCCTTTTATTCCTCAAAAGACCAGTTACTCCTCCACTCTGCCAACGTTGTTACAGGGGTGTGTGGCACTTTCCAAAGCCTCCAAAGTCATCTTTTCCAATGCTTAAACAATCACCAAGCTTCCGTTCTCCATTGGTTTCCTAAAAAACAAAGTTCTTGGTTCTTGGGCAGGCTACAAGCCTCAAACCCTTTTTAGCTCCCTCAACTCAAAGGATAGGCTACAACTCTTCTATTCCCTCTAATTGTGCCAATATTTTTATTGTTTCTCTGGTTCTTTTTCCAAGCTCTGATAGCTTCTTTGGAGATTGATGCCTTTTTCTACCCGTACAGGGGAAAAATCCAACCTAGGGTAACCTAGGGTTTCTTAAGGCTTTTCATTGGCCTATTCTACCTTTTCTAACCACAAAAGCATTAAAGAACCTTATATTTACTGTTATACACCTCCTTAGCACTATCTTCAATCATAATAAAAATTATATTTTAAAGATACCACCCCTGCCACGTTGGGATTTTGCTCTCTTGATTGTATTTTCTAGCCGGGTTCCCAAACTCGCCTAGAAACAGTCCTCCAACTTGAAAAAGGAAACTCTAATGACTACTTTATGTACACTATTTACATTCTTGGAGCCTAGCATTGCTTTCCCTGCATCCATACTACCTGGTGCGAGCAGAACCAATACTAACACTCCATGATTCTAGTTCTTTTTACCAGTCAAAAACAGAAATAAAGAAAGACAGATTTAATAAAATACAAAAAGTGATGGAGAATCTGTTTAAAAATGCCAAGAAAGAACTTCAAAACACGGCTTTACATGCTTTTAAACAAATGAAATGTTTATTCCATTCAGCTGTTTGCTATTTCCAACGCAGAAACAAAAATCTGCAATTTTCACATTAAAAGAAGGAAGAAAAAAAATGTTGCTCTTGTTCTTTTTACAAAAACTGCCAATACAAAAAGCCTCCAAACCCCTCAACAGCTCGAGAGCTTTCTTTACATCATGAAAAATCAGTTAGGTTTTGCTGTTTCGGGCTCCAAAATGACAAAACAATTCGCGTTTGAAAACACACTGTGTTTTCCATTTTTTGCCTAAAACTTAGGAAACGCCTACAAAATGTTTTTCAATTTATTTTAATTTTATTTAAGCTCTAAAAAGGTCCCCTTACACATCCTAAAAGGCATTAGGACCTTTCACAACAAAAAGGAAAAGATTTAAAAGCAAAACATCAAAATATGCTTGTTTTTAAGGTAGGTGCTCCTGCACCATTCTCCCCCTCTCAGCACAAAGATGAAGAACTGGAAGGTGGTATCAGTTTCAGGTCAATGCCAAGCTTCTTGAATTGATCCTCTTGTACCCATGTAGCCTCTGAGTCAGGTTTTCTCTTCCACTTGACAAGGTGCTCCATGTATAGCTTATTCCTTGTTGCTTTCTTCACCCTGGACTCCAAGACCTTCTCTGTCTGAGCTTTCTCTTGACTTGGAAGGGGTATATTACTGATATCCGAAAATATTTCCTAACTGTTCTGAAAGTCATCATTGACTGTACCCTTGTACCAGATCAAATCAGCAATGTTGAAGACTAGAGATATACCCAAATCCGATGGAAGTTCCACCTTGTATGCATTCTTTCCATACTTAGCTATCACCTTGCATGGTCCTACCCATTTCATTTGCAACTTGGTGGACATCCCCATCTGCAATCTGGATTTGTTGAGGTGAACCATCACATAATCACCCACTTGAAACTGTACATCTCTCCGTGACTCATCCACTTTATCCTTCAACTTTTGTGTTGCTGTTGTAATTGTCTTCTTAACCTGCTCATGAATCTCCTTCATGGTTTGAGTGAAGTATTATGCATGTCCACTCCTATTCTCCATTGTTCCAAGGTCTCTGAGCTCACAAATTCCCCTTGGATGCATTCCATACACAACTTCAAATGGACTTTTTCCTGTAGTCCTGTTCACACTATCATTGTATGCATATTCAGCTTGGGAAATCACCATATCCCAGGTCTGCCCATATTCCTTTGTCAAACACCTCAATAGGTTACCTAACACTCTGTTAACCACCGCGGGTTGACCATCGGTCTAAGGATGGTAAGCTGATCCAAATGACAAATTAGTTCCCAATCTACTCCACAATGTTTTCCAAAAATGGCTCATGAACTTCACATCCCTGTCAGAAACAATACTCAATGGCAATCCATGAATTCTCACAGCTTTCCTGAAAAAGAGATGGGCAATATAGCTTGCATCATGTGTAGTCTTGCAAGGAATAAAGTGACTCATCTTGCTAAATCTGTCCACAACTACAAAAACACTGTCAAAACCAGATTTAGTCTTGGGAAGACCCACCACAAAATCCATGCTCACGCATTCCCATGGTCTATTCAAAATAGGCAAGGGCTGATATAACCCAGCATTGCTAGCTCCCCCTTTGGATTTCATGCAAACAACACACTGTTCAACATACTTTCTGACATCTCGTGCTAACTTAGGCCAATAATAAAACCTTTGTACCCGCTCTAAAGTTTTGTTAATACCAAAATTCCCACTAAGACTGCCATTGTGTTTTTCTTGGATCAGATTTTCTCTCATTGATCCTCTTGGGACACATAACAGATTACCCTTGAATAACAACCCATTTTGCAATGTATACTCAACATATTGACTGTGAAAATGATTTGCAAAGTTTGAACATACCTTATAGGCTTCGGAAAAGTCTTTGTCATCACCATAGAGATCTTTAAAACTTTCCAATCCAATGCTTTTCAGCTGTATCTCTTGGACTGTCAACATCCTCCTGCTTAATGCATCTACCACTTTTTTTTTCTGTCCCTTCTTGTGCTTAATTTTAAATGTGAAAGCTTGAATTTACTCCATCCATTTCAAGTGTCTATTTCTTAACTTCTCCTGGGTGTTGATATAACTGAGTGCCTGGTTATCTGTGAAGACCGCAAACTCTTTGGGCAACAAATAATGCCTCCATTTCCTAAGGGACTGCACTAAAGCATAGAGTTCCAGATCATAGGTGGAGTATTTTTGCTTGGCTTCATTGAGTTTTTCACTAAAGAAGGCTACAGGCCTACCTTCTTGATTAAGGACTCCTCCTACTACTACTCCACTTGCATCACACTCAATTGTAAACAATTTATCAAAACTAGGAAATCACAAGATAGGTTGTGTTGCCACTTCTTTTCTCAAATTTTCAAACTCTTTGTCAGCCTCTAAAGTCCACTTAAACTTTCTTTTCTAACCACCCTTGATTGTATCTAACACTGGTGCACATATACCACTAAAATTCCTTATAAACTTCCTATAAAACTGAGCCAAACCATGAAAACTTCTTACCTCAGTTGTTGTGGTTGGTGTAGGCCAGTTTAGGATGGCTTCCACCTTACATGGATCCATCTTCAGCATTCCTTGGGATACCACAAAGCCTAAATACACAAGCTCTTGTTTGAAGAACTTGCACTTCTCAAGGTTGATTGCCAACTGTTCTTCTTGCAATGTTTTGAGTACCATCTCTACATGCTTCAAATGTTCTTCTGTTGTCTTATTGAAAATCAATATGTCATCCAAGTAAACTACCACAAAAATCCCTGTGAAATCCTTAAGCACCTCATTCATTAGTCTCATGAATGTGCTAGGGGCATTTGAGAGGCCAAATGGCATCACTTTCCACTCATATAAACCATTGTTTGTCTTAAAAGTTGTCTTCCATTCATCACCTTCCTTAATTCTGATTTGGTGATACCCGCTCTTAAGATCTAGCTTAGTGTAAAATTTTGCACCTCCAAGGCAATCCAATAAATCTTCAATCCTAGGTATTGGAAATCTATACCTAATTGTGATTCTATTTATTGCTCTAGAATCAGTACAAAGTCTCCATTTACCTCCTTTTTTTGTTGCCAAAACAACTGGGACTGCACATGGACTAATACTCTTTTGAATCAGACCTTGATTCAGCAACTCTTCCACTTGTCTTGCCACCTCTTGATTTTACTCAGGGGTCAGTTTGTATGCTGCTTTGTTAGGCAATGAGGCTCCAGGTATGAAGTCAATTTGATGACTTATTGCTCTCTTGGGTGGTAGAGTTGATGGTGTACCATCACTCACTACGCTCTTGTATTTGTCAAGCAAGTTTTGGACTGCTGCTGGTAACACTGTCCTTTTAGCCTTTTCCTCTTCTTTGGGCTACATCATAATCGCATACCCTTCATTCCCTTGATGTAGATCCTTGATGAACTCCTTACCACTGCTCAACATAATGTTTGGAACCTTGGACTGCCCTTCGTCTTCCTCAATCAACGATTGCAGCTTGAAGGTTCTTCCATCCTTCTTGAATTCTATGGTATTCTCCTTCCCATGATATACAACACCTCTATCATATTTCCATGGCCTGCCAAGAAGAAGATGGCATGCATCCATGGGCAGTACATCACAAATCAGCTTTTCTTTGTAGCCTCCAATCGAAAATTCCACTATAACCTGCTCATTCACTAAGACACTCTGCCCTTTGTTCAACCATGTGACTTTGTAAGGATTGGCATGAGGTACCTTCTGCAATTTTAACTTATTTACTACCTCCTCAGAGATGATATTGTCCGTAGAACCAGAATCTACAATAACCTTGCATACCTTTCCCAATATCTTGCACCTTGCTCTAAACAAAGCTCTCCTTTGCTTGGGTTCTTCCTTGACCGGTTGTCTGATCAGCACTCTATTAAACATCAGATTTTCAACTACTTTTGATTCTATGTGACTGATCTTAGGTGTCTTTACACTCATGGTGTCCTCTTGTGCATAAGCTACTCTTTTTTCGTTGCTAGATGAAGCTTTCTCCGGGCATCTATAAGCTGGATGGCCTAGCTGATTGCAGTTATAACATTTCATGGTGGCAAAGTAAGAGTTACTTCTGCCTACTCCTCTACCTCTGTTTGAACCCCCTTGAGGTCCACTTCCTCTATTAAATCCTCCTCTTGATGATGTTTCACCTCCATGCTCAGTAAGCTTGGATTCACCTTGGTTTCTTTGTTCATTACCTCTTCCTTGGTAACCTCCACACTGTCCTTTTTGATCTCTGCCTCTTCCTCTGCCCTTAGAGGATTGATCATGCTTCCTTTTATTCCTCTCTTCAATCTTGATAGCTAGCTAATAACATTGGTGGACTGTCTTGGGGTTGAGCAAAGTCATCTCTTCCTGTATATTCCACTTCAATCTGTTGAGGTATCTAGCCACTTTTAGGCTCTCATCTTCTTCCACATTTGATCTCAAACAAAGCTTTTGAAACTCTTCTGTGTAGGTGTTTACATCTTGGTCTTTTTGTCTTAAACTTTGCCTCTTCTTGTGGAGCTGAATTTCATAATCATCTAGCATATAGGCTTCTTTCACTTTAGCAACCATTCCTTTCTAGGTTGATATGGGCTGCTTGCCTTGTTTCTCCCTTTCAGTTTGGACAAATTTCCACCAAGTTAATGCTGATCCTCTCAACCTTGATTTTGCAACCTTCACCTTCCGTGCTTATGTGACTCCATCATATTCGAAGTGATTCTTCATGCCATCTATCCAGTCCAAGACCAGATTGGGATCCATCTTTCCATGGAATAGGGGTACACCCTCAAGTCCTTTTCCACTCAGGGCTTTTAATGCCTTCAAGAAAGGCTCCTCCTCCAAGATAGGGTCAGGTTCAGGGACTTTGTCCTCCTCTACAATCTCTTCTTCATTTGGCACTTTGCCTTCCAACTTAACCTTGTTCAGTGCTTCTTCCAGTTGTTCTATTCTTTCCTCTAGAGATTTGTTATCCTCTTCTTGCTCTTCAACCATCTTGGCTAACTGTGCATTTGTCACCATCTTAGGTGGTTCACTTGATTCAACTTCCTCTGACATATAAGCTGCTGCTTCCCAAATCTTTCACTGCTCTGATACCAATCTGATAGAACCAGGGTTGATTGAGAAAACACAATCTCAATGCTTGAGTCTTTGTCTTAAGAACTCCTTTAGGTGTTAATTCATTCACCCTACAACCTATAGGTCCTCTGTTTGTTTTAGGCACCCCCAGTTTACCTTAGCAATCTCGCTACCATTGCAAATCTGCTGCTACAAAACATTATTTGGTACTCTTTCTTCAACTTGCACTATCTAGCCTTTTATTCCTCAAAAGACCAGTCACACCTCCACTCTTCCAACATTGTTACAGGGGTGTGTGGCACTTTCCAAAGCCTCCAAAGTCATCTTTTCCAATGCTTAAACAATCACCAAGCTTCCATTCTCCATTGGTTTCCTGAAAAATAGAGTTCTTGGTTCTTGGGCAGGCTACAAGCCTCAAACCCTTTTTAGCCCTCTCAACTCAAAGGACAGGCTACAACTCTTCTATTCCCTCTAATTGTGCCAATATTTTTATTGTTTCTCTGGTTCTTTTTCCAAGCTCTAACAACTTCTTTGGAGATTGATGCCTTTTTCTGCCCATATAGGGGAAAAATCCAACCTAGGGTAACCTAGGGTTTCTTAAGGCTTTTCATTGGCCTATTCTACCTTTTCTGACCACAAAAGCATTAAAGAACCTTCTATTTACTGTTCTACACCTCCTTAGCACTGTCTACAATCACAATACAAATTAGATTTTAAAGATACCACCCCTGCCACATTGGGATTTTGCTCTCTTGACTGTATTTTCTAGCCGGGTTCCCAAACTCGCCTAGAAACAGTCCTCCAACTTGAAAAAGGAAACTCTAATGACTACTTTATGTACACTATTTACATGCTTGGAGCCTAGCATTGCTTCCCTTGCGTCCATACTACCTGGCGCGAGCAGAAACAATACTAACACTCCATGATTCTGGTTCTTTTTACGAGTCAAAAACAGAAATAAAGAAAGACAGATTTAATAAAATAAAAAAAGTGATGGAGAAACTGTTTAAAAATGCCAAGAAAAAAATTCAAAACATGGATTTACATGCTCTTAAACAAATGAACTGTTTATTCCATTCAGCTATTTGTTGTTTCCAATGCAGAAACAAAAATCTGCAATTTTCACATTAAAAGAAGGAAGAAAAAAAATGTTGCTCTTGTTCTTTTTACAAAAACTGCCAATACAAAAAGCCTCCAACCCCCTCAACAGCTCGAGAGATTTCTTTACATCATGAAAAATCAGTTAGGTTTTGCTGTTTCGGGCTCCAAAATGACAAAACAATTCACGTTTGAAAACACACCGTGTTTTTCTAGTTTTTCCCTAAAACTTAGGAAACGGCTACAAAACGTTTCTTAATTTATTTTAAGTTTATCTAAGCTCTAAAAATGTCCCCTTACACATCCTAAAAGGCATTAGGACCTTGCACAACAAAAAGGAAAAGATTTAAAAGCAAAACATCAAAATATGCTTATTTTTAAGGTAGGTGCTCCTGCACCAGAAACATGTACTAGAATGTATGAAATGAAAAAGGATTTTGAAGAAGCAAACCAAAGTGAATGAGATAGATTGTGTATTTACTGAAGAGATTCTTCCCACTCTTGAGAAGTTGAAGAAGGTGCGTGTGTAATATGTGCAATGGGAAAATGGAAATGTAGAAGTGGATAAATTCAAGAGGTTTTGTATTGCATATGAATTTGTGCAAGAAAATAAAGTGAGAGATGATTCTATAAGTGGAGTTGAAAAAATGAACTCAAAGCTTCTTGAACTTAAGCATTCCATGGAACAAATACATTCCTCTATACTTCATTCTATCGTTCCTCTCTCACCATCCCTCATAACATTCCTTTTACCATAGGTGGAGAGAGGTTGTGTGTGTGTGAGGGAGAGAGAGAGAGGGAGGGAGGGAGTGATAAAGGGAGGGGTTGGTGGAAAGAGATAGAGGGGGGAAAGAGGGACAAAGGGAGGGAGAGGGAGGTTAGGATAGATTATGAGAGAGTACAAATGTAATGAAAGAAACTTTCCAAATTTACCACAGTTATTACTTAGAGCAAAAATTATGTTCTTACAACAAGAATCTCTTTAGTCAATACATTATCTATCTCATTCACTTTGGTTTTCTTCTTATCAAGTGTTTTTAGAGTAGATTCATTTTTTATTTCATACATTGTAGTACCTATTGCTCCAATTCTACATTTCCATTTTCCCATTACACATATTGTACATGCACCTTCCTCAACTTCTCAAGAGAAGGAAGAATCTCACCAGTCAATACATTATCTATCTTATTAACTTTGGTCTACTTCTTTTCAAGTGTTTTTAGAGTACAAGTATAGAGGGATAGGGAGAGGGAGAGACATGGAGAGGTAGGTAAATAGAGGTAAGGTTGAATTAATAGAGGGAGAGGTAGGTAGAGAGAGTGATGGGAGATAGGGAAAGTAGAGAAGGAAGAGGAGATAGAAGTAGATAGAGGGAAGTTGGGAAGGAGGGAGAGGTGGGTCAGATGGATTAAGGGAAAGGTAGGTCAAGAGGGAGAGGGTGAGTGTAGATAGAGAGAGGGAGGGAGGGAGATAGAGAGGGAAAGTGGGAGGGAGAGAGGTGTAGGTACAAAGAGGTAAGGTACAAGGAATAAAGATAGATGTAGGTAAATCTAGATACAAAGGTAGGGTGGGAGAGGTATAAAGAGAGATATTTTGTGAGAGAGAGAGAGGAGGGAGGGAGAGGTAGATAACTACTTTTCAAATCTATCTCTCCCTCCCTCTATTATTATCTAGTGATAACTACTTTTCAAATCTATCTTACCCTCCCTTGCTCTCTGACCAGTACCTTATGTTATTTCTATAATTATGAAATTTTATATGGACTTGGATATTTTGAAGTTTTCAATTTTAGCTTATCAACCATCTCTTTTGGCACTAAAATATCTTTAATATTATTGTTTATGATGAATTTATAGCACTAATATTTAGTCTTGTATATGTTTCTAAAGAGGCTTCTCCTTTGTAATAGTTCTTTATCGACACCATCACTGTTTAAAAAAACTCTAGTTTCTCTACCACTTTCTTCTTTAATAATTTAGAACTTCTAAAGGAATTTGAATATTCCAAAATCTCATCCACATGCCTTATAAACACTTTTGAGGATAATTATGAATGATTAATTATGATGATTGCATCAATTACATGATAAAATTGAGCCTTCTTCAATTGTTCAATAATAATTTATAATGTAAATATGGATAACATTAATCATTTATATTTTCATTGGTTCATTATTCAATTTATTAAAATAATCATTTATAATGAAAATATGGACAACATTGGTAAAAAATATATTAAATAAAAATCCATATAGGCATACAACATTATATGTCGATAAAATTATAACATATATACAAGAAAGTTATATAAGAAATTTCTCAATGTCAACAACCAATATTTTCTCATTATGCAAGGGTGCATCAATAAAGTTTTGAAAATGAAGCATCCTTAGATCTTGTTGATTATTGAGGAGGTAGTAGGTACTAGAATGTATGAAATAAAAAGCAAATCTACTCTGACAACAGGGTATGTGCAGGATCATGGTATGCCAAAAAGTGGCAATATTTTTAGGGTATGTGGCTGACGACTTTTTTTCACCCAAAATTAATGAAACGAAAAGGGTTTTTAGAGGAGATTCTCAGCTTTCCAAAAATATAAATTATGATTTAATTTGAATTTAATAAATTATTATTATTCATTTTCTATTAGAATTACGACTAAAGTCCTCGACGATAGGCTGATTGAAAAACATCTATAACTTTCAAACAAGATTCATTTTTGAATCCAAAACATGCCACATTCTATGCTTTACATAATATAGGATTAAAAAGAAAAATTAAATTTCATGAATTTTGACCAAGTTAAGGTGGTCGACAAACGAAGTTTTTATATTTTCTAAAAGTTGTAATAAAAATTCATAATTAATTATTTACTTAGAAAAAAATTACAAAAATATGCATCACATCCAGACATGAGTCATCTACTTATATATAAAATCTTACAAAAAATATTATCATTTTATTATGGTTAGGGTGGTCAGCGACACCTACTTCTTATTTTTCCCTAAAATTTAAGTACTCTGCATTGAAATTTCAAATTTTCACCAAATAGATTTTATTTATTTTTAAATAAACCTAGTATTTTAGAAACTACATTCAATTTTCTACAAATTCTATTCTTACATATTTTTGAAATAATATAGATAACTTATTCAAATATTTACGTCAAGTTGCCTAACACTGATTTTTCTGAATTTTTTGCCACTTAAGGGCCTGTTTGGCATACCATGATCCTGCACATGCCCAACACTTGAAAATAAGTAGGCCAAAGTGAATGAGATAGATAATGTATTAACTAAAGAGATTCTTCCTTCTCTTGAGGAGTTGAGGAAGGAGCATGTGCACTATGTGCAATGGGAAAGTGGAAATGTAGAACTAGAGGCAACATGTATTAGCATCATCGTATGTACAACTTAATTTCATAAAATTTCTCCCTGGATCAAATATAAATGTTGCCTTATACTTCTTATTCATGGAAATCCATTTGGCATGTTATTTAAAATTATGTCACTAAATTTTTTTAACAATTCTAAAATTTCTTTTTATAGTGCCTCTCCTTCACCTATACTATGATTTACTCTATGAATCAATATAAAAAATAGCCTCTCATGTCTTAGAATTTATTACCATCTACTAAATAAATCCTAGCATTACAACATAGTTGTTTATATTTTTCCTTTAATGCAATTAGAGTATATTTATTTATGTTGATCTTCATAATTGTGTAAGTATTATCTTTATACAAATGTATGAATTTATTCTCATACTTTCATGACCAAGATTCCAAAAAAAAATTAAATATATCCTTTAACTATTGACAAGAGACACTGCGCATGCTTTATGGTGTTGTCATTGATGGCAACCCTTGTCAGCTAGTCGATCCGCACATTTCATTTTGCTCATACCGATAGACAGATTGAAGATCAATGTTTATCTGTTAAATTAGAATAGAGCATTCGGTAACTTCGCGTTCTTCGATTCATATGCATTTTTTTTTTCTATTTTATGTTGTGGATCTCAAGGGAGTATTTCTCAATGCATAATTTGTGTTATCTAAAAATATTGGTGCCTCGTATCGATTTGGGTGAAATCTAGGAGGTCCAGTTGTTTAATTTTCTATTCGTCAGTGTTTGAAGGTCGACCTGGTGAATATGATGTGTCACAAATATATGAGGAATTATTGTTTAAATTTTTTTGTGTTCGAGATATTAATTTGGGTCGTCACTACATGTTGTGGCTGACTCTTGTGGATTGACATTGAATGTTTTGATGATTTAAAACCGATAATTCATGACAATTTTCTATTTTGTTAAAGCTGACCTAAAGCATTCAAATCTCTTGTAGAAGATATATATATAAGTGATAGATTGTATCATTTTGATGTGTACTCGATGTGATTTGATGTATGTTGTGAATATTAGAAGATAAGGAAAGTGATTAAGTGTAGTTTCACTTGCGCATTAAGGATTTTTGTGAAGCAAATTAAAGCAGAGTAGAGCAAAGAGAAGAATCAGTCTAAAGGAGTAGAATCTGATTGTTGAGCCTAACTGGAACTATAATCAAGCATTTGTAGATGTTACTTTCTTAGTTCAAATATTTGGAAGTATTCTAAATTCTTGTAAGGTGGTGAGCCTTTCTTATTTTGAGTAGTGAGCTCTAGGTAGTGTGGCTGAATGCAAGAGCATTCCCATTTTGTAATTATTCCTTTTGAGTATACTCAGACTATATTGTGGATTGGAAATCCATCGTGGTTTTTCTGCTAACAGGGTTTCCACGTAAAAATCCTAGTATTATGGTGTTGTGGTTGCTTACTTTATGTTTATGCATATCTCTTTTGGTTGAATGTTATCAATACTTTGTTGATCAGATTAATAAAGCTAAAAGTTGCATAACACTCATTCACCCCCCCTCTCAGTATTTCTTAATTCCAACAATTGGTATCAGAGCTCTGGTCCTTGGAAGAAGTTTAACAACTTGGGGAAGAACTTGGAAAGTGTTTCAATGGATTCAAGTAGTCTTAACAACAACTTATGGTGGCCCTAGATGATCTTGATCAGTCAAAATATGATGTCCAAAAATTGAAAGCAAATCTTATGAATGCTAAGAGATTCATTGATTCATTCAAAGATAAAATCAATAATTCTAGGGAGAAGAGAAGGGAACTCTATGATCAGATCAAGGAGGATGACAGTAAGCGCATTGAAGATGAACAACTGAGTCACCTTCCTTGAAGGAAAAGACAAAAGAATGTGAATTTTTTTCTAGAGAGAGTATAGTTCTGAAGCATGAGATGTTATCTATTATGATAAGAATGACTAAGGAGATTGAAGATAGAAAGAAGAATGAAGAAAATTTGTCCCGATCCTTGAAAGAGAAATTTGAAGAGTGTAGCCAAATTACTAATGGATTTATTTAGTTGGAACAAGAGTTAGAAAAAACCAAACATAATGAGGAAGAACTTGAAAAACACATTGTTGATCTCAGAGATGAACTTGCTACTACAAATGAGTACAAGGAGAAGTTCAAGGTTAGCTCAACTAAGCTTGATGAATTGATTAAAGGTCAGAGGACTGATGGTAACAGGCAAGGTCTTGGATATGAGGAAGGTGAAAGCTCCAGATCTGGACAAAGGAATTTTGAAAAAAGGAGATTCAGATAAGGAAATTAGATGAACAACACTGGAAGGTATCCGATAAGACAACCTAATGCTCATAGGTTCAATGGTTATTCATTTACTTGCAATAAGTTTGGTCATATGGAAGCTCAATGTAGAAGTAGAATGAATTCAAATGGTCCATCATTCTTTGACCAATGCTTTAACTACAACAAGTATGGTCATAAGTCAAATGAATGCAGAAATATGGTGAACAACTTTCATAGAGATGTCAGATGTTATACATGGAATAGATTTGGCCATATTGCTAATCAATGCAAGTTGAGAGAAAATTAGTGGAACAATTGGTCTGGACAAAGAAATGTGGTGTGCTACAATTGTAACAAAACTAGTCATATTGGTAGATTCTATAGAGGAGGTATGGTAAATCAAAGAAACATGTAGAAGGATGTAAAAGGAAAAAGGATGGCTACTATAGATTAGATCATAAAGTAGATGAAGAAAACTTGGGTAAAGAAGAGTCCCTTTGTTGCAGAAAATGAGGCAGCACCATAATCAACTTCTGGTAATTCCTTCGGGAATTAGTTTTTAGGCTTTTAGCCTAGGGAGATCTGTCAAGAAAATATTTCAAACCCCTTGTCAGTGATTGACATTGAGATGTGGATGAGTTTAGTAATTGCATTTGTGATCCACAAATGTTTTTGACAAATTTGAGAGTATTTATGCAGAATTAAAGGTCCGCATAAGAAGTTATCTTTCACAATGTATAAAAATAGGGTATCCAGTTGAGTTAGGGAAAAATCATTTATTACGTCAAAAATTTAGGTATGCGAGTGATGAAAAGGTCATTTCTATCTTTCATTTGTCACTTTTCACTTTGAGAAGAAGTTTTTGAGCTCTAAAGAAAACTTTGGAAAATTTTGGGAGAATTCAAGTGTGAAGGCGATTTGAAGCTCAAACCCTTGTCTGAAAAATAGGTATTTGTTGAGAAAACTTGCAAACTTGTGAATTTGTTGAATTGGCTACTCCATTGGTGGTTGAAGTAAAGGATATACCCCATCCAAAATTTAAATGGCACCCCTTCAATTTTGTTGAGAACGAGCCCTTAGGTACATTTTCATCTGTGTTGTATGGAGTTTTACACATTGAAGATATTAGGGCATATGTTCATGCTAATATTGAGGAGCTAAGAAGCTCGTAGTTTGTGAAATTACCCATGTTCGATGAAAGTGAATGTATCTGGTATATCTTGAGTCAATTCCATGCAAAATTTATGTGGTTGAATCAACCTTTCAAGATAACAAAAGAAGCTATAAGAGCTGTTACAAGTCTAAATTCTTCCAGTGGTTTGTCTATTTTGAAGTTGGTAAAGAATCAGATAGTCAAAGATGCGACTGGTTTGACATTAGACAGAAGAGCAATGACAATTGATAACATCACCAATGTGGATGTCAAATTTTCCTCGATGGTCATTGGTTATAAGATATATCACTTCAGCAGAGAAAATTCTGGATCCAGTATTGCCATATATGCAACTTATCAGATGGTTAGGGAGAATGCAAAGTATGACTTGTTTAAATTGCTTCAAAGTCAGCTTATAGAGAATCTTGCGAAGATAAAGAAAGACAAGAAGAACTCTTTTAAATATGGTAATCTACTACTATGTTTATTATTTTATTTCAAGAATGAAGTTCCAAGAGTCGAGAAAGTGGTCTGGCAAAGGGGTGATAAGCCTATTGGTGTTCAAATTAGAGACATGTTATTCAATTTTGGTGATAGTCAAGCTAGGAAAATTATAATCTGGGGATATCTCAAGAACTTTTAGAATGAAATGAAAGTAACAGAAAGGGTTCCTACTTCTATTATTGAGAATTACCAGGACACAATCTATTTTATGGTGGATATTGATCAATTCTTAATGGAAGCAGCTGATCCTAGAACCGTTTGGATCATGCCAATGGGATATGAAGTCGAGGAAGGAATCTTGGAGCTATATGTGCAACATCTATTAAGTAAACCTTTGGATCATTCTAAAGAAAGGTTTAGAACTTATGTAGAAAAGAGCATGCAAGGCCATGAGCAATTAAAGAAGCCAAAGATAGTCAAAAGAGTAATGAAAGAAGTGGAAGTCTTTGTAGAAAGTATGGGAATATCTGCATAAGTAGTAAGAGAATCCAAAAGGAAGAGAGATCAAGCAGATACTGAAAAAGGGAAAGAACCTAAAACTAAATCTACTAGTCTGACAGCATCCTCTTCCTAAACTAGAATAACAAGGAGTTTTGTACCCCTATCCAGTCATGCAGAGAAGTTAGTGTTTGCAGAAGCTCAAGAAAAGGATTATGGTAAGAGGAAGAAGAACAAAAGCACAAGAACCTATGAAGCCTTCTCAGAAAGTGAGGAGACTAAGTTAGATGAAGTTGTGAAAGACATAAAGGCTACCAACACTCAAGCTACAAAGGTAACCAAGAGAAAATATTTCAGTGAAGAAGAAAATGAAAAGAAGAAGGAAAAAATTGACAAACTAGGTATGATAGTTGAAGAAGTTGAGAATGTTGATGTCAAGGATGGAAACTTCAAGCCCCTCTGCAAATGGTATGAAAATTTTGATGAATCAAGGCAAAGAATTCTTGAGGAGGCAACATTAAAACATATGAATATTTTCAATAAAGTTCTTGTTGAAATTATGTCTGGTTTACCTAAGAGTCTGTATGAGGTTTTGGAAACGAGAAGAGTAAATGCTAGGACAAAAGAAGAGAAAATGAGAAAGAGAATTCTTGTAGACTTATGTCCGCAAATGTCTATTGAGGATATGAAGTCACTCTTGAAAAAATCCAAGAAGAAATTTAAAACCAAAACAAGGGTGAACAAACCTATGATTAGTGAAACTATTGTTGTTGCTGATGAAACCAAGAAAATCCTAGAAGCATTTTTGTCAAGGAACAAGATCAATGTTGAAGATGTTGTATCTGATCTGGCAAATGAGGAGGTGAATGTAGATACTAAAGATATTCAGAATCCTCCTGATGTGGATACTACATAAGTACCTATGGAGACTAAAGCTCCTAAGGTTGTATTAGTTGAAGGAAAGGAGATGCCAAATGAAGAAGTTGAAGCTCCTAAAGGTAATCAAGAAAAATTTACTAAAAAACCAGAAGCTGAAGAAAAGAAGGCTAAAGTCAAGGAAGTTCCAGTGGAAGCAAGAGACACTATAAAGGTAGTGAAGAAATTTTTGGATGAGAAAAAAGAAGATTTTTATCTTGAGTTGGGAGATGCCCCTATTCATTTATCTACTTTGTCCCCAATTCAGAAAATGAAAGTTACATTGTTTGCACAAGCTAAGGATAGGGAAGAAATTTTGAAATCCCACATTGAGGATAGTAATTGTTGAATCTTGCATTTGATATTCTAGAGAGGATCATGCCTACTCGTGTCAAGGATCAATATGGTTCCTCCTCTAGTGAGCTGAAGAAACTTATAAATTTGGTAAGTACTCATTTTGAGTCACTTGAGAAGTCAACTTTGGTCAAAGTTCATAAGGAGTTTGATGTTAAAAGGTTTAGTAGTTTGAAAGCTATGATAGCTAGAGATAAATCTCTATTAGCTACCTATGTGAAGAATGTTCATAATTCCCTATCTGAAGGTGGAAAATTTTATAAGACATGCTTGTCTTTGTCAAAACTTACTAGGGAAAATGAGAAGAAGGTTAAGGATCATGAGGAAGAGTTAGCTGCTATTTCTAATGGTTTTGATCCTTTAACTATTTTTGTTAGAATGCAAGAAGGTCAAGTTATCTCTTTACTTGACAAAATAAAGATTCTAAAGCATGAAAATGAAAAATTATGGGAAGAACTTGTGAACTCAAAGGTTTAATTGGTCCAAAAATGGAAACTATGTTGAGTGCTTTAAAGGAAGTACAAGATGCTTTGGCAGTGAGTGACCTTGCAAACATGGAAACTGTTGAGATGTAATCTTATTTTCTTTGTGGTCATATAACTATTCTTGAGAGTCTTAAGAAGTTTTGAGACTCAAGCTTGTACTTGTTGAAAACAAGTTTTGCAGACATTTTCAAATTTGTGTGAATTGTTGTACTCATGCAGCTTGAAGTTTTTGTTGAGTTTTCGTATGCGGATTCCCCATCTTTGCCATTGATGTCAAAGGGGGAGAATATAATAGTGAAAAATTTACATTCATTTAAGGGGGAGCTATAGCTTTGAAGATCTTTTTGGAGTTTTGGTTGGCAGTGTATTTTTGTTGGTACTGATCTGACACTTAGTCATTTTTCACTAAGTGTTGCCATCAATGCCAAAGGGGGAGATTATTGGCAAGAGACACTACACATGCTTTATGGTGTTGTCATTGATGACAACCCTTGTCAGCTAGTCAATCCGCACATTGCATTTTGCTCATATCGGCAAACAGATTGAAGATTAGTGTTTATTTGTTAAATTAGAACATAGCATTTGGTAACTTCGTGTTCTTTGATTCATATACAAATTTTCTATTGCTATTTTGTGTTGTGGATCTCAAGGGAGTATTGCTCGATGCATAATCTGTGTTATCTAAAAATCTTGGTTCCTCGTATTGATTTGGGTGAAAGCCAAGAGGTCTGGTTGTTTAATTTTCTATTTGTTAGTGTTTGAAGGCTGACCTGGTGAATATGATGTGTCACAGATATATGAGGAAGTATTATTTAAATGTTTTTGTGTTCGAGCATCTTAATTTGGGTCATCACTATGTTGTGGCTTACTCTTGTGGATTGACATTGAATGTTTTGATGATTTAAAGCTTACATTTCATGAATATTTTTTGTTTTGTTAAAGCTGACCTAAAGCATTCAAATCTCTTGTAGCAGATTTATATAAGTGATCGATTATATCATTTTGGTGTGTGCTTGATTTGAGCAGATGTATCTTGCAAATATCATAAGATCAGGAAAGCGATTAAGCACAATTTCACTTGTGCAATAAGGATTTTTGTGAAGCAAATTAAAAGAGTAGAGTGAAGAGCTGAATCCAATTGTTGAGCCTAATCAAAATTGTAATCAAGCATTTGTTAATGCTACTTTCTCAATTCAAATCTTTGGAAGTATTCAAAACTCTTGTAAGTTAGTGAGCTTTTCTTATTTTGAGTAGTGAGCTCTAGGTAGTGTGCCTGAATGAAAGTGCATTCCCATTTTGTAATTATTCCTTTTGAGTATACTCAGACTATATTGTGGATTGGCCATCCACCATGGTTTTTCCCTGTATAGGGTTTCCACATAAAGATCCTTGTGTTATGGTGTTGTGGTTGATTACTTTATGTTTATGCATATTTCTTTTGGTTGAATGTTATCAGTACTTTGTTGATTAGATTAATAAAGCTAAAAGTTGCAAAACACTGATTCACCCACCTCTCAGTGTTGCTTGATTCCAACATTAACATCATGCAATGCTTTCACATGATTTGCACCTATCTTAAGTTTTAACAAGTATTTCTCACTTACTAGTACCTTATGTTATTTCTAAAATGGTGAAATTTTATATGGATTTGGATATTCTAACCTTATAAATTTTAACTTATCAACCATCTCTTTTGGCACTAAAATATCTTTACTAATAAATTGTTTATGATGAATTTATAACATTTATATTTAGTATTGTATATATTTATAAAAATACTTCTCCTTTGTAGTAGTTCTTTAGATCAGTACCATCACTTTAAAAAAAACTCTTTCCATGACCTATGACTCACCTCTCTCTAATTTATTTATTGGGATTTATCATCCACTTGACTGTTCATAAGCATTATAGCTCTTGTGCAACCTTTAGGTCTTCTACCAATACTCCATTTTATTTGGAAAAATTCAAATAGTCTTTATTCTTCTATTCCACATCTAAAATAAGATCATATGAAGAATATTTCACTACATCTACCATAGCATCCTCCATCTATCTAATATTCATCTATTATTTTATTTCATTATGAACTAATACTTCATCTTTCTTCAATTTCTTCATTATAAGGTCTTTCAACACCATCTTAATTCCTCTTTGGATTAATTCATGATCACCATTGCATGTTCCTAGCCTTTTTTCAAGAATTGATCAAATACCAATCACCATCATCAAGATGAATCCTTCCCAATTATGTCTTTATGAAAGTAAAATTCTAAATTTTCTAGCATAGGAGAGGTGGGTATAGAGAGTGTTGGGGAGGGAGGGAGGGAGGGGAAGGTGGAGAAAGGTTGTGTGTGTGTGTGAGGGATAGAGGGATAGAAAAAAAGATGGAAGGAGGTAGATAGGGAGTGGTAGGGTGGGATGGATAGAGGGAGGGAGAGAAAAAGGGAAGGATGGAGATAGGGAGTGGGAGAAAGAGGAAAGGAGGGAGACAGAGAGAGGTAAGGCATGCAAGGTAGGTATAGAGAGATTTAGGGAGAGAGGTTACATGTGTGAGGGAGGGAGAGGGGAAATGAGGGAGATAGGGAGTGGTAAGGTTGGAGGGATCTAGAGGTACATATAGAGAAAGGGTGGGAGATGTATGTATAGAGAGAGTGAGAGAGAGGGAAGGAAGGAGGGAGGGACAATGGGAAGGGTAGGTGGAGAGAGGTTGTGTGTGTGAGAGAGAGAAAGAAAAATTGAGGTAGGGAGAGAGAGGTAGAGAGAGAGGGAGAATTAAGTTTCACCTACCCCAACACTCTCTATACCAACCTCCCCTATGCTACAAAATTTAGAATTTTAGTTTCATAAAGAAATGATTGGTATATTGAAAAATTTTAACCTCACAAAATGGTTTGAGGATGGATCCAAAGAAGGAAAAGTATAGTAAACCTCAAAGATTGTACAAACATTTTTGGATTATGACACTTCAAAGATATATTCAAGACCTTGTGATAATCAATTTTCTTTGATTTGGATGGGATCCAATATACCTTGTTCATGTAGGCCCAAGTCTTTACCTTGGTAGTTCACATTCTTGTGAATTTGGTTTAAAGTAGGGTTTTTATTATTTTTTAATCTAGCTACAAGTTCATTGATAGATCAAATTCCAAAGGAGTTGTTGCACAACTTATAAAAGTTTAAACTACATGTGAGCATCTTTTTAAATCTGCAAATACTAACATCTCAAACATGGGTTAGTACTTCACAAATTTATCAAAATAACTCCTATGAAATACCTTATAGATGCTTCCAAATGCAATAGATGACAAAAGAAGACTAAAAACATTATGAAAACAACTACAATTACCTATTCCATAGTGGATTGGTGTCACATGTGCAAGTGACCCTTTCCCAATCCTTGATCAAAGCTCAAGATGGTGTAAATGCAATGGAGATGATGAGCAAGATGAGTTCTCAAATCAAGAGAGTAACCTTACATAAAAGTTGTGGATGGATGAATGAGGATTAAGGCCTTCTTTTATAGATTTTCTTGATGAGAGATTGGCCAAGAGGGTGAAGGTGGGACTAATTATCCTCCAATGAGAAGAGGCCACTTGTCAAGTGGTGATAGGTCAATGGATGTGCAAGATTTGGGAAGAGTGCCCATGAGAGGGAGAATCTGAATTCAAATTTTGCAATAAATTTAGAGAGGGGGACAAGAAAAAGAGCAATAAATGCTATGTTGGAGTGACAAATCAACTTGTCATGATTTTCAAATCTGAGGGCCATGTTGAGTGAAAATGAGAGTTTTAATAAAACAATAAATTGATTTATTTGTGGAAGTGGAGATATCTAGAGAATGCAAGTGGGTAAGCTTAGAATTTAATCAGGATTAGATTAAATTAACGATGATTAGGCTGATTTGACCTTTTAGGACTTAAATACTTGATTTATTTAATTCAAAAAAGGATGAAGTATGATTTGGGATTTGATTTAATTAAATGGATGTTTGATTTATTAAAAGGTTGATGATAATGTTTATTTGATTTTAAATTAATGACCTTAGGAGATGAGATTACCTAATGAATGGATGAAGGTGAACCTAATTAACTGAATAAGCGGATGCACGTGAAGCCTGATTTACTTGATGAATGCATAATGCTAATTTTGCATGTCTACACTACATTAATGGTAAATTTGGAAGGTGACTTCTATTGTATTTTTTTCTCTAAATAACACAAAGTTTTCATTACAGTCGTACTACCTATTTATAATTGGATATTGGAAAGCACTTGGTGTTATGAAACCTACAACACACATACTGTTGTAAAACCCTCTACATACAACAACCTAGTTGGTTAGTCACCGCTCAGGTCAATTTGGTTATTTTTATGCACCCCCCACCTACAAATCCTTCTCAATCTCTCCACCCTTGAGCTTTAAGAAACCACAATGAAATAAATCACAACCCACCATGTTTTCCAATCCACCATTATATTATGCATTTATTTTCCATTCATATGAAAATTTGAAATACAATTTTTACTCTAACTAATAGTTGTGATACATTTTGAAGGTAAATTTCATTGCATTATTACTATGTAAATACCAAAATATTTTTATTACATTCATAATGTTATGTAAAAATACATGTTGGAAAAAATTGGGTGTTATGAAACCTACAACCCACATTATTTTAAAATTGTAAACACATAACAACCCAATTGGTTAATCACTCCTTAGCTCAATTTGGTTAGTTTTATGTATCCCAAAAATGAAACTCCTCCCTATAATATCCACTATTTAGGTTTGAACATGTAGAATGAAATAATAGACAACCCACTTTGTTATTTTCAATATGAAATTATTTTATGCATTTATTTTTCAATCATATGAAGAAATTGAAACATAATTTTACTGTAACTAATAGTTGTTATAAATTTTGAAGCCACCTTACATTATATTCCTACTATCTAAATAACAAAAGGTTTTAATTACATCCACATGGTTTTATAAAATTGTAGGTTAGAATACATTGGGTGTTATGAAACCTTGCAACCAACATATAGTTTTAAAACCATAAACACACAACAACCCAATTGGTTAGTCACTCCTCAGCTCAATTTGGCTAGTTTTATGTATCTCCCACCTATAAATCTTCCCTCTTCTCTCCACCACTTATATTTGAATGTAAAAAATGAAATAAGTCAAAATCCACTATTTTTTCCAACCTACAATTATTTTGAGCATTTTTTTTCTCCAATCATATGAAGAAATTGAAATACAATTTTAACTCTAACTAAGAGTTGTAAATTTTAAATGTGTCTTACATTATGTTACCAAGAATTTTGTGAGAGGGATAAATAAGTGTCAAAACAATGACCACTTTGCACAACCCTTGTGTGTACAAAACCTTTTTCATTTTGTGTAGCTTAATGTCAACAACCCATATTTTCTCATTATGCAAGGGGGCATCACTAAAGTTTCAAACATGAAGCATCTTGAGATCTTGTCAATGTCAATTGGAGCAATAGGTACTAGAACAAGGAGGAGGTCCTTGTTGAGAAGATATCCAATAGTTCTGAGCAGACCGATGGAAAAAATGAGAGTAAACATGACACTATTGAAGAAACAAAGGATTTAAAACAAAATGTTACAAGAGGATTCCATTCCTGAGTCTTCTCATCACATGGCTAAGGAGGAAGGAATAAAAAAAGCAAAAAGTGATAAGGATGAGGAATTTAACAAACTACTAACTTGAGTGGACAAGTTAGAAAATAAATTTACTCGGCTGACATGCTTCAATATTAAAATCATCCACAGGTCCATTGTTACTCTCTGAGGTGCTCAAAGAGGAGGTGGATAAGAATATTGTGGAAGAGGGACCTAGCATTAGGTGGGTGAGAGATGATATTCTGAAACTTCTCATTGAGAAGTGGGAGGGCATAGCTAAGTAATGGGTGGGGTTTGTGTATCAGGTGGGTGGGTCTTTCTTATGTTGTCAGTCGGATGTGTCTATAAGCTTTTGGTGTCTTTATGTTATTACTGTAACATGACTTTATGCTACTAGCTTTTGGTTTTTGATCTTTTTTGGCCCTCTGGGATCCTTGTGTGAAGGGTACTGCACCCTATAAATGCAACTTATCTTATCAAAAAAAGGTACTAGAATGTATAAAATGAAAAAGGAATCTACTCTAAAAAAACTTGAAAAAAGGTAGACCAAAGTGAATGAGATAGATAATGTATTAGTTACTATTTTCATAAATGATCTACTCAAAACCCACCGTGTTTTCCAACTTGCCATTATACTATGTATTTATTTTTCAAACATATGAAGAATTGAAATATAATTTTTACTCTATCGAAGACTTGTCATAAATTTTGAAGGTGGATTTTATTACATTCCTACTGTATAAGTATCAAAAAGAAAATTATTACATTCTTATTGTTTTGTAAAATTACAAGTTGGAAAACACTAGGTGTTATAAAACCCGCAACCTACGTACTATTGTAAAACCATCTACATGCAAATACCCTATTGGTTAGTTACCCCTCAGCTCAATTTTGTTAGTTTCGTGTATCCCCCACCATCAAATCATCCCTGACCTTTCCTCCCTTGAGCTTTGAATAAGCACAATTAACTAACTGATAACCAACATTGTGTTTTCCAACCTCCAATTATATTGTGCATTTATTTTTCCATCATATGAAGAAAATGAAATATAATTTTCACTTTAACTAACAGTTGTGGTAAATTTGGAAGTGACTTCCATTGAATTTTTGTTGATTAAATAGAAATTTTATTCATTACAATCATACTATTTATGTATAATTGGAGATTGGAAAACACTTGGTGTTATGAAACCTCCAACCCGCATACTATTGTAAAACCCTCTACACATAACAACAAAATTGGGTAGTCACTCTAATGTCAATCTAGTTAGTTTTATGTATCCCCCACCTGTAACTCCCACAATGAAATAACTCAATCCACTATGTTTTTCTAGCCTCCAATTATTTTGTGCATTTATTTTTTCATCATATGAAGAAAATGAAACACATTTTTTACTCTAAATAACAGTTGTGGTAAATTTTGAAGAACTATTTTTCATTACAATCATACTCTCTAAATAACAAAAGGTTTTCATTATAATCATACTTTTTGGCCCCACGATTGTCGTTGCACCAAAAGGTCAACCTATTAATGTCTGATACAACCACTAGAGTTACTGGATCCATGGGAGGTAGTTAGTCCATCTCATGAATCCTGACCGGAGTGCTGACCATCTACCAACAATATCCCCCTCAACATTACCCAAGGGGATTCAAACTCGACACCTTTGGCTCTAATACCAATTGTTGCAAAGATGGTTGTCATTGCGCCAAAAGATCAACCTATTAATGCCTGATACAACTGCTAGATTTATACAAGATCAAGATCTACAGGAGGCAGTTAAATCATGTCACAAAGCCCAAGCACCTCGCTAGACTGTGCCTACCATAGGAAGAGGAGACCAAGGGTCACACCTTACAACAATGGTTATTGTTGCAAAGACAATTGTCGTTGCACCAAAAGATTGACCTATTAATGCCCAATATAGCAACTAGATTTATACAAGATCAAGATCCACAGGAGGCGGTTAAACCATGTCACAAATCCCAAGCATCGTGCTGGACTATGCCTACCACAGGAAGAGGTGACCAAGGGTCACACCTTGCAACAATCCCCCCCAACGCTAGCATGGGGTTTGAACCTGTGACCTCGGCTTTGATACCAATTTTTGGCCCCACGGTTGTCGTTGCACCAAAAGGTTAACCTATTAATGTCTGATACAACTGCCAAAGTTAACAAATTCACGGGAGGCAGTTAGTCCATGTCATGAATCCTGAGGGGAGTGCTAACCATCTGCCAACAATACTATGCATAATTGGAGGTTGAAAATACAGGGTGTTATGATTATGAGGATATGAATTATTATGAATTGTAATATTTTTTTAAATACTATAGAAATGAGTTCTATGACTACTCTATGTACCTACATGAAGATACTTTCTTGCAACAAAAGGTTCTTAAATACATACCAATATTATCACCTTACATTTGTATAAAATGTAGAGTTTATAACCTCAATGATATTGAGGAAAAAATATTACAATTCATCTAAGAATGAAGCAAAAGTTATGCTAAATGCCAAAGGTTTTAATAGGAAGAACATTGCATAAAATACATTAAATAATTTTCATAATCTAGGGATCCATGACCAATTTATAAATCATTTAGAAGAAAGTTATTTAAATAATTCAAAAAGTAATTTTTGTTATCCTAGATGAATAATTTTTCTAATTTATTCAAATATTATAAATAATAGGAGTAGACACAAATAGTAAGAAAATATGATGTAATATTTATGTCTTAAATTAAGAAAACTATAAACTAAATATTGATAAAAATTGGTAAACAAAATTCAACTAAAAATCGAAAAGAATATTAAGAGAGTGGAATGTTTAAAAAGATGTAAGGTTTAATAATACTATACAAAGGGCGATAAAATTAACAAATGGATAATAGACAAAAAATAGACAATATAATCTTAATTAAATAAATGTAGTAAATAATAAGGGATTAAGTAAAACATAAAAAATAGAGGATTCTATAATTTAGATTCCCAATCTATTTTTTTTAAATTAAATTCAATTTATTCAAATGGTGTGATAAATATAATACAAAAAACATATTATAGAATTAAATATTCAAATGCTAAAGATATTAGAGAAATTAAAAAAAACACAAAATATGTTGAATATTGTAAAAGGGGGAGATTTTTAAATAATAGTAACATTAGAAAAATATTAAAAATTGGTATACAATTAATTTTAAAAAGCACATAAATCAAATAAATATAAATTAAAGTTTAATGTTACTTTCAAATTAAAACATTCAAGGGCAAGGTTGGCTGAAAATTTTATGGTTAAATGCATAAAAATAAATGCTTAATTTGAAAAAATTCTGGAGGGAAAAAATGCTTATTTTGAAAAAATTCGGGGGGGAAAAAATGTTTAGTTTGAATTTATTATATGCACACTATCTGTATTCTCCTAGACAAATAAATGTTGGCTGAAAATTTGAATTTTTCGACGACAAAACCTGCTATCATCTACATCACTGTCATTTCCTCCATCATTGCCTTTGTTAACTTTCGTTTCTTCTAATCCATAACTTCTATTTCTTCAGCTTCATGGTTTGGTGGGCCCTCGCATATAATGGCATGACATGCATGCATTTTTTTATGCAATTTTGTATGTACATAGGTGCATTTTGTCTAGGAGTTAATCGGCTACATTACCTCAAGTAGTACTTTTTTAATCATCTTAAATATTATATTTACAATATAATTTAACAAATTCTACTCATCATGAAATATGTTCAATACAAAAAGTAAAAAAGTAGAAATAGTATTTAAAAAAGAAATAGTTATATCGTTAATAAAAAGTGACATGTGTGAAATGTAAAAACATGAACTAAAATGAAGGTAATGAAACTCACTAATTATTCTTTACCACAAAGTTAGAATGATAATAAATATTATCTAGTGTCATTTTCATTTTTGATTGAAATGAAGAAAGTAGGGAGGGGAAAGTATAGGTTCCAAATATTGTAGGGAATGGAACACTAGGGACCTCCTATTTCACTTAGTTTAACTAAAGGAAACCCTAGAGATCTCAATGAAGGAAAGATATCATCTAAAGTTTGTCCTAGGATATGATTAATGAATAAAGAGGGGTTCACCACCAAGCTAGGGCTTGGAAAGACAAGTAAGATGCAAAACCTAATGATGTGTAAAATTTAAACAAATGACCTAGAAATGCATGGAAGACATAATAGAAAATTGAGAAATTTGAGAGGTACACCTGTGAACTTATAGAAGCTTGAATGAAGACCTAAAATGTTGGAAATGTTGAATTTAATGCACACTGGGACTCATATGCCAAGTTGGGTGATTTAGTCCTAGATTAGGGTTTCTAGATAGGAATAGAAATTTGGCAGTGACAGGTCTAGAACACTTGAAATTTGGAAAATTGACTATACTAGGACTCATACTCCACTTTTGGTGTGTCAGTCCCATCTTGATTTTTTCCAGAAAGTCAAAGGTTGAATCTACTCTTCTATCCCTACTCTTTCTTCCCGACTTGATTTTTGGATCTGAACCTATAAAAATACCTGCAAAATAGAATATAGTGTTTATTTTCTTATGGGGGTTTTTCCTTGGTCAAACCCCTAATTCGGTAATTAAACCTTGCTAGAAATAATAGATCTTGAAATTAAATATGAATACAAACCCTAATCTTAAATGCCTCTAAGATTAGGAAATCTAAAATGGAATGCAACCCTATTCTAATGTGCTAGAATGAGATGCATGAATGAAATGTGAAGATGAATGACTCATTTTGGGAGATGTCTAATCACCCTAATAAGCCATAATATGACATGTACCTTCCTTAGGCTAAAATTAGAGTGATAATGGAGGATTGAATAACTTAGGAAACAAGTCATTAGGCTTGGTTTAGTGGCTAGTTGCATCTCCCCAACCTAAAATCCATCATGATTCACTATAGACGACCATCATCAATCCTTGACAATGCTAGATATTGAATGAAAGTGAGCTTGAAGACCTGCAAAAATAAAATTATGCTGCTCTAAGACTTCAACCTTGCTTGCTCTTGAAAACATGAATGCTCTTGTGAAAGTATGCTTGAGCACTTGTGAATGCTTAGACCTTGAATTTCCTTCTCTAGATGAAAATAATGACTTGAAAGCTTGTTTATTTAGGCACTTTACCTAATTTACCATTGATTAGATCTAAAATGTTGACATCAACCAAAATTTTGAATTAAAAACTTCAAATTCCCACTCAAACCTAAAAATGGGCCACACGGGACTCATACGCCACTTGTGGCGTACGGTTCCCACCTATGGGGACTCATATGCTCAAGGTGGCCTATGAGTCCCACCCTAGCTTTTTGGGGTGGGCCAATGATGGATTGTTAGAAAATTTAATGCTTTTGTTGACTTTTTCAAGATTTTAGTTGAAATAAGCCTTGAGATTCAAAATAAAGGGTCTAAGGGCCCTATTAATGATGATTTAAAAGGGTTATGAATGCAAGGGTGTTAAAATAGGTCCAAAGTACATGTGAAATTGTACCATCTCCAAGAAGGGATTAAAATTTTTTACACTACATTTAGCCCCCATGTTAGCACCCATATGACACTATGTGCATATGCAAGCTAAAGGAATCTGAACAATAAAACTTCATTTCATAAAAGGATACTCATATGGATTTATTCACAATAGGGGAGAATGAAGCCCCCATTGTAGCTATCTACAAAACCACAATGTTAAGAACTGCATCCTACAACACCAATTCATTAGTCGCTTAAAAATCCTCTTATCTAACTTCTTAACGAAATCAAATTCGAGGGTAGATGTATGCCCCTCATTTTTTCTTGCTTTATGGAGGTAGAATCAAGGTAGCAATCTAATTGCATTGAATTAGATAAGTCTGACCATAGGGTATTTCCAAGCACCATACCACATAGTGATAGACACTTTATGAGAATGGGATCGGAACCATGATTCTGACGCAATAGACAGCGTAAAAAATGAAGTTTGCTAGCCCTCGATATGCTAGCTTCAATGAAAAAGTACTTTTTAATCCTAATATGCTAAAGACCTAGTTTAAACATATATAAGAGTAAAAATTAAAGTAATTTGTAATCATTTTTTTATTTTACCTTCTTGCATCTTGACTTTGTTGTAGAGTGAGTGAAAATGCCGAGCATTTGAGATTACATGCCTCTGAGATAGAGAGCTGTGGGAGGAGGTAGCTTGAGGCAACCTTTAACATCAAGTGAGTTGGCTTTTTTTTACCTTTGCTTTGTTTCTACACATTTATTTTATGTTTTTATGAATTTCTAAATTGATTTAGGACCCTGGAATAAAAATTCATGAAGCTTCCCTTTTATTCACAAAGTGTCGCCTTTTTTCACAAAATGTCCCACTTTTTTGCAAAGCATCCCCTTTTTTTGCAAAGTGTCACGTTTCTTTGTGAAGTGTACCAAATAGGAAATAAAGTTTATAGGATCCTTAGAAAAGTACCCCAGAGCAACTTTAGTACACTTTTTGATTGTTGATGCATAGATTTAATATTTTAGAATGCTTATAGGACATATTTTTTATTTTTTGTTAAGTTCCACCTCGGTCATGACAATGTCTTAGTGGAAAATTATTTTTTCATCTACGAGACCTTGTCTTGACATTATCAAAGGAAAACATTTAGATTTTACAAACCACTAGGATTTACTAGGCGTACCTCATGCCTCCCATGAGGTACCATGATGCCATGTTGATGGCGCTAGCAAAGAGATGGGATGTTGATACCTACACATTTCATCTACACACCGAAAAGATGATGGTCACCCTAGAGGACATACATCGCATCCTTTGGGTTCCCATCTGAGGCAAGACCATGTGCTTCATAAGGGATCATACATATGCACAGATGCAAGCAGATATAGGATATTTCCTAGGAGGACTGGTTCAGTAGGAGCTCATAGGGCCACATATTGAGCTAGCATGACTACTTTATACATTATCATCATTGTTGAGATGGATTATGATTTTCATAGTAGAACTAATACTCATCCTTGATGGCTAGGGAGAACATCTAGATGGAGGCCTTATTCACATGATATGGCAGATACAACATCATAGGACCATATATGCTTGGGGCTATAGCATTCTTGCACATTTATATTATGATCTTGGATGATTCACATATCATGAGGTGGATAACATGGTACATTGTATGCTACTATAAGTGTGGTATTTAGAGCATATCACATGCACCAAACCAATGGGGTTCCATTCAATATCTACCCTTGGATATGCACATGCATTTAGTTATCACTGATATGGGCATGGCAGTACGAGGATTTACATTTTTGGAGAGTTAGATTTGACTAACTAGATCAAGAGGAGATCTTATGGAGACCATACCAATTGATACCATAGTGGTCAGATGAGACCTGATAGCTGAGGAGGATGCAGATGGACAGGTTTTTACTAAGTCAACATGATTATGTAGTAAGACCATTCTACTACGATCGTGTTATGTAGAAGTTCAGGCAGATTAGGTACCACCAGTAGCATGACATTTCTATAGGTGATCAATGTGGAGTGCTTAGGGGCCCAGAGATATGAAACGGTTCACCTCTTATGATGTCATCTTTAGTGACTCAAATGATGATGATCATAATATGCCCTCCATCTTTGATGTTGATGGCGTTGGTGCTACAAATGCATACCAAGAGTGGTGGGTAGTAGCATGCCAAACTCCAATGTCTCCCATGGATCAACCTATAGGCTTTGCAGGACCATTTCCAGATCTAAGGGATGAGGAGGAGACAACTGAGGATACAAGGCTCAAGGTTGCAAACCTATTTGTAGATGAGATAGATGAGGACTACTATGAGGAGATAGACCTAGACAATGAGGGGGAGGAGGAGGACAAGGATGATGAGGATGAGGAGTAGTTGATGAGTGAGGGAAATGATAGGATAGATGAGGGTTGAGTTGTCCACGAGTGGAGAGATCTAGCTCCCACCCATGTTGCTAGATCATATTCAGTAGCCACAACATGCACCAACACTCATGAGCATGGAGAGGCTAGCACATCCTCCATGCCTCCTACATAGGATGAGAATGTCTTTACACAGCTAGTCAGAGATCTAGTTGATGACATTTTATTAATTGTTATGCTTATGCTTTTAATTTATATATGTATATCATGATGCATACTAATTAGCTTTATGATTTCTATCTTGCAGGGTATGTGAGATATTTATAGGATCTCTATCAACAGGTAGCTATAGAGATAGTTCCTCCTCTAGTCTTCGATCAGGCTATCAATACAGACTACGTTCCCCCACCCATTGTGGAGTGGAACCCAGAGTTGTTCAAGCCTTATGTTAGATTAAGAGTAGTTTACAAGGGCACTACTAGGAACGCTAATCAAGCTGAGGCTGCATATGAGGATATTTGGTCATCTTGAGGTCCAATAGAGGTTGAGAGACTTCATGTAGAGGTAGCCAGGCTACAGATAGAAAGAGACTACATAGATCAAGAGTTCCTAAAGGTCATCAGACGGGAGACTGCAACTATTGGATGAGCACATGGTCTATAGTGTTCCTTGGATTCTCTTATTATTTCATGATCATGATCACATAATACTGTCTCTCAATGGACCATCTCTAGATAGAGGCAATCACCAAATCCTGAGGCATCTAGTAGCCAAAGGCCACACTAGCATTGTACTCAAAACTTTGTGATATATATATATATACTATATATTATCATTTTCTTTTGGTTGATTATTTATGCTTATGTGTTAGTTAAATTGAAATATGATTTATTAAATAATCTTTGTAAGACTATTTAATGAATGTCTCCATGATTTAACATGCTTTATGTGATCTAATCAAAACTATCCTAGCTTCTTTTAGACACGACATTGTGATTGAGTATGTTATACTAAATTAAATGCACCTATGATCTAAATGTAGAACAATAAATGCATATAAGGATCTAATTTAACACAATATACAAGATATTATTGAATAGTATGAAACCTAAAGTAAACACTTAAAATTAATTTAAATAATTACTTTAGTATTGAAGAAACATGAATAATTGTTTGTCAAGAATGAAGCAATGTGAGAGAACATAGAATGTAATCTATTAACTCTAACACCACTACTTTATCATTCACACTATTGAAGAAGACTAGATGTAGTACCGATAAAAATACGAAGCATTAATAGGTTCTTTAATAGGTGTACCATCCATTTATGTTAATGTGTAAGCTCCAGATCCATAAATTTTGTCAATTTTATAATGTCCTAACCAATAGGGGATGAACTTTGCTTTTTCAGCCAGGGAAACATTGACGTTATGTTGACTCTCAAATAACACCAATTCACCTTTAGTAAATGTTTGAGGGAAGACATTATCATTGTAACAACATCGTATTTTTCTAGAGTAAGCTTGGAGATGCTCAAGAGCATTAATGTGTTATTCGTCAAGCATTTCAAGATGATGCAATAATTTTTCCTTATAAATATTGTCATCAATAAGTCCTTGAAGAGCAATTATTAATGAAGGAATCTCTAATTCCAAGGTAAAATTATTGCTTTGGCACCATAGACAAGGTTATAAGGAGTGTTCCCGGTTTATGTTCTAATACTAGTACGATAAATCCATAACACATATATGTCAACTATGTGTTCCAATCCTTATTATGTTTGCTTATTTTCTTTAATATTTTCTTGACAATCTTATTAGTTGATTCAGCTTGACCATTAGATTGTGGATAGTAAGGTGTTGAAAAATGATGTTGGATGTTAAATGTCTCTAAGAATTTCTTCACATAATTATTCTTAAATGGTGTCCCATTCTCTAAAACTAGCGTGGAACAAAGTTCAAAAGGAGCAATAATGTGTTGCAATATGAAACAACATATCACTTTGACAGTTGTTGAACGAAGATGAATAACTTCTACCCATTTTGTGAAATAGTTTGTTGCAATAATTATGAATGTATGTCCTGTGGAGAAAGGTGGTGATATTTTCCAAATAAGATCCAAGCCCCATACTGAAAATAGCCAGATAGGTACTTGAGTACGAAGTTTAGAAGCAAGAGTGTGAATCAAATTGCTATGCTCTTACATTTTTAACATTTCTTAACATATTCGAAGCAATCTTGGTCCATGTTTCTCCAATAATATCCTATACAAATTATCTTTTGAACTAATGATCGTCCTCCAAAATGACCTCCACAAACACCTACATGAGCTTCAACAAGTGCTATAGGGATTTTGGATTTTTTCAGACATCTAAGTAAAAGACCATCAACGGATTTCCTATACAATACATCAACAAGGATTATATACCTAGACACAAGTTTTTGAAGGTGGGCTCAAATATTCTTAGTTTTTGACTCAGGAAAGGTACCATCTTTTGAATAATTAAATATTAGTGTGTACTATTCACTAGAGCCTTCCATGGTGGTTGATTATACTTCTTCCATTTTATCTTATATTGATTGTTTAATAATTGTATGGATGATGAATGTGAAATATTTTGAAGGATCTTGAGGAGATATCTGAGAAGCCGCACTCACCATTGCATCTGCATGATGATTATCTTTACATGAGATGTTATCAATGGTGAATGAATCAAAGCTTCCTAACAGAGTCATTATTAGATCCTTATATTTTGATAATTTGTCATGTTTTGTTTGATACGATCTATTTATTTGCTTAATGACTAATTGTGAATCACTGAACATCCTGATGTCTCGAGCTCCTAGAGTTAAAGTATCACATAATCCAACACTTAACGATTCATACTTTGTTGTGTTGTTTGTTCATAGGAAGTTTAAGCAATAGGACAAGGGAATATGCTTTCCTGTAATCAGGATTATTATAACCCTTGCACTAGAGCTAGTTCTACACCTAGAGCCATCAAACTATAACTCCCATGTATTAGGTTCAATTGTTAACAAATTATCATTAGGGAAGGCATAATTATTAGGTAACATAAGGGGAGAAGGAGTGCTAGCTAACTGATCAATCAATCCTTGTCCTTTAATTACTTTTTGTGAGACAAGCTTAAGGTAAAATTCAGTTAACAACATAACCCACTTAGCTAAACATCCTGATAAATCTATTTTAGCAAAAAGATGATTTAAAGGATCAAATTTTATCATCACATGTATTTCAGTGTTCAATAAATAATGTCTTAATTTACTAGTGGCAAATACAAGGGAAAAACATTATTTTTCTATTGTTGTATATTGTGTTTTGTAGACAATCAAAGTTCAGCTAATGTAATAGATAGGACATGTTCTTTACCATTTTCATTTTGTTGGGCCAAAAATGTTGTGATAGTATGGGTTGATGTTGATGTATAAAGGATAAATGGTTTGTCTTGAATAGCAAGTTGTAAAATAGGTGGTGTGGCAAGATATTCTTTCAAACACTCAAAAGCCTGTTTACAATCCTCATTCCAATTAAATTGAACCTCTTTCTTAAGGAGATGTGTAAAAGGTAATATTTGATTTGCTAGGGATGCTACAAAATGATGGATAGCCTAAATTCTTCCTTCTAAAGTGTGTAATTGAGAAATATTTTGAGGAGGTGGCATGTTAACTAGAGCATCAATTTTTTTCGTGTCCACCTCAATGTCTTTGTGAGATACTATAAAACCTAAGATTTTTCCACTATCTACACCAAAGACACTTTTTTGGATTTAATATCATGTTATATTTTCACATTTTCTTGAAGATATTTTGAAGGATATTCACATTGTCTTTTCAATTTAAATATTTTTCTAGAATATCATCAACATAATCTTCTAAGATCTTATGTATGTAATCATGAAATATCAATGTCATATCTCATTGATATGTTACACCTACATTCTTCAGTCCAAAAGGCATGACTAACCAACAAAATATTCAAGCCAAACTATAGTAAATGTTGTTTTGTAATGATCTTGAGGGTTGATGAAGATTTTATTATATCTAGTAAATCCATCCATGAACGAAAATAAATCATGTCCTACAGACGATTCCACTATCATGTCGATATTAGGAAGGGGAAAGTCATCTTTTAAATATGCTTTATTCAAATCATGAAAATACATACACATCCTAATACGATTGTTAGGTTTTGCAACTGCAACAATGTTCAAGATCCAAGGAAAGTAATAAATAGGTTGGATAAAAATAGCTTCAAGGAGTTTCACAATCTCATCTTTAACTAATAAGGCTATCCTAGGATTCATATTTCATATCTTTTTTCTTACTGGTTTAGCATTTTCAACAAGGACTATGTTGTGTGTTACTATCTTAGCATCAATTCCTAGCATATCCGAATAATTCCAAGCAAAAAATTTAGGAAAATCGTGAAGCAAAGTTGCATGGTCTTCTTGTTCATCATTATCAAGGCACTTTCCTATCTTTATCACTTTCTCCTTATAGTTAATATCCATCTGTATGTCAATTGTATCCCCCAAAGGAACTGCACTTTGTTTCAAAAATTTAGAGTTGTACTATTCGTTGGACTTATGAATTTCATTACTTTCCTTTTCTCCATCTTTTTCCTTAACACTAATCATAGCACATGTAACCCGATAATTTTGATGAGGGGTAGATGGTTTTTCATAAACTCCTAACATTTCTTTCAAGGCTTCATCATCTTCAAAGTATTCCCATGATGGTTCACAAGTTGTATCAAGCAATTCAGGATGCTTCAAGGTGAGAGTTGTTTTAGGATTACATGTGATGCAATTGATATTCAACGAGGGTCTTTTTTTTGCTTACGTTATCTTAGAAGGATAATATCCCAAGCCACTTTTTGTTTCTTATGTGTTAGGCTCTATAGGAACATGGATGCATTTCTCTTTCTTTCCACATCCTTTTCCACTATAACCCAATTGTTTCATAAGCTCATAACCTCTTCCATAAAGTTTCTCCATTTCTTTTAGGTTTGGTGGTTTTTGACAATCTATCTCATCAAATTTTTTTGTATAGCTTGTGTTTTCTTCTAGAGTATATGAGGTAGATGCTTGTAAATTTCCTTCCAAATTCTATGTTGACATCACCATTAGTTTTTTCTTTTTCATTTTCTTTTGTTGTGATTATGTATTCTCCCATAAATGAAGGTGTGAACTCTAAAGAACCCCAATCATCTTCCAATAACTTCGAAACTTTTTCTATCTCTTGTTTTTCTTCTTCCATAGGTTCTATGTTCGATTTTGGAATTAATGTGTTTAGAGGACTTTTCGTTCCTTTTTCAACTTGTAAGCAACTTTTAGGCTCAGGGTCTATTTCAACTTGCTATACTTTATTGTTATAGACATACTTCATTAAACGATAAAGAGTTGAAGGCACCACATGCATTTGATGAATCCAAGGTCACCCTAAAAGGAGATTGTATGAAAGATTGTTGGGAATGACATGAATAAGAGTTTGTAATGTAGCATTTCCAAGTGTAATAGGAAAAGTAGTCACACCAAGCAGTTGCTTTCCTACATTATCAAATCCTCAAATCAACAAGGAATTAGGTTGAATTCTTGATTTATCCATGCCTAATTTATCTAAAAGGGTCACACTACACACATTAAGAGCAGAACCATTGTCAACAAGGGTTATTTTTATTCCCTACCCATCATAGGTGGCTATTATCATGAATGCATCATAATTTTTCTTTCTCATTTCTAAAGGAGGCAACTGATGTTGAAAATTAATGTCTATGTCAACTGTATTCATTCCCTAAATTAGAGCTTCCACATCATTTGAATTTGTACTAGAGGAAACCACAACTTTTTGCAAGGTGGTTTGAAGCATAGTGTGATTATTAGGTGAATTTTGAATTACTTATCCTATAAGGATATCTTTGTAGGAGTATTCTTAATTTTTTCAACAATATCATACTCCTTTCAACTATTCGAAGGAAAATGAGGGGCACTAAGAAAGATGGGGTTAGGAAAAGGTAAAGATGTCGTAGTTGGTTATTTTTGTTGTGGATTGTTTCTAGTATTATATGTGTGAGCAATGGTATTATAACTTGATTTCTGGAAAAAAATATTCTTAGGTGCTTCAAGGGTAAAAATAGGTTTTTTTTTAGTTTGAGTTTTGTGTGAAGGTAGGTAAATGATAAGTTGAAGTTGAATCATGTTAACTTCTCTTGGTTTTGGTTTGTTGTAACAAGCCTTAGTGGATGAGCCTTGTGAGATGAAGTCCTCAAGGTCTTCATCTAACATGTCAAAGTCATCACTACTACAAGGCTTGAGGATTAGGTTAACTTGGAAAAAGAGATTTGACATACTCAAATAACTATTCTTTCTCCAAGTGATTCATTAGTTTATAAGTGTTTTTGGTTTTGTTTTCTAATGAATATCAAATGTAATAGATACTATAATTGAACTATGAATTAATGCTAAAATTGAAAAGTAAAATAATCTAATTATACTTACAATTGCAATGAATCTAAATTAAGCTAAATCTAATGAAATGTATGAAACAAAAACTAAACCAATTGAAATAGAAAACTAATGATAGCAAATAGAAACACAAAAATAGAGTTTTTAATACTATAAAATGCAGTTTCAAACTTGACATGGGACTAAATCGCCCAGAGGGGTGTATGAGTCCTAATCAAGGTTTTTCAAGGATTTGAATGCTAAATAACAGTCACCACAGAATACCCATAATTCAAGAAAAACCACCTGTACTAGGACCAAATCATCCAAAAGGGCGTATGAGTCCCATATTAGGGTTTTTGCACCATTTTCAACAAATTTTATGTGAATGTTATGTCTTATGTTTTGTATGATGTCTATTCTAAGTGAAAATTTAGATTTTAATTGAAATTCAATGATGCAAGAGGCAATAGTGTAACCTATATGCACTTTCACTAATGCAAGATTAAGAAACCCTAGAATGCAAATCAACTATTGCAAAAACCTAATGCAAAGTTAATGCAAACTAGATCTAGGACTATGATGCACTCCAAATCAGAAATAAGGTGCTATAAATGTGGGTTCACCAAAATGAAATGAAACACTAGGGACCTCCTTTTTCACTTAGATTCACTTAAGGAAAGCCTAGAGATCTCAATGAAGGAAAGAGATCAACTAAAGTTGTCCTAGGATATGATTAAAGGCTAAAGAGGGTTCCAACACCAAGCTAGGGCTTGGAAAGACAAGTAAGATGCAAAATCTAATGATGTGTAAACTTTAAATAAGTGACCTAGAAATGCATGCAAGACAAAACAAAAAACTGAGAAATTAGAGAGGTGCACATGGAAACTTGTAGAAGCTTGAATGAAGACCTGAAATGATGGAAATGTTGAATTTAATGCACATTGGGACTTATATTCCAAGCTAGATGATTTAGTCCTAGATTAGGATTTCTGGGTAGGAACACAAATCTGGCAGTGATAGGTCTAGAACTCCTAAAATTTGGAAAATTGACTATACTAGGACTCATACGCCACTTGTGGTGTATCAGTCTCATCCTACTTTTTTGGAAATTCAAAGGTTGATTCTACTCATCTATCCTTGCACTTTCTTCCCAACCTAATTTTTGGATCTGAAATTGTAAAAAGGCCTGCAAAACATAATATAGTGTTGATTTTCTTATGGGAAGTCTTCCTTGGTCAAACCCCTAGTTTATTAGTTAAAATTTGATAGAAATAATGGATCCTGAAAGTAAATGTGAATATAAACCCTAATTTCTTAAATTCCTCTAAGATTAGGAAATTTGAAATGTAATGCAACCCTACTCTAATGTGCTAGACTCAAACACATAAATAAAACATGAAGATGAATGAATCACTTTGGGAGATGTCTAATCACCATAATAAGCCATAATAAGACATGTACCTTCCTTAGGATGAAAGTAGAGTGATATTGGAGGATGGAATCACTTAGGAAATGAGTCATTAGGCTTGGTTCAATGGCTAGTTGCATCTCCCCAACCTAGAATCCATCATGATTCACTATAGACGAGCATCATCAATCCTTGACAATAGTAGATCTTGAATGAAAGTGAGCTTGAAGACCTACAAAAAAAAAATTATGTTGCTCCAAGACTTCAACCTTGCTTGCTCTTGAAAACTTGAATCTCTTGTGAAAGTATGCTTGAGTGCTTGTGAATGCTTAGACCTTGAATTTCATTCTCTAGATGAAAATAATGACTTGAAAGCTTGTTTATATAGGCACTTTCCCTAATTTACTACTTATTAGATCTTAAATGCTGACATCAACCAAAATTTTGAATTTACCACTCAAACCCTAAAAATGGGCCACACAAAACTCATATGCCACTTGTGGAATATGGGTCCCACCTAGGGGGACTCATACAAATAAGGTGGTGTGAGTCACACCCTAGTTTTTCAGGATGGGCCAATGATGGGTTGTTAGAGAATTTAATGTTTATGTTGATTTTTTCAAGATTTTAGTTGAAATAAGCCTTGAGGTCAAAAATAAAAGGTCTTAGGGGCCTATTAATGATGATTTAAAAGGGTTATGAATGCAAGGGTGTTAAAATAGGTCCAAAGTAAGTGTGAAATTGTACCATCTCCAAAAAGGGAGTATAATTTTCTACACTACACTTATATATTTTCTAAGATGTATCTAACATTAATTTTATCTCTAAAAAATGTAGAAGCATAGGTTTTGTTGGTTCTTCCAACTGATTGTCCAAACATCTCTAAGGATTAGCCAAATCCCATATTTAAGAACCCTATATCAGTTGCCAATGAATAGGATACATATTTATAGTTATTGTCCTTTGCACTTTAGGCTTTGAAAAACCAAGTGGGTTTCCCTTTACACAACATCATTTTCAAGTGATAACAATGTGTCTAATGATGTAAAAAATAAATAAAATTTTCACATAGACAATGTCTACAAGATGTCATGTTGAATCTCTCCAACACTGTATTCACATACTTGCTCTGGCTTAACCAAAACTTTATGTTAGCTCTGTCTCTTTTGATCTCCATGCCTAGAATATACCTCATTGTACCTAGCTTCTTCATCTCAAACTATGCCAAGAAATGAGACTTCAAATTTGAAATCAAACTTTTACCATTCCCAAAAGATAACATATCATCTATGTACAATGCAATTATGAGAATGTAACTATTATCAGATTTGTAATAAACATAATGGTTAGATTTAGATCTCAAAAATTCCAATGACAACACATCGGTATCAAACTTCTGGTACCACATTCTAGGAGATTGCTTAAGACCATACAAAGAATTTTTCAACTTGCAAACTATATCTACTTTACCTTTAACCACAAAATGTTTTTTTTGTGACATATAAATCTCTTCCTCCAAGTCACCATGAAGGAACGATATCTTCACATCTATCTATTCCACTTCTAGATCATACATTGTTGCAAGTGATAACATGAACTAGATAGATGATAGCTTCACAATAAGAGAGAAAATATCACCATAGTCAATTCCCCGAGCACTTGAGAATATACCTAGTGACCAACTGTGCCTTATGCTTCTCAACACTACCATCTAGATCATATTCTCTCTTGAACACCCATTTACATTCAATGGGTTTTCGCCCTTAAAGAAAAGGTACCAAATCCCATGTATCATTTTTCTTCAATGCAACCATTTCTTCATCCATGGCTTTCATCCAATAATATCCATCATTCATACCCATATCCTCTCTAATAGTCCTAGGCTCATCGGTGTTAGCAATCAAAACATAAATGCAATTGGAATCCAAAAATGAATAACCAAACCTTTCACGTGAATATCCAAACCTATGAGGTTGTTGCCTTTCTCTGGTAGACCTCCTAAATTATTGAGGTTAAAGTTTTTATTCTTCTTCAAAACTTTTAGGGCTTCTCAAAATCTCATCATCATTAGGTTCAATAGGAGTACACAGTTATTTTTTCATCAAAGTAAGTGAAACTTGAACTACCTCCTTTTTCTTCTCCTCTTTCTCTAGCTACAACTCAATTGTGGAAGGCTTCATCTCTTAAAAAAATAACCCTTTTTCTATAGAGAACCTTTTGGGCTACTGAATCCCAAAGCTTGTACCCCTTCACACCGACACCATAGCCAATGAAGATACACTTAAATTCTTTGTTCTCCAACTTAGACCTATTCTCAATTAGAACATGAGTGTAAGCTTGACAATCAAATACTCTAAGATGTTTCATCGAAGGATTATTACCAGACCATGCCTCCATGGGTGTCTTATCAACAAGAGCTGATGTAGGAGATCTATTGATTAAGTAACATGCAATGACTATTGCTTCAACCCAAAAAATTTTCTCAAGGTCAACACCACTCAACATACTCCTAGCCCTCTCCATCAACATCCTATTCATCCTCCATGCAACTCCATTTTTCTATAGGATGTATGGAGTTTTCTTATGTCTCTCAATCCCATGCTCTTTACAAAACTTGTCGAACTCTATTGAAAAAACTCACCACCATTGCCAATCCTCAAACATTTAATTTTTCTACTAGTCTAATTTTCTACCAAAGCTTTAAACTCCTTAAATCGACTAAAGATTTCAACTTTTCTTTTGAGAAAATAAACAAATTTCCTTATATTGTAATAATCTATGAAAGAAAAAAATATATAGATTTTGACAACGAAGGAACATTCATAGGACCAAACACATCTACATGAACATAGTCCAAAACCCCAAAAGACTTGTGAGAACTAGAGTAAAAAGTAACATGGTGTTGTTTTCCATAAACCCAATGTTCACAAAATCCAAACTCGAGATTACAATCATCAAGGCCTTCAACAAGGCTCTTAGATTTCAGGGCTCTGAGACCCTTCTCACTGATGTGAACAAGTCATTGATGCCATAAAATTTTCTTCTCTACAGGAGCCTTCATTTCCAAGGAATGATCACCCTTAGGTACCCAAGATGCACAACTATACCATGTAGCTACTATAGATTTCTCTACTTGATTTGATGGTGAGGATGAAAAATCCAGAGATTTCTTCTTCGTTTTGTCAGAAGAACTATTGGATTGAACTGTGCATGCATCTAACTTGAACAAGGTGCCAATCTAAACATCCTTAGCCAACATCATAGCTCCTCTCTTCATCTTGCATCCTCCACTCGAGGAAACAACTTGCACTCCCGAATCATTCAATTTACTTATAGAAAGTAGTTTTTTCATGCCAAACTTGGGATATGAAAGACACCATCAATCACATTTACTCTTCCACGGCCAATGATCTTCAGGTGAGAGTCATCACCCGATACACCTTCCCACCATCATATTCTTCGTACTTCAAAAACCAACCTCTATGAGAGGTAATGTGTAAAAAATCACCCGAGTCTATCAACCACACATTTTTTGATGCATGCATTCCCAAGCAGTGACAAATGCATCTACATCATTTTGAGAGGATTTATCAGAGTTGAAATCTAAGAAACTCTCTTTGTCTTTTTGTCTTTTTTTCTTCCTTGCACTCTTTTCTGAAATGACCATATTTGTTGTAGTTCCAATACTCAAAGTTTGCACCGTTAAACTTCTCCATTTTAGTTCTATTGGATGTGCTTGTCATATTTTTCCTACAACAAGGTCACTAAATATTATTTTACAAAACTCCCACTAAAACAAAGATTAGCTAAAAAAACCCTTCAAACTCATTAATAGAATCAAAGTTGGCCAGGATTTGATACCAACTAAAAGCAATCTGGATAAGTGGAAGCAGCTTCCTACACTAATATAAGTAGGAGAGAGTTACAAAAATTTCTTAAACACCTTTAACTATTATAGATTTAGATGCACATACATATCATAGACAGATAAACAAAGAACTCATAACATAAAATTTAGCATGGAGAAAACCCTTTCAGGAGAAAAACCCCACACTCCAAAACACATCCCAATTATATTATTCAACAAAAAATAACTAGTTACAATATAACTCCAAAGCTATGGTCTTGTAGGAGTCTTCACACTTCTTCACAATTCTGGAGTAATTTTGGTAGCATAACAATACTTCAATACAAGAGCAACATACAAATCCAAAATGCAAGTGTTCAATATATAAGAGCCTACAATGCATAAATTAGACATTTCTAGAACAACTACCAAAGGCTAAACATGCAACATGGAAAGTGCCAAAAACATTGTAGATGCACAATAGTAAATTTCCAATTGTCACCACATGCCACACTGCAAAATCTGCACTTTCCAAAATAACTGCACCTCAAAAACTTACATTCCATGTAAACTCAACATAGAAATAGAAAAAACATTTATGCAAAAATCCACCTATAAAATCAACTTTCCAACTTGACTCCTCGTCCAAATAGAAACTACAAGTTGTAACTCAGAAGACAATGTGAGAAAATTAGCAACATTCAATAGTTAGAAAAAACAAAGCTATGGAAAAATCAAAGGTTGAGACACCTTCTTTTTCCCAACTATCATCAGATTTGCCACTAAAACATACTAAGCAAAGTGCTTCTAGTACCTCTACTATCTTGGAAAACATATAATTTTTATTTTCTTTTGTTTACCTTCTGATTAATTGATTGTGTTGTAGATGGCATTTCTTGCAAGCTTGGAAAGCATAAATTAGTGGTAACTACACTCAATTCATTTAAAGGTTAAATCATGGGATGACTATTTATATTCTCTTCCTCTATAATTCTTGTTACAATACCTCTTTTATCCAGTTGGACTCGACTTGTTAAAGTATGCAATGTCAATTTGCAATATATTGTGTACAACTAAGGGCCTCCTATGAAGGCCTTGAACTTCGCTAGCTTTCAATTGCACAAACTACATACATGGCATTTTCCTTTTCCTAATAGACATATTATGGTTTTCATTGGGATGAAATTTGAATTTCCACACACAAGTCTTCATGTTGGCATCTTTAGTTTTGAGAGGAAATCATTTTGCTTACAAATTTGATAGAAAAAATAGGCCCTGTTAATGAATTCTCATGACCACCAATAGACGAGATAGAGATATCCAATAGTATTATATGGGAAGTATGGTTCATTCAATTTTGAGATGTTCTGAATTTGACTATTACCAGAATATGATGGGATCCTTGGGCCGAAGAATGCACCACTTTGCAAGCTAATCACATCTATTCATATGTTAAAACAATGTGCATGGATTATAAAAAAACCATCATAATTGAACATGTTTGATCAATCTCCAAGCCATTCTCTAATGTTTGTAACCTCTGACTTGTAGTCACATTCAACCATCTTCATCAATATGTCTCTTCTTGAAATTATTCTTTGCTAGGACACAAATGTTCCTCAGAATCTACTATTTCTTTTCCTTGATAATTTTCACCACAATGGCTTTCACAATTCACATGAATGCCTAGCAAGGCACTTGTAACTACATCTAACAAAATCTCCCTACTATTATGTTTTGATGGATTTCTCTTCATCATTACTAGATATCTTACACAGTGTTCATTGTTTCATTTAGCATCACTCTTACTCTCTGCAAGAACATTGTCGTACTTATCACCTTAAATATACAAATATGTAAGTTCCTTTCAGTGCTGCTACTCATCACAAACATTGATAACTCGAGGTATAAGAACCATGTTGAAAATAATTTGATATGGTCCATAAGCTAGTCTAGGTGATATCTAAGGCCATCATTTTTTCCAGATTTTCATATAAAATGGAGATAGAAATGACAATGTTGATTGGAAAAAATCAAATCTCATTCAAAAACTAAGTGAAGTTCACAACATTTTGGACCTTTGTGCTTGCATAATGTTATTTTTTCCACTAGTATACTTTTCTTGGCTACATATAAAATATTGAGACCTCTCTTATCTATGGTAGTTTCTTGGATTGCTCTAATCTATAAACCAAACCTATGGGATCCAAAGAATCAAAATGGCCTTGTAAATGATTTTTTCACCTTTATCCCAACAAAAACAAAGCCTAACATATATTCACCCCATACCTAAACACTTGGTTCTTATTTTCCTTCCAAAATTCTCCAATAATGGGCTCATCAAGTAAAGATTCACATAAAAAGTAATAGTATAGGATAAAAAAAGTGGTGCAATTTTAGGTCATTCTTTCAGGTTGGATTGGAATGTAAATTTTAACCGCAAAGTAGTGCCCTTACCAATTAGAGAAAACACATGATCAAGCTTCAACTAAGCCTTATATCCATCCTTAAGAAGATAGTTGAGCCAACAAAATGTAAATAGATTTGAGAAGATTAGTACTTATGACATTACATCTGGAAACTTTGTATGTAGATTTTGAAATATGCTATTTTAGGGTAGGGAATTTTTTAATCTTTCATGATTAAAATTGTGTGTAACATTAGTTATTGGTGTAATGAAATGTCATATGACATTATTATCTTTGGTATGTGAGGTGTAACCTAACTCTTATATGCACTCATTAGATTCATTACAATAGATTTTTCACTTGAATGATTCAACATTTTTATTCCAAAAATTTTGATGATTGGCCTAAAATTTAGATTTCTCACCATATCAATGAATAATTGACATCTTCCAGTTTCATTTAATTTCTCAAAAAAATCTCCAAATATTATTAGTATATCTTTCACAAGTACATTTTAGAGTCTTATCAACCATCAATTTCAAAATATTGTCATCAATATCAATATAAAACTTAAGCTTTCTATGCAAAAATTTAGCACATATCCTCAAAGGTATAGTTGGCTCAAAATTAGGAATTTCATCAATATTTAAATGAGATGGGATAGATGGTATACCTTCAATCAAAGATGAAAATTACAGTGTACCTTGAGATGAAAAAAATGGTATACCTTCAATTTCAAATGTGAAAGATGGTTTTCCTCCAACTTGATATGTGAAAGATAGTATTCCTTCAATGTAAGATGTAAAATATGGTATACCTCCAACTTCAAATGTGGATTATGATGTACTTTCAAGTTGAGTTGCGGTAGATGGTGTGCCTCCAACTTGACATGCAGTAGATGATGGGCCTCCAACTTCAAGATTCAAATTTCTCATTACACAGAGCTTTTTTAATTGTTACATTTGTGCCACCAATTCCATATCTCTCTTACATCAAGTGGATGGTTCATGTCCCTCTTGAATTTTTATGTCTTATTCTATGGTTTTCAATTTCCTACTTTCAGAAAGTTGTCTCATTCCTTCTCTTTTATTTTCATTCTTAGCTAAACACACTCATCCAATGTTAGAGTCTTCAAGGTCATTTCCTCAACATGATGAATAATTCTATATGTGTTATGAATAAGACATAAAGATTAGTTCCATCATGGTACTAATACAATATCATACACAAAATAAAAATAATCATAAAATTAGGACTATCATAACTTCATTAGGATGGTCATAGGTTCATTAAGTTATTCATAACTTTATTAGGATGATCATAACTTAATTATGGTGATCACATGTTCATTAGGATAGTCATAACATCATTATAAAATTCATAGGTTCCTTTGGATGGTCATAGATTCATTACGGCTATTATAAATTAATTAATACAATTGTAAGTTCATTAAGACTATCATAACTTCATTAGTATTGTCATAAATGATTAGGATTGTCATAAATTCATTAAGACGGTTATAGGTTCATTAAGACAACCATACATTCATTAGTACTATCATGAATTCATTAGGATGGTCATAACTTCATTAGTACTATAATAAATTCATTAAGATAGTCATATCATCATTATGACTATCATAAATTCATTACGGTAGTTATAACTTCATTCATTATAACTATCATTAATACATTAGGATGTTCATAGGTTCATTATGATTGTCATAACTTTGCTACGACAGTCATAGGTTGAAAATGGATTCCTATAAATAAAGTGACTAGCAATGAAGATCTATGTGGCTAGAAAGGGTTAACACATTATTGGTAAATGGATTGGCACTTAAAATGATACCTGACTCACCCAATGGAAAGTGACACTAATGCTCCAACAGTTGGAGATATTACTTGTGAAACAATAATCTTCCTCTACATTTGAGAGGGGCAGCTCCCTTATATGATGGGGGCATTTGTAGTTTTTCTGTAATTTTAGCCTAAAAGTATCTAGAGGTGAAAGGATAAAACTAAATAAATTTGAATAATAAAAACCCTAGTGGAAGATATGAATAGCGACTAGGAATTCAAAATATATGACAAATTACAAGTGGGGTTTAGCATAAATCATGTTTTTTATATGCAATTATGATGAAAGAAGGATAACAAATCCCAACATATGAGGAGATAAATTACTTCAACACATTCAAACCAAGATATCAAGATATGGTTTTGCTTCATCAATTGCATAGATTGTTTGAATAAATGACCAATGGTTTCCGCAATTACACAAAGAGATTGACAATCTAACATATGAGAAATCATTAAGGCAGTGGGACTATCTTGATTGGCTAAAGCATCCTATTGCAGGAAAGAGGTCACAAGGTCTAGTCTCCCCACCATCCTTGTGGTAATGGAGGTTGTGTCATGCCAGAGTCACTAGTTGTGTGAAAAAAGTTTACTAGGTGCACTACAGTTTGTAGGGGGTTGGCTACCCAATTTTGATTCCTGCAGTCTAAAAAAAACATATGAGAAATCATCAATAATAATTTAGAAACACATTTAGAGGTTGTGAACCAAATGCATGGGTATGTGCAAGATCATGATGGGCCAAAAAGTGGCGATATGTAAGTGATATGATGGCCCATGTGGCTGACGACTTTTTTTTTACCCAAAATTGATGAAATGAAAAGGGTTTTAAAGGAGATTCTCAACTTTCCACCAATATAAATTATGCTTTACTCTAAATTTAATAAATAATTACTATTCATTTTCTATTTGAATTATGACTAAAGTCCCGATTGATAGCTTCAGATTATAGCTTAAACGGTATCACATTTTTGAATTCAAAACATGTGTCACATTCTATGCTTCACATATTATAGGATTAAAAAAAATGAATTTCATGAAGTTTTGACAAAGTTAAGGTGGTTACATACAGTTTTATATTTTTTAAAAGTTGTAATAAAAAATTCATAATTAATTATTTACTTGGAAAAAAATACAAAAATATACATCACATCGAACATGAGTCCTCTACTTATATCTAAAATCTTATAAAAACATTATTATTTTATTGTGGTTAGGTGGTAGAAACCTACTTCTTATTTTTTCCTGAAATTTAACTCTGCATTGAAAATTCAAATTTTCACCAAATAGATATTAAAAAAAACCTAGTAGTTTAGAAACTACATTCAATTTTCTACAGATTCTATTCTTACATATTTTTGAAATAATATATATAACTTATTCAAATTTTTATGTCAAGTTTCCTAACTTTGATTTTTCTGAATTTTTCGCCACTTAAGGGCCTTTTTTTTCCATGATGATCTTGCACATACCCGCATTCTTAATTATCTCTTTGAAATTATACAATTCCAAAAAACTCTTAGGTACAAAGTGTCAAACAAAAATTCTCTCCAAAATGTTCTCAAAAATTTCCTCCTTGTAAGAAGTCCCCTTTACATTTGAAATAACCTTGTATTTATAGGTCTCATAGAGTAACTACCATAAAACTACTTCCTAACCACCTAGTAACTACCTTTTTAAAATATAATGATTTAAAAAATAATAATTTAAACCTTATTTGGTTAAGATCTTCAACATTTTTTTGGAAATAAGGTCTATTTTCTAACTTTTGATTACGATAAGTGACATTATCACTTTTATAAAAAAAATAGCTTTATAATTATAAATTTTAAGTTATAATTTCTATTGAGTTACTTTTTCACCCTTGGTTACTCCATTTTTCTTTGTAAACACCTCATTATTTGGTTAATTAAGAATTTATTATGTAAAGGAGTGCCAGTCAAGTGCAGTGCATTTCTGGGTGTTAATAACTTCAATTCCCTCAACCTGTGATCAAACGCGATAACCTCATAAGATGTGATAACAATAGGAAATGTTGGGTCTAGATCCACCATTTTGAGGCATATGCTCTCTCTTATTAGTTCAACACATTCCTTCTTCGACCCATGATAAATGAGTACATTCATGCTTGAAATAAATCTATTGAATTTGCAAAAGTGGAAAGTGGAGCAACTACTAGAAAACGTCCATTCAAAATATCTAGTTTTACACCAGGGTCTTCATCTTCAAAATTTGGAAATGTCCAGCCAAAGTGATTCTCACCCTCTTTTTTCCTTTACCTTTTTGGTTTTACTAACAAGACACTAATAGCCTCATCAAGCCCCTTTAGTTTTAAGATAGCATAACACCTAGATACCCAAGGACATGCATATGATATGTAGAGGTTGTATCTACCAAACTCTACATAGAATTTAGATGACTTATCCCCTAAAATAAAATTATGAAAATTTTATGGAGTTCGTATGAACTCCCTATTATTTAGTGTTCCTTCAATGAAGATGTAGCTGAAAACTCAACTATTTTCCACATTATGCATGCGTGTCATGTGAGCAGGAAAAGTTCATGCACCAGGCCTATGCTTCCACATTTTGCATTCATGTTAGCTAGGGCACTTGCAACTATAATATCTACCAAAAATCCCCTTTACAATATGTTTGTTGGGAGGACACTGACCAGTGTTATTTTTTGTTGCTTGGACAACTATCTCCATTCCCAAGAAACATTTAATTAATTAATTGATTTTTTTGGAGACTTCTAGAAAGGAGTTAGTTGTCTAGATATTTATTTATATAATTGATTGATTCCTCTAGAGACTTCTAGAATCTAGTTAGTTAGGGTTCGTTAGAGTCTAACTAATCTTAGCCATTGATTGAGAATAAATCATGGCCATTGGTTTTTCAATGAGGAGAGTATAAAAGGGGATCAATGGGCATTTGTAGAACACACACTTGAGAAGCATTTGTATTGATAGCAAATAGTTTTGCAGTGATAGAAAGGGCACAGTGATAGCATTGGGGACAACAACAATGGAATTTCAATAGTAGAAATTGAGGGAAATTTTTTTGGAGAAGAATATTGCCAGAGCTCTGCCTGTAAGAGGCAATCAATTTATGTATCTCTCAATTTGTTGAAGTTTAATAAAATTCCTCATCTATAGTACTAGTTTTCCCTTTGGGGTTTTTCCAGGGACAATTTGTCTAGAAATATTGTGTTCATTGCTTTGCATGTTTTCTTCTCTATTCCTATGGTTTTATTTCTGAAGTTGTAGTTGTGTTATTTTTCAATATTTGTTGTGAATTAATTTTTTGGTAGTCAAATAATCTATTTAGATAGGATATTAATAATTATTAATTGTAATAGAATTTTCACATGGTATCAGAGTTGATCTGAGGGTAGAAAAGGCTCAGCACAAGCATAGGAAGGAAAATTTCAGGGTTTATAAATCCCAATTCTTCATCTTTGAATTTTTCTTATTATTATTATTTTATCTTTTGAGATGGCCTCAAAAGGTTTAAGAGATCGTGAGAGATTGGATGGAGCCTCAAATTTTGGTGTCTGGAAAGCCAAAATTTCTTTATTACTGGAAGAGAATGGTATCAAGGAATATGTGACTAGTGTTGTACCTGTACCTACAGATCCAACACAACTTTTAGCATATAAGAAGGAAGATTCCAAGGTGAGGAGACTAATTCTTGATGGTGTCAAGGATCATATTGTTCCACATATCATAGAGTTAGATACAAGGAAGAAGATGTGGGATGCCATTCTGAATATGTACTAGAATGCTCCCACTAACCAGAAGCTAATTCTCAAATAAAAGTTGAGGAATACCCAAATGAACAAGGGTGAAGACATTACAAGTTACCTCACCAGACTCAGACTTGTCAAGGATGAGTTGGTATCTACTGGAGATAAACCAGATGATGACGAGCTAGTACGAATAGTCCTAAATGTGTTTACTAAGTAGTGGGATTTCTTTTTTCAAGCTATCAATGGACAAGACACCTTGCCGAGTTGGGATCAACTATGGGGTGACTTCACTCAAGAGGATCTTAGACTAAGTATTGTCAATGGAACAAGCAATAAGAGTCAGAAAAGTGGGGAAAAATAGGAAAACATTGCCCTAGTAGGAAAAAGGAAAGCAAAGAAGGGGTTTAGCAAAGGATCAAATCCACAAAGTGAGAATAAGAAGAAAGACTTGTCTAAAATCAAGTGTTACGACTGTCACGAGTTTTGCCACTATGTTAGCAATTTCCCACAAAGGAAGAAGAATGAAAGGAAAGGAAAGAAGCAGATGACAGCTTCAACAGGTGCAAATGAGCTCTCTAATAGAATGGAGGATGAGTTTGCACTCATAGCTTGTATGGTTAGCTCAACCTCACAAGGTGTTTGGTATATAGATAGTGGGGCGCCATTTCATATGAAAAGAGTTAGAGAGTACTTCTCTAGTTATAAGAAGGACATTAGAATCCAAATTTCTATGGAAAACATGTCCAAACTCAATCCAGTTGGGAAAGGAACTATTCTATTTCAAAGGGAGAATGGAAATTTGATCCCCATTCATGATGTGTTGCATGTGCTAGGCTTGGGTATGAATCTAATTTATGTATCCATCCTTCAGGATAAAGGTTACAATGTACTCTTTAGAAGGTGAATGTGTTAATCAAGCATAAGGATTGAAAATCATCCATAGCTATTGGAGTTAGGAGCGGTCCACTTTACAGGTTGTAGTTTGATACTCATAAGGAATTGATGAGAAGCAGTAATTATAGAGATCAAGGAGAGCTATGGCATAGGAGGATGGGCCATATACATCATGGAGCACTTAAATGCTTCGTGAGACAGTGATAGGTGTTCCAAAGGTGAGCACAGAGCATGATGATGTATTTAAGGGATGTGTATTGGGGAAGTTTGCAGCTTTTCCAAGGAGTGACACTAGATCCAAGGGTGTTCTTGATCGAGTACATTCAAATATATGTGGACCAATGTTGATGAAGTCTCTTAGAGGATACAAGTACTTTGTTACTTTTATTGATGATTTCTCTAGGAAGACTTGGATATACTTCTTGAAGACCAAGGATGAGGTCTTTAGTCACTTCCAAGAGTTTAAAGCTCTTGTGGAGAATTCAATAGGTAGGAAGATAAAGGTTCTTCACTTAGAAAATGGAGGCGAGTACAAAGGGAAAGAGTTCCATGAGTTCTATACCAAGGAAGGAATCAAGAGAGTGGATTGTTCCTTACAACCCATAGCAAAATGGGGTTGCTGAGAGGAAGAATCGGTCTATATCAGAGGTAGTAAGGGCTATGTTGTATGACAAGGATATGCCATGTTACTTATGGGAAAAGGCATGCAATATAGCTGTATACATACAAAATAGGGTTCCACATAAGGTATTGGGAAAGATGACACCAAAGGAGGAATTATCAAGGAAGAAGCTAGATGTCAGTCACTTCAGGATATTTGGGAGTTTGGCATATTGTCACATTCTAGGGCCTACATGTTCCAAGTTAGATCAAACTATAGAGATAGGGTACTTTGTGGGGTATAGTGAAACCTCAAAGGCATATCAGATATTTATTCTAGGGGCCAAAAGGATTATAGTTAGGTGTGATGTCAAGTTCATGGAAGACAAGGCATTTAGAAGGTCTAGAGATTTTCCAGCAAATGATCAGAGTGAGCAAGCAACAAAAGCTCCAAGGATCGTGCAATCAGATCAAGGGTAGTGAAGCTCAAGTATAATTACTAGTACAAGCACAAGCTCAGGTGATGAGAGTTCCCAGAGTATGGAGCAACAAATACAACAGATTCAAGAGATGCATCAGGAAGACATAGAGGTTGATACTACTCTACAGTCGGTAGTAGGAGCCAACATACACATAGGGATACTTAGAAGTTTGTGGGAGCTCCAAGAATGAGTAGTAGACAGCAGAGACAACCGGCCAGGTATAATTAATATATGGAATTAGTTAGTCAGTTGGTAGATAGTGAGGCTTTTAGCTATCAGGAGGCCACACAACAATAGGTGTGGCAAGATGCGATGGTTGAGGAATATACCTCAAAAGTGTAGAACAATGTGTCTGAGGTTGTGCCTAGACTGACAAATAGGGAAGTAGTTGGATCACACTAGATCTATAAGATCAAGCATGGTGCAGATGATAGCATCAAGAAATAAAAGTCAAGGTTCGTGGCCAAGGGGTTCTCTCAAAAGGAGAGAATAGACTATGAGGAGACATTCACTCCAGTGGCTAGGTATACTTCTATACGAGCCATGATCTCACTTGAAACATAGATGGGATGGCAGATCCATCAGATGCATGTCAAGACGACATTTCTTAATGGTGAATTGAAAGAGGAGGTATACATAGAACAACTAGAGGGCTTTGTAGCACACAACAATGAAACCCACATGTGCAAATTGAAGACAACTTTGTACTGACTGAAGCAAGCTCCTAGGGCATGGTATGAGTGCATTGATAGATACTTGTAGGGAATGGGCTTTGTGAAGAGTGAAATGGATGCTAACCTCTACTACTTGGTGGTTGGGGGTGAGGTTCTCATTCTTGTCCTATATGTGGATGACTTTTTTTTAATAGGTTCAATGGGGCTCATAGAGGAATACAAGAAGCAGAGTTCAAGATGAAGGAGTTGGGGCTTATGCACTACTTTCAAGGCATGGATTTATGGAAAATAGATGGAGATATTTTCCTTGGACAAGGGAAATAGTGCATCAAAATATTAAGGAGGTTTGAGATGGAGGATTACAGAGCCATGTCTACACCTATGATCACAAATTGGAAGAAGGTAGACACATCTAGGGAGAAGGATGTAGATCCCACCTTATACAAGTAGTTGATTAGATCTCTCATGTATTTGTTCAACACTAGGCTAGATATATGCTTTGTAGTAAGCTCTCTTAGTCAATTCATGGTTAAGCCAAAGAAAGTGCATTAGATAGCGGCAAAGCATGTGTTGCAGTATTTGCAAGGTACAATTGAGTATGGGATTAGATATGATCGAGATGATGGTATCAGGTTGATAGGCTATACTAATGAAGATTCGGGAGGTAGTATAATAGACATGAAAAGCACTTCAGGGTGCTACTTCAATTTGGGATTAGGAGTTGTCTCTTGGTACAGAAGGAAACAAAAGTCTATGGCTTTGAGTTTTGTAGAGGAAAAATAAATAGCAGCTAGCATGGCGACGTGTGAGGCGGTATGGCTTTAGAATTTGTTGGTAGCCTTGTTTGGTCAGAGGGTTGAGACTACAGTGATACATTGGTACAATCAAAGTTGCAACAAATCTCCTAAGAATCTAATGTTTCATGATAGGTCTAAGCATATAGACATCATGTATCATTTCATCAGGGATTGTGTACAATGGGGGATTGTTCAGCTACAATATATACCTATAGATTAGCAGGTAACAAACATTTTGACAAAGGAATTGGGGAAGGAAAAATTTATCTTCTTCAAAGATAAGTTGGGTGTCATGCAGAACACCTTCCTCAATAAAAGGGAGTATTAATTTTGGTAGCTTGGATACGAGTCTCCATTCCCAGGAAATATTTAATTAATTAATTAATTTTTTTGGATACTTCTAGAAAGGAGATAGTTGTCGAGATAATTATTTATTTAATTAATTGATTCATCTAGAGACTTCTAGAATCCAGATAGTTAGGGTTTGTTAGAGTCTAATTAATCTTAGCCATTGATTGAGATTAAATCATGGCTATTGGTTTTTCAATGAGGAGAGTATAAAAGGGGATCAATGGGCATTTGGAGAACACACACTTAAGAAGCATTTGTAGTGATAGAAAATAAATTTGTAGTGATAGAAAATAGTTTTACAATGATAGCAAGGGCACAATGATAGTGTTGGGGATGTAGAAGTTATCAAAACCAACTTCGGAGTCCAAGAACCTGTATGCAAAGGGATACCTATCACAGGGAAGAGAATGGAGAAAAAAGAAAGAGGGTTTTGAAGCTCTAAAATATGAGAGATATATTATTAGAACAATCGAATGAATTATTTACAAAGATCAATCCTTAAAAGGAGATCAAGCAAAACCTAAAAAGTAACCCTAATAGGTAGACATTTAATAATTAATATAATTATTAAATTTCACAATATGCATCTAAAGTGAAATATTAAGAGAGGAATAAAGGTAACTTAATTAATATAATTAATCTAAAACCTTTACTCTAACACCCCCCTTAAGATGACCAAAAGTGTAGCTACAAAAATGTGCAAGAAAGAAAAATTAACTATAATGCATGAAAGTAAAAATGGGTCCCAATAACTGGGCCTGATTAGGTACCTGAATACAACCAAATCTCTGTAAAGCGAAGAAAAGGAGAAAACCCAGTGGGAAAAAAATCCTCTCCAAAAAGAGATAAAGAAACATGTTGAAAAAAAACATGAAGGAAGGCCCCACTGAGAACCCCCAAGGACAACTTCCTTCACCCCAAGCATGGAGCGCAACTGAAGATAGCGCGGAGATGCCAAAGGTTTAGTGAAGATTTCTGCAACCTGTTCCTTTGTAGGAATGTAATCCAAGATGAGAGAACCATCCTGAATCAACTACCTGATGAAGTGCATGTGGATTTCAATGTACTTAGTCCTCTAATGCTCCACTGGGTTGCAAGAAATGTGAATGGTACTCTGATTGTCACACCAAAGAATAGTGGGACTATCTGGAGGAAACCCAAACTCTATCATCAACTGTCGAAGCCATAAAACCTCCTGACTAGCTAATACTGTTGCTCAGTAATCAGCCTCTATAGATGATAATGCAATATCAGACTACTTCTTGCAAGACCATATGATAGGACCAGAACCAAGGCAAAAAAAAATTCCAGAAGTAGACTTCTGATCATTAACATCACCAGCCCAATCTGAGTTAGTGAAGCCAATGATGTGAGGGGATCCTGAAGTGTAGTGAATTCCATGATGAGAGGTGCTTTGAATGTACCTCAAAATACATTTGGTTGCTTACCAATGGCTCTCATGAGGATAATGGGAGAACCGAGAGACAAGGCCAACCACAAAGGATGAAAATGTGTTAGGTACAACAAACTACCAACCAACTACCTATATAAAGTGGGATCCACTGAAGGAGTAGAACAAGTGGAAGACAAAACAACACCTGACTGAAAAGGAGTGGGGGTAGGCTTGCAATCAAGCATGCCAAATATATGAAGCATATCAAGAGCATACTTCTATTGAAATATGGAAATCCCATCCGAAGACTGAATAACCTGTAGACCCAGAAAAAAGTGCAGAAGACCAAGATTTTTCATCTCAAACTGCTCCATCAAAGCTTTCTAAACACTCTGAATCATGGAGGATGAGCTACCTGTAAGAATGAGATCATCTACATATAGCACAAGAATCAAAATATCACCCTCTTGACGCTGAATATGCACTCTATGATTGAAATGACACCGTGTGAAGTGAGAGGAAAGCAAGAAAGAGTCCATCTTCTCATACCAAGCCCGAGGGGCTTGTTTGAGACCATACAATGAATGGCAAAGTCTACAAACCAAAGAAGTGTCCTACACAAATCCCTAAGGATGGTCCATATAGATCTCCTCATGTAGGTCTCCATGCAAGAAGGCACTCTTTACATCCATCTAAAACATTTTCCATCCCTGTGAAGCTACAAGTGAAAGTACAAGGCGAATAGAGTTCATCTTGGTGACAGGAGCAAAGGTCTCGGAGTAGTCAATACCCTCTACCTGAGAAAACCCCTTCGCAACAAGACGTGCCTTATACTTATCAATGGAACCATCTGCAACATACTTGGTATGGTACACTCACTTGCACTGAACCAACTTTCTTCCTATAGGAAGAGGACAAAGATCCCAAGTATGATTCTTCATCAAAGAAGAATACTCTTCATCTATGGCCCTATCCCACTCAAGGTGACCTGTCACCTCTGAAAAATTTTGAGGATCATATGAAATGGCATGAATCAAAAGACTAGAACTAGATGTCTGAGCATGAGTACAACGAGTATATGATGGATCACCTGCCAAAGAACCAACTACATCAATAGTAACATGAGCCCACCTAGGAAAATGCGGAGCAACTGATGGTGGTGGAGATGGTGGATCATCATCTACATCATCCTCAAGAGATAAGTAATCCTCAAGAGATGAAGAGGGAGGAGTAGGAAACAAATATGAGTGGTCGGCTCTTCCTCTCCATGGCTTTTTCGCAGAGCATAAGGAATAAATGCCCAAGCCTCACTACCAAAAACTCAGAATGTAGAAACATCAAGCTTGACATGGGCCCAAGCCTCCTCAGGAATCATATGTCACAATGCCTTATGAGGCATCTAATTTTGAATATAATTGGGACAATTGACTGCATCAGCCCAAAATGAAGAACTCATAGCTCGAGACTGTATCATACAATTTTCCATCTCCTGTAAAGTTCTGTTCTTTTGCTCAGCGACACCATTCTACTGAGGGGTGTAGGGTACTATAAAATGATGTTGTAAACCATGCTTAGTGAAAAAATATCTAAAAGCCTGATTAACATACTCCCCCCAATTATCTATGTGTATCCTCCTGATAGAAAGTCCAAGTTGCTTCTCCACAAATGTCTTCAAGGTCCTGAATGAGTCAAAGACATCAGACTTGTTCTTAAGAAAGTACACCCATGTACGTCTAGAGAAGTCATCAATAAAAGTGAGCACATATCAGGCCCCTGAAAAAGGAGTTGGAAAGGACATAAGATCACTGTGAACCAACTCCAGGGGTGCCTTAGCACGTGTGGCTCAACCCTTAGGAAAAGGATCTCGATGATGTTTGCCAAGAGAACAACCTCGACATACACCATCAGTACAAGAAATATGTGGAAGCCCAATCACAAGTGCTTGAGTACTAATTTGTTGTAGATATTTTTAATTGGCATGGCCAAGATGCTCATGCCAAAGCCTGCTCACTGAATCTGCATGTGCTATAAGAGAGGAACCAACAGTGTCTGAACTCTCAAAGCCACCAAATTTGTATAAGCGAGATGCAGAATCAACACTCCCAGTAGCCACAACCAAGTCAAGATCATGAAGGTCTCAAATAACCACATCATGTGGTGAGAAATCAACTGTCTTACTAGAGCCAAAGTGGAAAATATGATAAATGGATAGGAGGTTTGTCAAAAATTCAGGAACCAGAAGCATATCCTGAAGACAACTACCATCCAATGAAATAGTACAGAAACCCTGAACTGAAAGTTGTGCTGGGTCACCAACTACAATATGTCTAGTTCCTATAGGGGAAAGAGCGGTGACCAAATCCTATGTGTGTGTCATATAGTGAGAAGCATGAGAATCTAGAATCTAAGTGGATCCTGAGGACAATGCTCGTGTAGAAAGAGCATGACCTTTCCATGTGGGTTGTGAAGGAGGATGAGGTGAGGTGATATTATGCTGCTGCATGGCTTCCTCTAAAGCCTCTAATCATTTCCAACACCTGGAAACTGGATGTTCTTCCTTGCCACAAAAACTACAAGGATCACCAAATTTCTTAGTCTTGGAGGAAGACTCACCAAACTTCAAAGATTTTCCCTATTTAGAATTGAACTGTGGTTTTGAATTAGTTTTAGGAGGTGGCTTGGAGGAAGTCTCCCTGCCTGCTGAATCTATCTTGGGCTTTGGTTTCTGCTTCTTTTTCCCTTTAGATGACTGAGCTACCAATGCTTGGTTCTTAGATCCTGTGAGAGTATCCAACTATGATATCTTGGCCTGCTCTCTTGTCAACCAATCACAAAACACCTCAAAGGTAGGCATGGTAAAATGGTTGCCCAATGCATCCATGGTGGAATAAAATGTGGAAGAGAAAATCTGAAAAGGACCTCGAAGCTTAGAAAGAATCAGGTAAATACACTCCTCATCTATTTTGTTCTTACCACAACCCTGTAGAAGAGATCTCTATTGTTTGAATTTCATGAGAAAGTCCTCAATAGTGGGAAATGAGTCAGGTACAAGGGAAGTCAACTCTGCCTCAATCTGGATGGCACATAATTGATTGATGGTACCAAATAAATCACTGAACTTGGTCCACATTTCAAGAGGATTATTACACCCATCAAGATGAAACAACAAGCTGTCTAAGACATGTAAGGAAATCAAACCCATAGCCTCATCCATCTTATTTCTATACTGCATAACCTCAAATGGCCATGTCAAAATTGGTTGAACTGTGTCTAAATAGGACCACAACCCCTTTGATCTGAGAAGACGTGTCATGAATGCCTTCCAAGTGTGATAGTTATGAGGTGTCAAAATTTCAATAGTTGCAGTGTTTTCTAAAGTAAATGACATAAAGCAATAAAAAAACTCCCCCCACAATGCAAGAAACCAAACCCCAGTAGAGATTTTTTTGCTAAAAGCTAGAAAAATAAAAATATGCTTAGGAAAATTCTTTGTGTACCTAGTGAATTTTCTAATGAAATAAACTATAGATCTAGATAGAGTGCATGAAGAGCTTTCTGATGCCTATTCATTTTTGAAAACTAGAGCAAAATTGACCAAGTTATGCCCCTAGAGTGCAAAAAAAAAATCTAACTTTGAATGCAAAAAAATGCAAACAAACTAGAAAATTTTGAAAAATAAATCCTATACCACTAGGACGGGCTCGGAGTCAGCTTTCCAAAGCCTATTTTTATTTGAAAAACAGAGAAAAAATGAGCATTTTATACCCAATTGAGTGAAACTGCTCTAAAAAGGCACACGATCCCATCATCAAGCCCTGGGGGCTAAAAAAATGGACCCATGGTCTGTTGGGTGACCAGGGGCTGGGCGGCGGCGGGCTAGGCACTAGTGGCATGGTGGCGAAGCTTTGGTGGTAGGCCGGCGGCTGGCGGAGCAGTGGCGGCAGTCTGGTGGTTGGTCGCTGGCCAGTTGGGGGCTTGGCTACGCCGCTGGCCTAGTGGCCCTTCGGTGGTCATTGGGCAGCACTGGGATGGCCGCCGGGCAGCTACAAGGTAGTGCCCCTATTTTAAATGGGGAGCGCCTACTTTATATAAAAAAACTTTTAAAAATCAATGAAAAATTGATTTATTTATTTATTTATTTATTTATTTATTTAAAAATGACCTCGTAACTCGTGCCCTAGGGCCATACGACCTTGGGGCAAATTTTTTTTTTGCGTTTTGGTGCAACTGAGGCCAAACTGGATGTGCCTTATATGAAAATATGGGTTTTCATGCACTACGAATCCAACGGCGAGGTTCGTTTAGTCCCAAAATGAACCCAAAGAATGAAGTAGGCCAGATCTACAAAAAATCAACCTAAAAACTTCTGAAAGCCCGATCAAACCCTCGTAACTCCAAAATCTTCAAAACAAGAATAGGCTACAGCAAGCCCACACTCTGATACCATGTAGAAGTTGTCAAAACCAACTTTGGAGTCCAAGAACACCTGCATGCAAAGGAATACCTGTCAGAGGGAAGAGAATGGAGAAAAAAGCAAGAGGGTTTTGAAGCTCTAAAATATGAGAGATATATTATTAGAACAATTGAATGAATTATTTACAAAGATCAATCCTTAAAAGAAGATCAAGCAAAACCTAAAAAGTAACCCTAATAGGTAGACATTTAATAATTAATATAATTATTAAATGTCACAATATGCATCTAAAGTGAAATCTTAAGAGAGGAATAAAGGTAACTTAATTAATATAATTAAGTTAAAAACTTTACTCTAACAGGGGACAGTAGCAATGGAATTTCAGCAGGATAAATTGAGGGAAATTTTTTTGAAGAACAATGTTGCCAGAGCTCTGTCAATAAGAGGCAAGCAGTTTATGTATCTCTTAATTTGCTGAAGTTTAATAAAATTCCTTGTCTGCGGTACTAGTTTTCCCTTCAGGGTTTTTCTAGGGACAATTTGTCCAAAAATATTGTGTTCATTGCTTTGCATGTTTTATTCTCTATTCATGTGGTTTTATTTGTGAAGTTGCAGTTGTGTTATTTTTCAATATTTTCTATGAATTAATTTTTCGATAGCCAAATAATCTATTAGATCGGAGATTAATAATCGGTAACTGCAATAGAATTTTCACAACTAGAAAAGGCGTGAGATTTGGCTTTACTACCCTTAAATGCATTTTCATAAGCAATTTCTAAATATTTTTCAACAAGCCCATTTTGTGCATATCCTACAATCATTCCACAAGACCACATTTCTTTAAGGCAGTATGTCAACCATGGCTCATGCACCCTATGTATTCTTCCATATTTTACATGCATGACTTGCAATGTTAAAACTAACTCTGAAGCTACTACTGGTGCTTCAATATTTTCTCAATAAATGAAGAGTAAAACTAAAAATACTAAGTTTTAAGAACTACTAGATTCCTGAGCTCAAGACTAGATTTTTGTAGCTCTTTAATGGAAGAATGCATTTTGAAAATAATTATTTCCAAGCATGGTAGAGGGCATTTTAACTTCATTAAAATTGTGCTTTGATAGATATCCATACTTAATTCCAAAGCTCCTATTTTATTTTTATTTTTTTCCTTACAAACCATTGGTGGAGAAAATGCTCACTAAGGTTGTGAGTTTGGCATTACATATGCCCAAAAAATTTAAGAAAATTAAGGAATTTCACTTAACTATTTACATGCCTTTGTCACATTCTCACTTTGTAGTTGCCTTTGGCAGAATCACCTTTATAAAGCTGCTATTTAATCTTGTTTGAAAGCCTCCATTTTGGTCTGGGCATTAAAATTTTCTTGGAATATTTTTAAAACTTTACCAATGAATCCATTTTATACTCTTCATGCAATTATGAGACAAAATGTCTTTGAGGGTTTCTTTTTTCACAATTTAGTGCCATAATTTATTGTAGGTATAAAAAATTAACTTTGACATTTCTCTTTCATCATTTCCATGCAAGGAAGGCCAATCTTTAGCACCTTATCTATTGCTTTAATCTCTTCACAAAAATAGAAAATAACTGAAATTAGCACTACCAAATCCCAAAGGTTGAGACAAGAATTTTCCAAGTTTTAGTGCTGGTAATGTTTGCTTGAAAGTCTTTAAATCTGCTTGCCACAAAACTCCCATTATGTTGTAGTTGTATTATCTTGTAATTTTGAGACTTAAAAGAGATGGTGTGGGATAGAAAGTGGTGTTGATTATTTGCATGGTAGTGAAGGTCTTGGTATATGGTTTTACATTTATGAACTATTGTAGGTATTGTCATTGATGTCAATAGAATGGAGATTATTGTAGGTATTGTCTTATTTCAGGTGTTGTCATTAATTTTGGAAGGTTGCATGTGATGCAATTAGTGTGATGATCAAAAGTGTTGCGAAGTGTTGGATATAATGATGAATGCCATGAGCATGTTGTACACAATTGTACTACATCTCCTATTTCTCATGAATAGGTGAGTGTTCATATGAAGAAGTTGTGGTTTCTTCATGTTGATGTAGAGTGATGTGAATGATTGTATTTTTTGTCTCCTAGTGTAAAGCATTGCATAAGATATGAAAGAAAGTATGAAAGTTTTTCATGTAGTTAGTGGCTTAAGAAGTTATACTAAAGAAGCTTAGGATAATGCTCCACATTCCTCTACATTTAAAAATATGGTCTTGCAATTTGAAAGTTACACAAAGGCAGATGTGAAGTATGTGTGTTCCTTATTTTAGGACATAGAATTCATTGTAGAAGTTACCAGAGCTAGCAGAGTGAAGTCTAATCTATCACAGTCAGGAAGGATCAAAGGAATACACTTCATTTATTTGCATTTGAATATGTGGTCTTGCAATTTGGAGAATGAATTTAAATTGTCTATGTATTTTCCCATTTCAAGTTTTAGTTATTTCGATGTACCGTAAGCTAGGTTTTCAATGTTCTATCTCAAGACTATATTTTCTAGGTTTGCAAGAGATGTTGGGGTCAGTGTTTGTTTGCCTGCACCAACATATAGTAGCATGAATTTGTGAAAATAATGTATGTAAACTTTTTTGGATATCATATAATGGTTGTAAAGAGATTTGTATGATGTTGTTTGATCTCACTGGTGTCACCTTTGGTCTGGAGCTAATGCATGGAAGGTTAAATGTTTGATGCGTTGAATTGGCTTGTTGAGGTGCTTGTGCTAAATATTTTAAAGTGTGCACCAACATGGGAATGTGTGCTAAGGTAAAATTGGCTCGCTTATCTCCTAGCTTGGACCGCACTAATTTCTACTTACATTGGATGTTTTGAAGTCGAATGATTAATGGTTGTTACACGTTTCATGTCATATTTTTTATTTTGGCTGACAAGGAGAAACTTTTTGAAGCTTGTGGTCATTATAAGTGAAAGATCAAGCTTTTTGCAAGAGAGTAGAAAAGTTGTGAAGGTGATTGTGTGAGTATATGAAGAAGTATATGTCATGTGATAAATGCAATAAGTTGAAGGAAATAGTATATGTGTGATTATGTGAAAAATTAGATGTCATGTGGTGAAGGCAGTGAGCGGAAGGAAATAGCATATGTGTGAGTGAAGAAGTGTGTTGAAGATAGTTAGCCAAAGGAAACAATATATATGTGAGGAAGTGTGATGAAGGAAGTGAGCCAAAGGGAGTAAAGGTCATTGAACATAAGTATTGCAGTGGTGGTTAGTCAACATATTTCATCAAGTATTTTGTACAAAGTTTGTAGCCTCATTCTATAGGTGTTGTTGTTTTATAGGTAGTTATAAACTTCCTTTAGGTTGCAGCCCATAAAACTTTTTTTTATTTGTGAGGTTGGATTTGGATAGTAGCTCCAAGAAGCTTGCTAACCATGGTTTTTCCCTTATAGGATTTTCCACTTAAATATAGTATTATGGTTGTCTTCTTGTGCCTTTGAACTGGATTTGATGTTTTATCTATTTAAGGAATTAATAATTTTTGTTTGAAAAAGTTGAATTGGATAAAATTGTGGGATATATTGATTCACCCCCCTCTCAGTATATCATTATGTTCTCACATTAACATCTAAAAGAGAATTTCAAAAACCTTTCCAATCAATCTATTTTTAGCACATAAGTCTTTCATGGGAGATTGCAACTGCAATGTCTGATGAAAATTCATTCATTATTATGCTTCAATAGATGTCTATACCTTACTTTTAAAACCTTTGTTTGAGTATGGGTGTGAAGAATGACTTCACCCTTTGTTTGTTTGCATGGCATGGAAAATAATGTTATTGTAGACCTTTATGAATTACTTTGTGCATGTTTACCTTTCAATACATGGCTTAGAAATGGAATAACTTAAAGTTTAACTATCCACACTTTAGTTGCTTTTCATATCATGCCAAAATTGGAGGGGAGGAAAATTCATACATGAAGATTTACTTAATGGATCTTCACTTTTTCTTGTAAAAATATTAATAGATTTCCCCAAAATTAGGAATAACCAACTAAAGTTAGTTATACAAACTCACAACTCTTTTTTTTTTACTTCAAATTTTGGGTTATGAGTTTGGGATTTTATGAACTTACAACCCATTTTTCTAACTTAAAATTTTGGGTTGTGAATTTGAACAATCTCACTTTCAAAATTCAAATTAATTTCCCTCTTTATGCCTTAAATTGAAGCGTTAAATATCATAGCCTCTAAGGAGTCAAGACTCATAAATTGGCCACATTGACCAAAATGTGTCCAAAAATATCCCTGTTGAAGGAATTTGCAGTAGATATTATCAATTTTCAAATTTAATTATTTTTTGTGAATTTCACCACTTTTCACCACTACACTCAAGGACTGGATAAGGGATGATGAGTGATTTTGCTTCAAACTGGAAAATTACTTATGTATGAGGATAATTCCATAATGTTTTAGACTAGGAGAAATTCAGCATTAGTATTTCGAGGCAAAAAGTTTTAAAATTGGCGAGTTTAAAAATAGGGATAACACACATCAAACTAGTTTGCAAATGACTATAGTATTCTTCCTTCCATTTAATTTGAGTTATTCATGTGAATATAAAGAATACATTATATTACAATTACAAAAAAATAATAATAAGAAATTAACAAATACTCCATAATAGGGGTATGTGTAAGATCATCATGGAAAAAATAGGCCCTTAAGTGGCGAAAAATTTAGAAAAATCAGAGTTAGGCAACTTGACGTAAAAAATTGAATAAGTTATCTATATTATTTCAAAAATATGTAAGAATGGAATCTATTGCAAATTGAATGCAGTTTCTAAACTAATAGGTTTATTTATTTTTTTAAATCTATTTGGTGAAAATTTGAAATTTCAATGTAGTAGTACTTAAATTTCAGGGAAAAAATAAGTAGGTGTCTGTCTGACCACCCTAACCACAATAAAATGATAATATTTTTTTATAATATTTTAGATATAAGTAGAGGACTCATGTCCGGATGTGATTCATATTTTTGTAATTTTTTTCCAAGCAAATAATTAATTATGAGTTTTTATTACAACTTTTAAAAAATATAAAAACTCTTATGTATGACCACCTTAACTTGGTCAAAAATTCATGAAATTCATTTTTATTTTTTAATCCTATAATATGCGAAGCATAGAATTTGGCGCATATTTTGGATTCAAAAAAAGTGATACTGTTTGAAAGCTATAGATTTTTTTTAATCAACCTATCAATCAAGACTTTAGTCATAATTCATATAGAAAATGAATAATAATTATTTATTAAATTCAAAGTAATGTATAATTTATATTGGTGGAAAGATGAGAATCTCCTTTAAAAACCATTTTCATTTCATCAATTTTGGGTAAAAAAAATTCATTAGCCACATACCCATCATATCGCCATTTTTTGGCCCATCATGATCCTGCACATACCCATAGTTAACCTTCTAACTACCTATCAATGGTGATTCTTAATGATTTGCATTGTACCACATGCATAAATTTGTCTACATATAAAACTATTAAATTGGAAATGAATTTACTTAAAGTTTTCCAATTCATACATGATAGCTCACTATATGAAAAATACATGAGGGTTCTTGATGATAAAGAGTTACATGAGGTCATGTGTGATGGAACATGATTACACTATATGTGAAGTCATGATAAGTTAAAAATTTTAGGTCCTTGTGTAAGAATATAATGGTATAAATTGATGTTTGCATGATGCATGTTAAAATATGTAAGTGCTTCCATAGGGTGCAAAGAGTTGTGGGTGAGTGTAGGATCATGATGGGACAAACAAGGCCCTTAAGTGGCAATGAAAATACAAAAAAAAAGACTTAAACAACTTCACATAAGAATTTGAATAGTTTATTAACATAATTTTGAGAATATGTAGCAATAGAATTTGTAGAAAATTGAATCTAGTTTGTAGGCTACTAGGCCATTTTTGAAAAAAATAAAAAAATAGGTGTTTGTCCAACCACCCTAAGTATAAGGAAACATAAATATATTTTTTGAATATTTCAATATAAGTAGAGGACACATGCCCAGATGTGACACATATTTATTTGTAACTATTTTCAAGTAAATAACTAGTTATGAATTTTATAGTAGGAATTTTTAAAAACATTCAAACCATTTGTTTGGCCACCTTAACTTGGTAAAAAGTTTATGAAATTCACTTTTTTTTAAACTATAGTTTGTGAAGCATAGTGTGTGACACATCTTTTGGATTCAAAAAATGTATAATTGTTTAAAATTTATAGATATTTTCCAATCAACCTATCAATCAAGACTTTACATAGTGCATGTAGAAAATAAACAGTAATTATCTATTAAATTCAAAATAAAGCATATCTTATATTGGTAGAATGTTGACAATTTTTTGAATAAACCCTTTTCATTTCATCAAATTTGGATGAAAAGAATCATTAGCATGAAAGGTGAATTTGTGAGAAGAGGATGAAACCTCTAAACATAGTTGGGCTAGTTGAATTTTCTAGTTTAACACCCCTAAGATAAATCCCAAAAGCAATCCTAAGGAAAAAATGGATGGAAAAAGATTATGTAAAAAAAAATAGATAGCTATTTTTACGTCTTCAAATCGGATATTCGTTTTTGAAAATTAAAGTAGATATCCATTTTTTAGAAATGGATACTCATTTATGTGTCTTCAAAATGGATATCCATTTTGTTGGAATAGGTCCTCATTTTTATGTCTTTGAAATGGATACCCGTCTTGAAAAACAAAATGGATAGCCATTATTGTAAAATAGATATCCATTTTGAAAAGCCTAAAAAACCATCTTTAATAAAATGTGCATAATGTTTGTGTTTCTTATTGAAATTTTATTTTTTTATAGGCATTGGAAAGGTCATTTAGAGCTCTACGCAATGGACTAGGTAGTATTTCTAGAGTATACACAAAAAATAAATCATCATTTTAACTTCATATTTCATTTTTGAAACATCAATTGCTCATTAGTTTCGCATACGAACCTTTTTCATGATTTTTTTGCAATAATCATCTCAAAATACTTAAAATTTTAAAAAATTAATCAATAATGAATTATTTATATTTTGTCTAGTAAGGAGATGAAGAAATATTCATAAATAATCATATCTCTCTATCCCTTTATATTTACCTCTCTATATTTGACTATGTCTCCCCTTAAGCTCTATACCTATCTCTCCACTTGTCTCTCCCTCTCTCCCTCTCCCTCTTTTTACCTCTTTAAACCTATCCCTCTCAATATATTGAGTTATAGAATTATCTATGTACCTCTCCATCCCTCCCTCCTACCCTCTCTCTTTGTCCCTCTTTATACCTCTCTCTCTCATTGGGCTCTAGACCTATCTCTCTATCTATCTATCCCTCCTTCCATCCCTCTATCTTTTTCCCTCTTTACATATATCTCTTTCTCTCTAGACCTATCTCTCTACCTCTTTTTCCCTCCATCCTTCCCTCTCTACTTAACTCAATCTCAACTCTCTCCCTATCCCTCTAGCTATCTCTTTATATCTCACCCTCTCACCTCTCATTAACTCTCTATACCTACCTATCCCTCCATCCCTCCCCCCCTCTCTCTCTATCTCTCTCCCTCCCAAGATCTAGACCTATCTCTCCACCTCTCCCTCGATTTCATCACTATTTGTCCCTCTTTATGCCTCTTTCTATTTTAGTAAACCCAATAATTCCTATACAACCTAGTCTTCTTCCATGGTTTCTTATTCATATTAGAGTTTCTTAGATCTATACTTTTATGATTTTTATGTCTCAATTTTATAATTTAAACTCTTTGCATGCCCAATTATTCATCAAATTTATATTGTTACATCTTTCTCTATTATCTTGATTGTGAAATCAATTTTACTTACCCTACCCATCCTTTGCAACCACATTATGGTTTCATTTTAACATTTGATACATAATTGATATTTCCACTTTTTAAAAATATATGTGTACCATTTCATTTTATTTTTCCTTTCTCCCTCTTTATATATTTATCTATTCTCTCTCCCCACACTATCTCTCCCTCTCTCTATCTCCATCTCCCTCTCCCTCTCTCTCTACCTATATCTCTGCCTATCTCCATCCCTTTCTCTTCCACTCTATCTTTCTCAAGTCATGTCTATCTCTAGATATCTCTCCCTCTTTCTATCCCTCTCTCCTTCTCTACCCCTCCCTCTCTATAGTTCCTATAGAGAGTAGAGAGAGAAGGTAAGAGAGTTAGAGAGGAGTGATGCAAATTAGGGAGGCAACCAATCAACCAACACAATTTCAATTGATTCCAACAAGCCTTTAATCTCCAAAACCCTAACTAGGGTGATTCCCTTCACAACTTCAATATTTGCCTTGTAGGTCTGCAGACCTAAGTTCTTGGACCTATCTCTCAAATCCAACCTCAAACCCACTAACCAATTATATTTTTAGACACCCTTTATCTCCCTATAAAACATATCTCAAAGTCACCTTAGGTCACTTTGGATGAACACTCTCAATTCAATGCTTATACGCTACCCTAATAAGCCAATTAGGCCACATTTACAAAGCAACACTCCTTTAAACAACCTGCCAACCAAAAATTCCTATGGGTAGTAATTTAACAACCTATAAAACCTCAAAGTCCACAACTTTTGTTCATAGAAACACTCATTAACACCTCAAAACCCAAAATCCTCATTTTTAGCAAGTTACAAGGGGTTTTTTTGAAAATCCCATTTCCATACCTTCTCAACTTGTCACCACTTCCAATGCACCATAATAAGTCTTAATATGCTTATGAAAACTTTATATTTCACTGCCCCAAGTTTTTACCATAATCACCTACTCTTAGCCACCAACTTTCACTCAAAACACTCAAATTTGACAACTAGGGCATCATACCCAAACCCACAAAAGGCATCCCATACTCACATAAACCATTATAAAATCAATACCTTACATATTGGACCCATTCCACCAACTTACAGTCAGTAAAATCAGTGGAATGTGCCATTAGTCTATTTTTAAAGTCTAAAACCCTTAAGGCTGGCTGCACAAACCCGTTTTCAAAAAATGGGAAACAAAAACTTTATTTTTTTGTGAAATAACTCCACACCAATCAAAAAATGAAGTTATAACATGTATTAATCAAATTCAAAACCATTTTGAGCAATACCCTACTATACGGACCGTACAAATTCTTTGCAATAGCACTGTAACTGAAAAATAACACATAATTTATTGAAATCAAGGGATTATATTGCTTGGTCTTCAGGAGATCAACATTATAATATTTCCTCGAGCCTTTGTAAGGAATTTTAAACTTGTTTCAAAAAAAATACAATAGCCTCAAATTGAATTTTAAACTCCTAACCATTGATATTCCCACTTAATGCATTTTGCAACGTTTTCTTGCATTTTAGAATGACAACATTTTACAAGTTTTGTCAATTTTGCAAATTGAACTCCCCAACCACCTAATGACCTCTAAATTGACTTAGTACATTATAAAATGGTCTATTATGAACTTATTTAACAAAAAAAAGACTCAACGCATAAAAACTAAGCATTAGACCTTCTTTACACAAATTTAGCTTGGTGCCCTTGCACCAAGGAGAGAGTGAGAGAAGAGATATAGATATATCTAAAGGGATAAAGAATGGGATGAAGGAGGGATGGAGTGGTGTAGATAAAGATATAGACAAAGAGAAGTGGAGAGGGATGGAGGAAGGTACATATAGAGATGGAGAGGTAGGGTGGGATGGATATAGGGAGAGGTAGGTAGATAGAGAGGAAGATGGAGATGGGAGATAAAGAGGAGTAGAGATAGAGAGAGAGTGGTAAGGTGGGAGGGATAAAAGGAGAGGTATGTAGGGATAGGGATGGTGAGGGGATATATTGAGAAGTATAGATGGAAGGGGAGAGAGATATAATATGGGAGGGATGGAGTGAGAGGTAGGTAGAGAGGGAGAGGCTGAGAGGAGATAAAAAGTAGAGAGTGAAGGGGAAAGAGATTTATTGAGAGGAGATGGAGAGGGAGAGGGAGAGAGAGAGAGACAAGGAGAGATGGAGAGGTAAGGGGGGGGATAGGGAGGGAGAGGTAGGTAATGAGAGATTAAGGTGAGAGGGATCAAGGGATAAGTAGGTAGATAGAGAGGGTGAGTGGAGATAAACATAAGTAGAGAGAGAAGGTGAGAGAGAGGTAAAGAGGAGATAGATGGTGAAGAGAGATATAGAGATATATCTAAAGGGAGATAAGGTAATGAGAAGTAGGTAGAGATAATAAAAGAGGGGAGATAGAGATAAGTAGAGAGGGAGGGAGGAAGGGAGAGGTAGAGATAGAGAGGTAGGGTGGGAGGGATATAGGGAGAGGTAGGTAGATAAAGAGAAGTAGAGAAAAAGAGAGATAGAGAGAGGTAAGGTTCAAGGGATAGAGGGAGAGATAGGTATAGATATGGAGGGTGACCACATTACCTCTCTCTATGTCTCTACTTCTCTTTATCTCCCATTTTCATCTTCATATTTTTCTACCTATTTATCCCTATATCCATCCCACCCTACCTATCTATCTATATCTATCCCTTCCTCCCTCTCTACTTCTCTTTATTTCCCATCTCTATTTCTTTCTACCTACCTCTCACTCTATCCCTCCCTCATTCCCCCTCTCTCTCCCTTTAGATGTCTCTCTATATCTTTTTTCACCCTATCTCACCTTCCCATTCACTCGTTATCTCTACCTAATTCTCCCTATATCCCTCCCACCCTACCTCTTTGTCATTACCTACCTATCCTTCCCTTCCTCTCCCCTTTCCTCTCTCTCCTTATCTCTCTCCTTATCCCTCTCACTATCATTCTCTATGTACCTATCTCTCTCCTTCCCTCTCTACTTCTCCCTATCTCTCCTCACCATCTCTCCTTACATCTCACTCTACCCCTCCCACCTTAAAACTCTCTCCCCTTCCCTCTATACTTCTCTATATATCCCATCACCCTCCCTCTACCTACCACTCCCTCTATTTCTCCCACTTTACCCCTCTCTCTTTGTCTCTACTTCTCTTTATCCCCCATCTCCATCCTCATCTCCTTCTATCTACCTTTTCCTAGATATCCCTCCCATCCTAGCTCTCTATCTCTACCTCTCCCCTCCTCCCTTCCCCTCTACTTCTCTCTATCTCCCCTCTCTCTCTCTCTCTATACCTAGATCACTCCATCCATCCCTCTTTCCCATGTCTCTCCATTTATATCTCTCTATATCTCCCTTCTCTCTCTCCTCTCTATCTCTTTAAACTTTCCTCTCTACTTCTCTCTATAGAAAGGTAGAGATGAATATAGAGGGAGAGGGAGAGAATATATATAGATAAAGAGTGGTAAAGGGAGAGATACATATATAGAGAGATAGGGAGTTAGTAATAGAGATGAAGAGATAGAGAGATATAAAGGAATATGTAGATAGAGATATAAATGGTAAGATAAAGTGATAGAGAGAAATAATATAGAGAGGGAGAGATAAAGAGGTAGAGAGGAAGAGGGGGTGATAGAGGAGGAGATAGAGGAGGGAGGGAGAGTGGGTGGTAGATAGAGAGATGTAGGTAGATAAAAGGAGAGATAGGTAGAGAGGTAGAGAGAGAATAAGAGGTGAGAGAGAGATAAATATATAAAGGGAGAGGGAAATAGGGAGATATAGAGAGATAAAGAGGGATAGGGAGAGAGCTATATAAAGAGATAGGGAGATAGAGGTAGAGAAAGATATGGATAGAAAGGGATAGAGAGAGAGAGAGATAATGAGATAATGAGATATAGATAGAGGGGGAAAGAGAGAAAAAGGAGGTGATAGAGATAGGTAATAGAGAGAGGTATAGAGTGATAGGGAGAGAGAGAGAGAGAGAGAGAGAGAGAGAGAGAGGGGATAGATAAATAGATAAAGATAGGGAGGAAAAAATAAGGTGTTTATGTTTATATATGAGTAAGAGAGATATATGGAGATAACTTGGTGTAAGTGCAAAAAGATGGGGGGCCAAAAAGTGGCCAATTTACTTAAATTTATCCTAAAATAGTGAAAACACGAGTGCGTTATAGTAAAATGTGCTCCTATTATGGGTAGGTAGTGACAAAGCCTAGGCTCAATCATTACCAAGCCATAATGCAAGTGCATTATAACATGCTTGCATTATGGTTTAAATTTCAAAAAACATGCATATTTTGAATTCAAAAAAATTGCATTTTTTGAAATAAAAAAAAACATTTCCAAAATGTGAGAAAATTATAACGTGCTCACATTTGGTCTACATTGAAATTATTTTCTTCTCTTTTTCTTGTCTCTTTCTTCTTATTATCTTTTAGGGAAGCTATATACATGAAATAAACATTTAAGTATAAGTTGTAATTTATGTTGAAAAATGAAGAAGAACATCTCATTTTTTTGTTGTGTTGTCACTAATGTCACCATGATATATGAGTTACAACTACAAGATTCAGTCTGAGTTTGATCCAATATTCTAGACTAGTAGATCTAAACCGGTATGAAGCTTACATCCTCTAGTATTTTGATCCATAATTGTTTGCTAGTGATTATTTTTGCGAGTGGTTTTTGGAAATGGTTTATGGATGTTTTAAGAACATACATTCAAGATCTCACATATTCAAATGCTCGTATGGTGTATCGACATTATTCTGTTGATTGCAATTTTGCTATTAGGTCTATCCTTGGCTGACTGAATGGATAAATAATGTAATGACCTAAATCAATTTTTTTTTTGTGGATATTTGTGTGACCTATCTAAGGTCCATGCCGACATGATGTAATGTTTGAATTTCCTTTTGGAAGTTTTTGTGAAAGCTTGTAGCTGATAGTTGATATTTTTGATGAATAAGAGGTGCATCTAACTAGGCTGACCTAATAGATACTTGTGGATAGATCAGGTATATATATTGGACAATTTTTAAATAATAGAAGAAATAGAAGATTGAGTTGTGAATGCAAATGTGAAGAAGAGTGAATATGATGAAGCATGTATAGTCAATTTACAGAGCTTCATTGGAACTGAATCAACACTCATTAGGTGTACTTTATCAATTCATTTTCTAGTTGTAAGCCATTTTGTCATTGTAACTTTGTAGGCAGTGAGCCTTTGTATTTGGACAATGAGTCATGGCAGTGAGCCACCCCATTTTTGCAATATCTTATATCCAGTTATACTATATTGTGAGATAACACTCACCATGGTTTTTCCCATTTTGGTTTTTCCATGTAAAAATCCTAGTGTTCATGTGTTTTGTGATTTTATGTTCTATTAATTCTTTTACTTATATTTGTTGTTGTATGCATTGGAATAATTGGATGGTATTTGTTCATAAATTTTGAGAAGATACTGATTCACCCCACTCTCAGTATCTTAGATATTCAACAATTGGTATTAGAGCTTGGTTCCTTTGGAAATGCCCAAAAACTTGAGGGAGATCCTAAAGATGGAAGAAATGAATGATAAAGAAGAGCTTCAGGATGTACTTAAGGATCTAGACATAGTTGAAGGTGAAGACAAAGATATGAAAGAAAGTCTTGAAGATGCAAATGAATGTGTCAAGAAATTAAAAGAGCAATTGAAAAATTTCAAAGGAATGCATAGGGAAGTAGCTGATCAGTTGAAGCAGGCTAATGAAGAAATTAGCAGTTTGAAGGTGCAAGTAGAAGAGAAGAAAATAATTGAAGAATTTCTAAAGAAAATGATACAAATCAAGTCCAATGAGTGCACTAAGCTTGAACAAGAAGTAGTGAATCTGAAAGTAGATTTGGAGAAAGAAAACCTTTGTGAAAATAATCTCAAATCTATCTCAAACAAGCTTGATCAATTGATTTTAGGGAAAAAATTGAGTAAAGACAAAGGCGGCTTGGGAATGGAAGGAGGTGAAAACTTTACGGATAACCAAAAGACTCAAAATAAAGGAAAGCAGAAAGGAAATTCAAGGAACTTTACTAGGAGATCACCTGTGAGAGCCTAATGCAAAAATTTATCCATCTTTTAATGGCACTTATTTTTCATGCAATAATTTTGGTCACAGGGCAACAAAATGTAGGAGTAGGATGAATTAGTTTCTTGGTCCCTTCTCTAGTCAATGTTTTGCATGCAAAAGAATTGGACATAGGGCTAGTGAATACATAACCTTGATGATGAATTAGTTTAATGGAGGATGAGTGAATCAATCCTTTAATGGATACTATTATACTTGCAACAAGCCTAGACATAAAGGTAATCAGTACAGAACAAGAGTCAGTGGAAGTTAGACTAATCAGAGAAATGTTGTCTGTTATAATTGCAACAAACTAGTACATATCTCAAGAGTTTGCAGAAGCAACAAGGGTAAGGAGACCAATCCTATATAAAAGAATGAACCCATGAAGAAGGTTTACAAAGATGAGATTAAGAAAGAAGAGACTAAGATGATAGATGCATATGTACCCTCATCTGGTATAGACAATTCCTCTGAGAATTAGACCTAGCAAGGTCTTAGGGGGAGCTTTAATAGAAAATTACTTGAACCCCCTTAATGTTTGACATGTTAGTCCTTGGCACAAAGATATGTTGTAAGAAATGACTAGCTATAGGTTATGCAAGTGGAACTAGAAGAAAATATGAAGGCATGATCATTTGTGGAGAAAATTAGGGTTTTTCTGAGCAGAGAAGAAGAGTTTTTAGTAGTTTTTTGAAATGTACCACATTTAATGTGAATTAGGGCAGATCATTGTTTTATAAAGAAAATGTGTAAGGAATTTTAATCACTCATGCATTTGAAGAAAACAAAGAGCTTTTTGGAGCATTCTTGAAGTGATTTGGAGTTCGAGTTGTACAAACCCTAGTTCTAGTTATTTGTGAAGAAAAAGGTATTTTAATTTTCTATGTAGTTGTGGTTTTTTGTTCTTTGAGTTGTTTGAATTTGAAATTGGAAGAATGGCAACCACTATAGTTGTTAAAGTGTCGAAAAGACTGAGACCCTCTTATAAGAAATATTCCTCGAAGATTTTCGAAGAAAACCCTTTGGGAACCTTCTCATCAATCCCTCATGGGGTTATGCCGACCGAGGACACAAGAATGTATATTTGAGTAAATACTAAGGAATTCAATCACACTAAATTGATCGACATTTGGCAGAATGAGCTTATTGGAGATAGTTTCTTGGTAAAACCTAAATACTCAAACTTGGTTGCAAAGAGGTTAGATAGATGGAACAACTTTCCCAAATTCAGTTTCGTGGTTGATGATGGATTTTTTAAACGAATACTAAGTAGAATACATGATAAATTCTTGTGGACTGACCAACCTCACTTGATAACTAAGGAGATGATTAGGACTGTTGCCAGCCTCTAGGATAAAGGACCAGTACCTATATTGAAAGTTGTGAAGAATGAAGTGGTAACGGAACTCATAGGAGCCACATATGAAAAGAGAGATTTAATGTCAAAGTCCATCACTAATCTGGCTGTGAAGTATGTCACTATCATGATTGGTCTTAGAATATACTTCACCAACAAAGAGAGCTTTGTTTTGGCCACAACTATTTATACTAGTTTTGATATGGTGGCCAATGGTGCAGACTATGACTTGTGTGAGCTTCTCCAACAATAGTTGCTTCAGAATTTGAAGTCGACAAAAAAAGGGAAGTATGCTTTTAAATTCGGCTCATTGATTGTATGTCTGTTGTTCTATTTCATGAAGAGACTTCCTAGAAAGAATGATGCAGTGTTCTAGGAATCATCTAGACCAGTGGCACATCAAATATTTGATTATATGCATATTTTGGGTGATCTGAAGGCTCAAGAAAATGTTCTAACAACATTCTTTGTTGTATTTAAGAGAAACATGAATGAGAGAGAGAGGATTCTAATTAAAATTATTTTGAAATATAAAGATGACATCATATTTCATGTTTCCTCTTATGAATGCATGATTGAAGCAATAGAACCCCAGACCATTTGGATTCAACCATTAGGTTATGAAATTATAGAAGATGAAGCTGAGGGTTATGTACAAATGTTGCTGAAAAATTTGAAGGATTCCAATGAACCTAGAATTGGTACTTATGCAGAAAAATATATGGAGGTCCACATGGAGCACCAAAAGCAAATAATTAGAAAGAGAGTGGAAAAGAAGCTTAGAGAAGTTGGATTCACTGATGAGCAGATTGCACTTGGAAGGGCTAAGGGAGAAGATTTGGAGGGAGACAAATCTAGCCTAAGGAGATCCAGTAGGACTACTCCTTATAAACCCTTCGCAGCTCCTGCAGTAAAAATTGAACCCAGTACTATTAATAAAGGTAAAGGCCCGATTTCCTCTAGACCCACTACTAGATTTGGGAAGAGGAAAGAAACTCCTCCAGTGGTCCTTCAAAAAAGAGGAAAGAAAGAGAAGCTACAAGCGAGAAAAATCTTAGTGTCGCTAATGATCAAGATGAAGAGGAAGAGGATACTGCTGTAAAATTGGTGAGGAAAAGAAGAGGAAGTTTATCCTTTGTTGAAGGAGCTTCTAAGGAAGTTGATGGTTCTAAGAGAGTGCATGTTGTGTCATCTTCTGATGCTGAGGAAGAGAAAAAATTTGATGTTCATGTGCACACCAAACCAGAGTCAAAGAAGACTAAGGTGTTTGAAGAAGCCTCCCTACACCAAAGAGAAGAATAGGACATTTCAGTGAGTTCTGGTCCTTGTTTCAAATTAGAGGCAAATCTCAATTCTTTGTTACATTTTGAGAACATGTTGAAGCCTACAACAAAATATTATGATAATGTTGGAAAAGAGGATAAGAAAACTTTACTTTTAGCTATCATTCAATATGTTATCATCTTGGAAGTTAAATGGGATGATGTGAAGCAAGATGTACCTAAGAATATGTGGGCAACTCTGATGAAATGAATATCAAAGGTTGTTGCATTTGAAGAGAAAATAAGTAATAATGCATTTAATAAAATTGGGTCTTCTCTAACCCTGAATGATTTGAAGAATTTGAAAAAGATTTGTGCAAATATGTTTTAGATGAAGAAAAGGGTAAATATTCTAATGACCAAGGATAAAAAGAAGATAAAGAAGATAAGGAAGGAAACTACAAAAGTGATATGGGATACAACAAAGAAATATGGCATGCTTAAGATTGATGAAGATGTCTCTTTTGAAAATGTTGAGGAAGATATTTCTCTTGATACAGGTGATGCAAGTATTTTTGAAGACATTGATGTTGAAAATGATGTCAGTGGTGAAAATGATCCTCTCAAAATTGAGAAACATAATGAAGGAGAAGTTGAGCCTGAAAATCATGATGATGCTCCTCTGAAGCACACTAAAGGTGAAAAAGGAAATGATGAAAAAGGTAATGCTAAAGAGGGAAAAGGAAGTGAAGAAAAAGAAAAATATAATCTAACAAAAGAACAAAATAAAAATGGAAAAGATGGACATGATGAAGAAGACAACAGGGATAAAGATAAAGATGAAAATAAAAAGGAAGAAAATAAAAGAAGGAAGAAGAATTTAGGAAAAGGGAGAAGAAGAAAGAAAAATGAGGAATCTATCAGGAAAAATAAAGAAAGTCAAAAGCTGATTGCAAAATGTTTTAAGCATCCTGGAGAATCGTCCTCCGATAATGATGTGCTGAAAGGCTTTCTATCCAAGCATATCAGATTCCAACCAATAATTACTCAGTAGATTCTAAAACTTCCTATGGTTGAAGGATATGTAGATGTGGAGAAGATGTCTCCAGTTCATAAAGTGGTGTTAGGAGATGCATTATAGGCATTTGGAAGGAAGGAGATTCTTGAAACTCATTAGAAAGGAACAAAACTCATAGAAGGTGCTCTTAAGGCATTGTAGGAGGTCACACCTAGTGCATCTATAGATGCATCCCTCAATACTATAGAAAATTTGAGATTGTTGTAGGATTCTTTCAAGGAGTATACCTTTAGGCATGGTGAAAAGACAAAATAAGAGGTTGAGGAGAAATTGGCAGACAAAAGGCTACTGCAATTGCATGAAAAGTGTGGTCTAGCATACTCAAATGTTGAAAATAACCTAGAAGCTATGAAGATCTATGAGTCAGAAGCAAACATTGTTCTTGCTAGGTATGTGTAGGATCATCGTGGAAAAAACAAGCCCTTAATAGCGAAAAATTCAGAACAATGAGAGTTAGGCAACTTGACGTAAAAATTTGAATAAGTTATCTATATTATTTAAAAAATATGTAAGAATAGAATCTATATAAAATTGAATGTATTTTCTAAACTACTATGTTTAATTTTTTTTTTAAAAATCTATTTGGTGAAAATTTGAAATTTCAATGCGGTAGTACTTAAATTTCAAGGAAAAATAAGTAGGTGTGTGTCGACCCACCCTAACCACAATAAAATGATAATATTTTTTTAATAAGATTTTAGATATAAGTAGAGGACTCATGTCCCGATGTGAGCATTTTTTGTAATTTTTTTCCAAGTAAATAATTAATTATGATTTTTTATTACAACTTTTAAAAATATAAAAATTGTATGTCTAACCATCTTAACTTGGTCAAAACTTCATGAAATTCTTTTTTTTTAATCTTATAGTATGTGAAGCATAGAATGTGACACATGTTTCGTATTCAAAAAATGTGATACCGTTTGAAAGCTATAGATGTTTTTCAATCAACCTATCAATCAGGACTTTTAGTCGTAATTCAAATAGAAAATGAATAATAATAATTTATTAAATTCAAAATAAAGCATAATTTATATTGGTGGAAAAATATCTTTAAAAACCCTTTTGTTTCATCAATTTTTGGTAAAAAAAAAATCAACCACATACCCATCATATATCCACTTTTTCCATTATGATCCTGCACATACCCTACTTATTGTTTGAAGTGGCTAGATACCGCCAAGAACATTAAGGTTGTTATGGAATCCATTGAGTCCTATTTGATTGTTATCTCTAGTACCTATAGTATATCCAAAGACAGAGACAGAACAACTTGGAATGCCATCTTTTTGCATAAAGATAAATTCTTTGTTTTACAGAAGTAGAAGGAAGAGATTATCAAAAAAATTGATCAATTAGGTGACATTATAAGAGTGGAATACACTCTGGTTGGCAAGGCATTGGCAGGAGCAAAAAAATTTGAGAAGATAAATTTCACTCTTGATACTTCTGATTGTTCAAAAGAAACTTTGGTAGAGTTGGAATCCTTGAACAGGATGTTGATTGCTGCAAAGGAAAGTTGGGAGAATGGTAAATCAGTATGGGAAGGTATTCTTAAGGAGCTTCAAGGCTTTCCATCCTTTGTTTAATGTACATCTCTTTGTTTTTTTTTTTCATATTTCTTTTTTTTTGGGGACGCCCTTTGTCCTTGATGTCAAAGGGGGAGTGAAGAATGGTCAAATACTGGTGTTAGGGGGAGAAGTATTGTAAATAAAAAGTTGTAAGAAGTTTTGTAAATATTATTTTTGGAACATGTTTCCATCAATGAAAAAGGGGGAGATTGTTGAAAAATAAAGAACATCTCATTTTGTTGTTTTGTGTTGTCATTGATGTCACCATGATATATGAGTTGCAACTACAAGATTCAGTTTGAGTTTGACCTGGTATTTTGGACCGGTATTTGAACCGGTATGAAGCTTACATCCTATGTTATTTTGATCCCTAATTGTTTGCTGGTGATTATTGTTGTGAGAAGATTTTGGAAATGGTTTATGGATGTTGTAAGTAGGTACATTCAAGATCTCACATATTTAGATGCTCGTATGGTGTATCAGCATTATTCTGTTGATTGCAATTTTGCTATTAGGTCTATCCTTGGCCAACCTAATGAATAAATAATGTAATAGTGAAGCAATTTTATTTTTTTGGATATATGTGTGACCTATCTGAGGTCCATGCTGACATGATGTAGCATTTTAATTGCTTTTGGGAAGTGTTTGTGAAAGCCTATAGCCGACATTTGGTATTTTTGATGAATAAGAACTGCATCTAATTAGGCCGACCTAATTGATGCTTACAGATATATTAGGTATATATATTGGATAGTTTTTGAAGAGTGGAAGAAATAGAAGATTGAGTTGTGAATTCGAATGTGAAGAAGAGTGAATATGATGAAGTGTGTCAAGTCAGTTTACTGAGCTTCATTGAACTAAATCAACACTCATTAGGTGTACTTTATTACTTAATTTTTTGGTTGTAAGCCATTTTGTCATTGTAACTTTGTAGGCAGTGAGCCTTTGTATTTGGATAGTCAGTCTTGGCAGTGACCCACCCCATTTTATAATATCTTATAACTAGTTATACTACATTGTGAGCTAACACTCATCGTGGTTTTTCCCATTTTGGGTTTTCCACGTAAAAATCCTAGTGTTCATGTGTTTTGTGATTTCATTTTTTGTTAATGCTTTTACTTATCTTTGTTGTTGTATGTATTGGAATAATTGGATGGTATCTGTTCAAAAAAATTGAGAAGATACTGATTCAACTCCCCCTCTCAATATCTTAGATATTCAATATTTTACATATGGACATTTACTTTCTTATACTTTAAGTTGAATATTTCATGTATATAGTTTTACGATGTTTGAGAGTGGTTTTGGATCTCTGATTTATAATGAGAGTGGTTTTGGATCTCTAGGATTTATAATTAAAATTATAGTTTT
>VDFB02000015.1:143167864-143217702 GCA_007258455.2 Sequoia sempervirens
TACATCTTTTGAGACTTGCTTCCATAACTAAAATGCTTCTTTTATTTTTAATCAAAACAAAATCATATTTATTTTGCATCGATTTTCCTAGATTAATCTACAACTTACAAATTTGATCTCAAAGTCTAATCTACAATAAACAATTTTATCTAGGGCATCCATAGAAATTGCATGAGGTATGAAACCCAAATAAAAATTTTGAATAATATTTTCATTAAGTGCTGCTACAAAATCTACATCACTAAGAAAAGATTCACTCAATAAAATTTGATATGCATCAAACGTTTTCTTTTCCTAGAAAAATCTGATAAAAAATATATAATAAATGGAAAACCTAGATAAAATATTTAAACATCTTTTCATTCAATCAATTTCTATAGAATCCTTTCCATCAAGCAAGGAATAAAATCATATTTTATTTGACCCAACTCAAAGAGGCTCAAAAATAGATAAAAAATTGATAAGCATCAATCAAAAAATCAACCGCCATACCTTGTGTTGTAAAAGATTCCAAATAAAATATTTAAAATTTAGGGTTCAACCAGCACCACATTATCCTATAGCTGTCAAAACATTTGATCACTAATAAAATAAAATCTAATCTTCTGAAGTTGCACTTAGCAAAACTCTATGCATGCATAAAACTCTAGCAGGATAAACATGAGTTAATCAGTCAAATCTCTACCTTTTCACAAAGTTATTAGTAACACATCATCATGCGACTAATTTTTTTCCATGTGTATGCCATGTCAACATTCTCTAATGCTTTTTGCATATTAAAATCATAACTGGTTTTATAAAGTCATTTTGACTTTGTTGAACTCGTCATTGTGAAGCTCCTGTCAATAGGTAGTGAACTTCCTGTCACCTAAACTGTACTCAATTGTAACTGCAAATTGAGATGTTTCTATAGCTATAGCTATTCTTGTAGTTGCATACAAACATTGTATTCATTGATTTTACATCAATGACAATCTAATGTCAACCAATCAAAACTTAAATGCCAACAAGATATAGAGTTAACACCGACGTGTGCTCACACTTTAACGCCTCCATGTTGGATATAGGAATTCTCAAGCCTTTTATTTTTCATTTGGTAAAGGAAATTTTCCCCAACAAGTACCTAAACAACCTTAAGGAGGTTGTTGCAAATGTTGCACATAGAGGGGGAATTCCCTTTGCCTGCTTTTGCTCCATTGGACAATGTCGTTGTTGCTGATAATGCCCCTATGGATGAGGATATTGTGGATATTTTCCTTGATGCATCCATTGCTGCTTCCCATTCCGTGAACTAAAGGCTCGTGTTTTTATTTTTTCTTTCTAAAAATCTCATAGTGATTAGTCCATTTTTTGTATACATGCCTGAAAAAGGCTTTTTCATAAAAATATGTAAAAGAAGTAGAATAGAATTATATACTTTTGGAAGCATGGCCTTTGAGCCATTTTGAAAATGTAAATATCAAAGCATATATAATGAAAATATATCTTTATATAATCATCTTGTTGTCTTCTTTTAGATTCTGCAACTTGATCATCTTTTCTTTTTCAGAATGTATGTATGAATTCTACATGTGGGTGTTTAAGTTTTTCTTCCTTTCAGCTATGAGTTCATTTCCCTTACTCTTTGCAATAATGGGTCACTTGTTATTTTCTACCTCAAACCATAGATTAAATAAAAATACTAGCCAACAAAACAAAAGGGAAAGAAGAGAAAAGTGCTATAAACATATTTACATGGGTATGGTAAGAAAGCTTCATTGAATAATTTCAGATGAAGTTTTTTGACCAAAATTCCCAGCACTTCTTTTTCCATAGTTTCAAACTCATATGCATTGTGCTCTTTGCATTGAATTATTTTGAATGAGCCCTCCCAAAGGCTAGAAAACTTCCCATGTTGACCTGGCTTTGTGGCCCTTTCGTTAAATTTTAGCACTAAGTCTTCGCACTTTAGACCTTGGTTGGATGCTTTCTTATCAAACCACCTTTTAACCACTTGTTGGCAGTTAGTCATGGTTATTAGGGACTTTTCCCTTTTTCTTATACTTCTAGCAACTCAACTAACCACACCTCTATTGCATCGTTTTGTTCCACCTCGAGAGATTTTATCAACTGTAGTGCCAGAATCTCCATAGAGATAGGCAATAACGCCTCCTTTCCATAAACTAGCTCATATGGTGAAGTCTTGAGGACTTTCTTTGGAGTTATGTGGTCTACCAAGAGTGTTGCTTAGAGTTTTTTATGCCACTCCATTTGGTATTCTGACCCAATTCTTTTGAGGAGTTAGACTAGATTCTTGTTTGTTGATTCGGCTAATCTGTTCCCTTGTAGGTAATAATTTGACAATGTTTTAAGGAATATATCATGTGTAAGTGTGAATTGACTTACCTAGGAGCCTAAGAAAGCTTTATCATTGCTAGAGATGATAGTTTTAGGTGGGCCAAATCTCATCACTAGTTCCTCTAGGAAATCCACTATCTATGCCTCTATCGCATTCTTTAATGGCATGACTTCGGTCCATCTCATGAAGTAATCTATGGCCATCAAGATCCATTTATGTCTTGCACTAGAGGTTAGGTTGATAATTATGATGAAGTGCAAACCCCATTGCACAAATAGCTCATCAACCACTATCAGATTGAGAGGCATTATGAAATTCTTTATTCTTCCTATGAAGAACTGAAATTCCTTGCAAGTTTTCACCAAGGAGTAGGAATCATTAAATAGAGTTGGCCAAAAGTACCCCACAGACATGATTTTGATGGCAGTTGTCTTTATGGAGAAATTTCTACCTGCATAACTATTGTGGTAAGTGTTGAGGATATTTTTTTCTTGTTCTGTGGTAACACATCGCAATAGAATTCCATTAAAATTTCTTCTGAACACGATCCCTTCAATGAGCATGAATTCAATGTTTTGTAGCCGGTAGAATCTCCTCTTCTAAGAATGAAGGACCAATGGATATTTTCCTGTGTGCATAAACCTTACTCTATCCACCAGCCAACAACCTTCAGACTTCGACTCATTCATTAGGACTAGTTCTGTTTTCTCTTCTTCGGTGACTATTTCTTTATTATGCACAAAATATTCGCATAGTCCTCTTCCCCAAATAGTTTTTATAGGTTTAACCTCAATGTCATACTCAAAGATCTTGGTGATCTAATTGGCTCTTTTCTTGGTGATTTCTCCTTCCATGATGTATTCATGCACACTAGAATGTGCAACATAGACAATCACCTTATTGCAAGAGATTAGGTGTCAGAACTTCTTGAGTCCCTTAACTATTGCAAACACTTGCCTCTTTACAAAGTTGTAGTTTCTTTCATATTCCTTCAGGGTCTGGGAGTAAAATTCTATCAAATTTTCTCCCTTTCCCTCGTCATCTTTCTAAGTTAGGATAGTAGCAATGCTTGACTTGCTACCGAATAGATACATTATGAAGTCCTTTGATAAGACTGGGTTGACCAGAATAGGAGCAGAAGAGATAGAATCCTTGACTTTCTCAAAGGCTTCTCTTGCTTCTTTTGTCCATTTAAATGTTTGATCCTTTTTCAACATTAGGGTAATTGGCCTAATTATTCCTACAAAATCAAAAATAAATTTTCTAATGAAATTTACCTTCCCCAAGAAGGATTGGATGCCTTTCTTGTCAATCGGGAGAGGAAGCTCTTTGATTTATTTCACCCACTCAAGATCAATTGAAATTCCTTCTTTGGACACTACGTTCCCCTGTAGTTTTCCTTGCGGTACTCCAAAGACATATTTTTTTGGGTATAGGGATATGGTGAACTCTTAGCACTTCTTGAACACCATCTCAAGATGATCAAAATTATCATCCTTGGACTTGGAGAACACCGTCAAATCATCCAAATTGATTAGGATAATCTTGTTGATTAGTTCGGTGAAAGTGATATCCATTGCCCACTTGAAGGTAGCTCCTACATTTGAGAGACCGAATGGCATCTTAGTGTATGCAAAAATTCCCCACTTGGTAGTGAACATTGTCTTATGTTGATCTTCCTCTTTGACCTAGATCTGATGTAACCAACAAAGCCATCTAATAGGGAAAACATCTTTAATCTTTCCAGTGTTTGTAGGATTGAATCCATTGAGGGTAGTGGGTAATGATCCCTTAGGGATGCTCTATTTAGGTCTCAAAATTCCACACATAGGAGAATTTATCCAGTCTTCTTTCAGACTAGGACCAAATTGGATACCCACATGCTATGCTTGATTAAGAAGACAATCCATGATTGGATTAGGTTTGTTAATTCTTGTGCCATTAGTGCTTCAATCTTGGGTTTGACTGGCCTTTGTTTTGGGCAGATAGGCTTTGCACCTTCTCCCAACTCTATTGTGTGTTGAATGATATTGAGATCATATCCCTTGAGGTCATCATATGACCAAGCCACCACTTCTTCATATTTTTCACAGAAGTCAATTTTCCTTTCTTCCATCTCTGACCTGAAGGTCTGCATAGTGACCTTTGTCTACTACAAACTTTCATTTATCATTTCTTGCATCATCCAATCAAAAAGGTTTTCAAGAGTTACCAATCCTTTTGGAAGCTTGTTGGATTTCAACTAGATGATTTGTCCTTCATAGGCTTCAACAATCTTTGGTTGAAGCTAGTCAGCAAATTCTCCCAACTGTTGGATGAATGAGGCAATGTGTTCATCACTGTCAAACTCTTGTCAGCTTTGGTCATTGTCTGGAATCACTAGTCAGACTATTACTCGTATAGAGTGTTTGTTATGAATGAGATCAGAGGTAGGATCGAACTAGGATCTGATTGATGCCATGCGATCTGCATCTGTATTCTGTTCTTGGGGCAGCATCTAAATGTTGAAGGCTTCAAAACCATCAATCAGTCCCACACTTGGTGTCTATAGGATCGCATGTAGAAATTCTTGGCCGCAAAAATTCCTTAGACTTGATTAACTACTAGTTCAGAATCACCGAACACCATTAGTTGCCTTATTCCCATCTATTCCACAAGGTTGATACCTTGAAATAGTCCTTCGTATTAAGCTTCATTGTTTGAGCAAGTGAACCAGAAGTAGAAAGACCTTAGCTTCTTTTCATTTTATGGGGACATTAAACATATCCTGCCTCCTACGCCATTCTTGCATCTTGCTCTGTTGAAATGTAGCATCCATAACTCTGAGGTTTGACTATTCTTAGATTCTTTGACAACCTTTAGGAGCACTTAATCTTCATCATAGATGACATAGGTTCCCAACCTGGTAGCATGGTAGTTGTCGAAAGGGTCAGTATCTATATGTTCGCTCAAGAGACTATCTTCTTGATCATTCTAGTCTTCGGTTACTTTTTCATCTTCTGGTAGCTCAACACAATACATTTCTTTCTTGGTGATAGAGGTATGTGCAGCTTCAAGGTTGATCATGGCTTCATTAGCTACATGTTTTTAATGTAAAGCTTTAGATTCTATCTTCATTTTCACATCATGATTGGTTCTAAGGATCAAATGTGACCAATCCAGGGACAAATATCCACCCACTTTTGAAGGAAACTCTTAGGATAAATAGAGGTTGAACATGGGGGGACATCTATGATCATAGTGTCTTGTGACATTGTGATACTAGGGCAAGAAAATAGGGTCAAGGGGAGTGCTTTGATGACACCTATGGTTTCAACTTTGTTTCCATCAAGCTGCAACAATCCTCTTTTTAAGGGTTCATAGTTGAGTCCTAAAGCTTCAACTATTTGTTTAGGCATAACTATAGTGCTAGCACTAGAATCAATCATGGGATTATGTAATAATTTCTCCCCTATAATGAGAGTTAAGAAGAAGGGTTGAGGCTTTGAATTATCTCTTACTTCAATAGGGGATTTTGTTGTGCTATTTGTAAGAACTTTGGCAGAAAATGGTTGATCAACACCCTTGCTTTAGGCAACTACTCCTTTGGCATTGTGCTTACATCTTCTCGAAGAGCCTTTTGTAGTAGCATCTTTTGTTCTGGGATGGCTAAAATATCCCATAGAGGCACATTAGTGGATGATTTTTAAAATTGTTCCACCATATTGAACAGTGGTGGATTAAGAGATTTCTTCTCCTTAGCTCTTGTAATAACAATTTCCCTTCGTAGCGGGCATTGCGGCGACACTTGAAAGGTACTGGGTGTTTGATCAGTAATTTTAGGTTGTAGACTGACTAGTTACAGGACAAATAGTTCACCCATAAATCTCCTCTTCAAGCAAGTGTTGTAGTCAGACTGTAATTGCGGTATTCTAGATGTGGATGTATCATTAGAAAACACTACTTCTTCTTCTTCCATCCATGAGAAAAGTTTGTGGTCGAGAGCAATGTCTACTTCTTTCTCTAGTGACATCCCTTGCATCTATGTGGTGAGCACCATGTTGTCCATTTGCAAAGAGGTATACACATAGCCTCTGGGGTCTAATGTTGTGGCTTGGCTACGTTGCTCCCCAACCTTTTGTTGTATGTTGTCACACAGGAAATTTTAGGGCATATGTGAATCACCAGAAGGGAAGCACCAAGGGTTAGTGTCATCAATCAAATTGTTTTTCCCAATAGACAACTCTCTGCTCAAAATTAGATTAGCCCTTTGTAGTGAAGAAGGTACAGGTACTATTTGATTTGTTGTTTGCACCAACAGATTTATGTAGGTGCCTCCTTGGAATTGGTTTTGTTGGTAATAATATTTTCTACATTGATAATTCTGATAGCTTAGCCTCGGGGGTGTTGCTTGGTTGTGCTTGATAATAGTTATCTCATTAACAATAGTCTGCAACATTTCCTTGAACTCAATCATCTCCTCCTTTGAAGAGCCAAATTAAGAGGCAACATTTTGTGGCACTCTTGAATATGTGTACATGGATTGAGGAGGATCCAGTGCACTAGTAGAAGGCATCTCCTAAGTAGGAACCAATATTTCTAGGAATATAGGAATGATGGACCGAGGTGGCAATTTGTTGACGTCTATCAAATTGTTCTCCCCTTTGACAGTGATGCTATATGCACTTGGTAATGTGGTTCTTCCAAGAGACTAGATCATCATTGAAATGTCAGGATTGATAGACTTCAAGTAGAACATGAATTCCAGATCGGGCGGTGGGTAGATATCAACTTGAATCCTTTGCCAGCTTGTATGGAACCAAGTATTGAAGTCATCCATGGATTCATGTGGGGTCTACTTTATGAATGACAATTGATAATATAGCGATGATCAATCTCCTTCATTTGAAAAATCTCTGATAGAAAGGTTTCCCTAGCTCATCCTAGGTACTGATAGTGTTTTCTTGCAATGTCTAGTACCAATCTAGTGCCTTGCTCTAAAAGAGGCAGGAAGCAACCTTAATGCCACATTTTGGGTTGTAACCCCATGTACCAAAAATATGTCTGCAATATCATGTAGATGTTTAGATGGTGTTCTTGAGCCATCTCTGGTGAATTTAGGTACAAATTTTAGGGTGAAAACTAGAATAGTGGCCCAAACAACATGTGCTACTGGTGCAACAAGAGGGATTCTAACATCCCATGCCACATAATTTATGTTAGTGGCAACAAACATGGGTAGCAGAAAGGGAGGAGGAAGTAGAACATTCACTAATTGGGTCACTAGTTGTACTATCCCTAATGGTGGTACTAATTAACTAGGATTATTTGTTGTTTAGAGCCTAGTAACAGGCTGATGACTCATACACCCTTCTAAAATTTGAATTCATTTAAGTGCAGTCCTTCCAGGTGTTCCAGGAAAAAGAAAAACTGTTGATGCCAAAAATTTACAAGGTAACATTCCTTTGTGGGAAACTCAGTTTATGGGGGGCTTATTGTGCTAAACTAAGCGACCTGTAGATTTTTAAAGAAGTTGACTTCTTATGTAATTGGTGTTTTGGAATGGGAAAAAAAAGAAGATATAAAAATAAAGAATCTAAATAAGGCGATGCACTAGAATTTAGATAAAAGGCATGATAAACCTATCTTTTGGATATGATCTAAGGGCCTCCTTAGCAAGTTACCCTATCCTAGAATAACAAAAAATAAAGATTGCAACATGAACAACTCATTCAATGACATAAAATAATTTTCACAACCATTTACTTAAAGAAGAGTCAAAAGACATGATCTAAACCAACAAACTTGCATTCAAATTATAGAAGTATGACAAATAAACCATTCAAACAATAATGACATAGTATAAATTTTATCAATAGCATAAGAAATAGAGAGGTCAAATGATGGAACAATCTGTGAGTTCTTACAATAATCTAAACAATGAAAAAGGCCTGGTCTCTCCAAAAATCCTATAATTCTAGAACTACTAAAACTTGAAAAACATGTAGCATGTAATCTTCAAACTCAAAACCTAGAACCCCTCTTTAGAAGAAAACAACAGTATTTATAGCGATCCTTCCACCATTGGTGAGTATCAACTAAAAAGATTTAGAATCCCGAGTAATGATGTCAAGGCAATGATTTCCCTCGACCGTTGTAACAGAAAAAATTCATTCCATAAAATTTTGTTTCCCTCCATTCAATTGCATCCCCTATGAATGATGGCAGTGGTCCTGGGAAAGTCTCATACAGACAAGTGTCGCCTCCTTGGATAGGCAGTTAGAACACGCTACAACATATAGTAGCCCTTCGTTCCTTGTGTTGAAGAAGCATGTACTAAAGGGATGTGTGGCAGCATTTCACTACCCGTGGTTGATTTACCCTTCCTTCATTGAAATCTTGCATTGAGATGACAAGTAGCAATAATGTTTGTGTGACATAGATTTTAGGACCCAATGGACTCTCTAACTCTTATAGGATTTTTCACCCAAAAGGAGAGAGATTAGATCCTAAAATGCTTATGTGACATTCAAATTAGGACACATGCAATGTGATATGATGTAAATGGAGTGATCTAAGTGTTTCTAAACTATGAAATTGATCAAACATGCATGCAAAACCTAAGAATCATGACTTGTTTGAAAACACATTGTGTAATGTAAAAGGACCTAAAGAATGATCTAAAAATGTAAATAAAGCCACACAAAAAGGCAAGGATGTAAATGATATGCACCTGGAAATGTATCTAAGACTGGAAATATCTCTGAAATTCTAAAATTGCTGATTTTTAGGCCCAGTGGGACTCATTCACCAAAATGGGACTCATTCGCCACTGTTGGAGGACAAGTCCTGTTTTTGCTAAAATCTTCCCGAAACCCGTTTTTGACTGTCGGGAGTTGATTTATGAGAAATTCAATTTTTATGCCTATAGGTGGGACCCATTCGCCAAGGGTGGAAAATCAGTCCACCTATAGAAATCTAGAAAATCAAAGGAAGATTGTGTGGAGTTAGATCTCTACTTCTGCCTCCTATAAGTCTCCACTCCTGAAATTGTCAGAATTGGGTCTGAAAATAGCTTTTGTTGATGATTTTACTTGAATTATAGGAGGATGACATGAATGAATTTGCAACTTGATCTTCAGTGATTCCTATGTCTCCAAGAATCCTAAATCTGCAAACAAACAACATAAGAAAGAGAAATTGTTGATTGTTAGGGTATGGGCGTTTTCCTTGGTCAAACCCCCTTTAGGTAATTAAACCAAAATGATGAAATAAGTAAATAAAGCATGTAATAATGGAATGAATCACCTTGCAATGATTATTGATCTTGGATGTCTGTACAAAAATATATGTAAAATATGCCCTTGAATGCTTTAGAATGCTAACTTGAAGACTTCTAATGTAGAAACCTTAACTTGCTTAACTTGGAGTGAAAGCTTGATGATAAAACAATGATGAGAGATGTAAGAATGAATGGTTAGATGTAAAATGAGGGTAAAAATACTTATTTATAGAGAAGTGTGCCCTAGTACTTGATTATACTACATCATAGGCCGACGTTTAGTGAAAATAAACTTTAGATTTCACCTTTTCCCACTCAAGGGTCAAAATGGGGCTAGATAGGAATCATTCACAAAGCATGGAAAATGAGTCCCACCTAGATGGGATTCATTTTCAAAGCATGCGAATGGGTCCCATAGGGGCCATTCCAACACCTATGAAGCTTAAGAGATAGGAAACAAGGTCTAGAATGCTATATTCCTGAGTATTTGATCAATTAAAGCCTTGGGATGCAAAATATGGGTAAAATAGGAAATGTTAGTGATGATGTAGGTCTTGGGACACATAGATTAATGTGAAAGTGTGATTAAATGCACTTTACAATACTAAAATAAGGTCCACATACCCTAGAAATGCACAAGAACCAATGTAGATGTGTAAATCACATTACAACACTAGTTTGTCATTAAGTTCACATTAAGAATTTTCTAGATTGATGTAATAATGTTATTATGAGTTTGAGTTAGGCAGAACTATGTTAATTAAGTCTAGAAAAGCATGAAAGTCCTTTACAGGACTTTACAACACCTTTACAAGACATCATTAAAAGCATGTTGTTTTATTTTCAAGGGTCCAAGACCTAGTGTGGACACATAAAATGCCTTATAACACTAGATTAGGGCCTCATTAAGTCCATGTCAAGCAAAGGGTCCTTTTTTTGATGGTACATTAAGCCCCCACTTTAGTGAGAGAAACTTGCTTCCTCACACTAAAGTATCCTTTCAAGAGAGATCCACATGTATGCCAAGCCCCCAAGATATGAGATCATACAAAGGCAAGGAAGAAAAGGAAATGAGATGAAAAAGATGTATTCACTATGGGCCCATAGAACTTTGCAATGTCCGTAGGATGAGAAGGCCCAAAACATAAAAAAGGAAGAAAGGAAAAGAGTAAGATGCACTAGTTGGCATGTACTCACAAACAAACAAAAAAGTGGCTATGGGGAAAATTCATGCCGCTACTTGGGATTCTCGCTCAACCATGCTAAAGCCATACCCGTTCGATAACTTTAACTAGGCACCACAAAGCCAAAGAAAAATGTAAATGTTGGTTTAGGAAAAATAGGATGGCACCACAGGCATGCAAGTTGTGTTATGCAAGGTGGCCAAACAAATAAGACAACTCCAAAGGAATGTAAGTTGTGTTATGCAAGGTGGCCGAATGAGAATTTTATGTGTAATATGTTCAAATGAGTCTTGTTCAGTTTATGAAAGGTCAGTCACTTAGGTAGCATTATGTCTAATGTCTTCAAAAAAAACCAATCAAAGAATAGTATATTCACAACTCAGGGGATGCAGTGTGTTGCATCAAACCACCAAGAGGAATGCAATATTCCAAGAAAGATCACACTTATGAAAGAAATCACACCCAATGTCATCCAAAAAGTGACAAAAACATCATGCAAATGAAAAGGATTTGCTAAGAATGCAAATGAAATAATGGTAATGTATTCCCCCCACTTTAAAGGAATTGCTAGACATCATTCTATGAGAAATTACTTGAAAGTAGAGAAGAAAAGAAAATGTAAAAAAAACAAGACAAGAGAGAAATCCTGGAAAGCTTTATGCCAAGTCATATGTTTTGAAGGTAGGCTATGTCATGTCAAGGGAAAATAAAGGAATAGAGTATGTAATATACAATTCATTATTAAGACATGTCGTCCACATATCAAGCTTGCTCTTAAATGTTCATGAAAATTTAACAAGTCAAAAGAGACAATGACAAGTGGCATACAAGAATAAGGCTTTCTAACCATTTTCCCCCTACTTAGTGTAGAACAAAGGTGAGCCTGAAGTAGATGATGGTATGTTGGTCCTTATGATGGATGCAAGACATGCAATAGTGACAATTTTATTATCCTACAACTATTACATGGCAAGGAGTAGCAACTAAAGTTATTGATTTGAATAAGAAAAAGTTTTGGAAGAATCTTGTGTGATAGGATTGATGTTGAGTGTAGGGTTGTTGATCTCGATTAAAATACAATAGCCAAGACCATGAGTTGTTTGTTGTGTGTTAAGCTCTATAGGGTTGTAGATGCCTTGCTCTTGAGCACCACAACCTTTTCCATTATACCTAAATCATTTCATAAACTGATAACCTTTTTGATAAAGCTTTTCCAGGGCTTTGGAATCAAGAGGTTGTTCATTGTTGTGTTCATCATGGGTGATTGTAGAATTTATGGCATTGTCTAAAGTGGTTGAGATGAAGGATTTTGAAAGGTTATCTGAATTTTGTGTTGACATGATGGTTGGTTGTTGTTCTTGTGTGTCATCTTTCTTTTGTGTGAGTATATATTCACCCATAAAAAATGGTGTAAAGTCTAAGGATCCCCAATCATCATCAAATAATTTAGAGACTGATTTCATACCGTTGTGTTCAATTTCAAGAGGATTTATGTTGGATGTTGGAATTAATGTCATGAGAGGACTTGTAGCTCCATTTGCAAGATGCAAGTAACTTTCAGGCTCGAGATTAGCTTCAAGTTAATAAATTTTATTATTATAGACATACTTAATTTTATGATGGAGGGTTGAAGGAAATGCATTCATCTCATGAATCCATGGTCTGCCTAGAAGAAGGTTGTACAAAAGTTCATAAGGCATGACATGAATAGGAGTTTGCAAAGTAACCACCCTAACTATAATAGGAAAAGTGATTACAATGAGTGGTTTCTTTAGTGTATCATCAAATCCTCGAATAGAGATAGAATCAAGTATTATTTGTGATCTATTGACTTCTAAATGATCGAGGAGACTCACACAACACACATTAAGAGCATAACCATTATCTATAAGAGTCCTTTTGATGCATGTTGTTTTGTATTGAGCAATGATCATGAAAACCTTACTTTGTTTTTGTAATTCCAAATGAGGGAGCTCATGTTGGTGAAAAGTAATATCGAGACTATGTTTTTGAACAAGAGTTACTACATCATTTGGAGTGGTTCCAAAAGATATTGTTATTTGTTGTAAAGAATTTCGAAGAGTGGTGTTGTAACTTGCTGATGTTTGAAGTAAATCCCAAAGGGAAATTTTTGCAGGAGTATTCTTTAATTGTTCAACAAAATCATACTCCTTTGTGGGTGGAAGGTAATGAGGATCACTAGGTGGAATAGGTAAAGGTAATGATGGTGAATTTATTTGTGGTGGTTGTGGGTTATTTTGTGTGTTATATGTATGAACAATAGTATCATCACTAGATTACTGCAATACATTAGAGGGATGAAGGGGATGTGAAAGTGGGTAGAGGGTAAGTTTAGGTTTATTGGAAGGATGAAGTGGATGTGAAGGTGGGTAAAGGACAAGTTTATGTTTATTGGAAGGATGAATTGGATGCAAAGGTGGGTAGAGGGCCAGTTTAGGTTTATTGGAAGGATGAAGTGGATGTGAAGGTGGGTAAAGGATAAGTTTAGGTTGAATATTGTTAACATCCCTTATGAAGTGAAAATTTTCATTTTCTTGGAAGAGTATGTTATTTTTGTCTCGACTCATAATATCCTCTCTAGGAGGAGAGTTGTTAGGAGAACAAAAAACCACATATTCATGACAATTAAGGTTTGATTCATCCAAAACAACTTTATCACAACTAAGGGAGGTATGAATGATTGAATGGGTTTGATTATTGATAATGGGGAAATTTGGAGAAGGTTGTAGTTGATTGTTGGTTGTTTTTAAGGTCTTGTTATCTCATTCCATAGTGTCTACCATACTAGGAGAGCTTGTAATATGTTTGTCTAAGGATGAATTTTGAGAAATAGCTTCATCAAAAGTATGAGGAATATTAATGATTAAATTGGTTTGCTGAAATTTTTTTTCCATAGGTGAAAGGGGACAATTAATATTCTCATGATTATCATTAGTTATTTTGTTTGTCAAAGTATCTCCATCACAACTAGGAGAGACACTAGGAGAACACATGTGACTATCATGATCGTATTTGACTTCATGAATTTGGTCCCTAATATCTCCTTAAATAGGAGGAGGGGAAGGATCATAAGGATGGTTATCATTGTGTGTTGTTATTCTATCTTTCCAAGGGGAATGGGGAGAAGGAAAAAATAGATCATCATGATTCTCAAAAAGTGTACCTTTGTTTGTCAAGATACCTTCATCATGAAACAGAGAGATATCAAGGGATGAAAAATTATGATTGTCATTGTTATCTATGTTTGTATGTGCTTCTATCACATCATCCACACAAATAGGAAAGAGAGGAAAGGATGTAAGTTCAATTTCTTGTGTATGTTTATGAACTAAATTTTTCTTTGTAAATGTGGGCAAGATTGAAACTAGTTAAATTATGAAAGAATAATCGATGCTAACTTAAAATGCAATGCAAAAATCTGAAACAAAATGCAATTTTCAAATGACAATGGACTAATTATGTTTGTGAGAATGCAAACTTGAAATTTAAACCATGCATGGAATGCATGCTACATAAATGCATCTAACTAATATATACAAGTTAGGGCACTAAACAGAAGCCTAAAAAAAAATTTATGAAATTTGTAAAATGTTGTTTCAAGGGTCAAAAGGGATTGATTTGCTCAAGGTGGAAAATGAGTCCTAGTTTGGAATTTAAAAAAAAAAATCACAATTTTGTGCTTGATTTTTATAAATTCTGAGTGCCAAGATGTAGACCTAAGTGAAGAATGCAAAATTTCAGTAAATCTAAATGAATTTAGATGCTACAAATGCAACCTAAATACACCTTTTTATGAATTCAAGATTTAACACCTAGCATGCAAATGAATCATGCAAATCCTAATGCAATATAGATCTATAATGAAAGACACCAAATCAAAAAATATAAGTATTCAAAGAGTCGGGTTCACCAAAATGTGACATAGATTTTAGGACCCAATAGACTCTCTAACTCTTATAGGATTTTTCACCCAAAAGGAGAGAGATTAGATCCTAAAATACTTATGTGACTTTCAAATTAGGATATATGCAATGTGATGATTTAAATGGAGTGATCCAAGTGTTGCTAAACTATGAAATTGATCAAACATACATGAAAAACCTAAGAATTGTGACTTGTTTGAAAACACATTGTGTAATGTAAAAGGACCTAAAGAATGATCTAAAAATGTAAATAAAGCCAAAAAAAGGAAAGGATGTAAATGATATGCACCTAGAAATGTATCAAAGACTGGAAATATCTCTAAAATTTTGAAATTGTTGGTTTTTAGGCCCAGTGGGACTCATTCGCCATTGTTGGAGGATGAGTCATGTTTCTACTAAAATCTTTCATTAACCTATTTTTGACTGTCGAGAGTTGATATATGACAAATTCACTTTTCAGGCCTATAGGTAGGACTCATTCGCCAAGGGTGGAAAATCAGTCCACCTAAAGAAATCTAGAAAATCAAAGGAAGATTCTCTGGAGTTAGATTTATACTTTTGCCTCCTACAGGTCTCTGCTCCTAAAATTGTTAGATTCGGGTATAAAAATGGCTTTTTGTTGATGATTTTACTTGAATGATAGGAGGATGAATTGAATGAATTTGAAACTTGATCTTCAATGATTCCTAAATCTACAAACAAACAACACAAGAAAGAGAAATTGTTGATTGTTAGGGTATGGGGGTTTTCCTTGGTCAAAACCCGTTTAGGTAATTACACCAATATGATAAAATAAGTAAATGAAGCATGTAATAATGGAATGAATTACCTTGAAATGATGATTGATCTTGGATGTCTACAACAACACATGTAAAATCTTCCCTTGAATGCTTTAGAATGCTAACTTGAAGACTTCTAATGGAGAAACCTTAACTTGCTTGAGTTGGAGTGAAAGATTAGTGATAAAACAATGGTGAGAGATGTAATAATGAATGGTTAGATGTAAAATGAGGGTAAAAATACTTATTTATAGACAAGTGTGCCCTAGTACCTGATTATACTACATCACAAGCCAACATGTACTGAAAATAAACTTTAAATTTCACCTTTTCCCACTCAAGGGTAAAAATGGTTCCAGATAGGACTCATTCAACAAGCATGGTGAATGGGTCCCACAGGGTCTATTCTGACATCTATGAAGGTTAGGAGATAGGAAATAAGGTTTAGAATGCTATCTTGTTGGTTATTTGATCAATTAAAGCCTCAAGATGCACAATATGGGTAAAATAACACATGTTAGTAATGATGTAGGTCTTGGGACACATAGATCAATGTGAAAGTGTGATTAAATGTACTTTACAATACTAAAATAAGGTCCACATAGCCTAGAAATACACAAGAACCAATGTAGATGTGTAAATAAAATTACAAAACTAATTTTTCATTAAGTTCACATTAAGAATCTTCTACATTGATGGGTATGTGCAGGATGTTGATGGGCCAAAAAGTGGCTATATGATGGGTTTGTGGCTAACGATTTTTTTAACCCAAAATTGATGAAACGAAAAGGGTTTTTAAAGGAGATTCTCAGATTTCCATCAATATTAATTATACTTTACTTTGAATTTAATAAGTAATTATTATTCATTTTCTATTCAAATTGTGACTAAAGTACTGATTGATAGACTGATTGAAAACCATCTATATCTTTCAAACAGTATCACATTTTTTGAATCCAAAACATGCATAACATTCTATGCTTCGTATACTATAGGAGTAAAAAAATAAAAAATTGAATTTCTTGAAGTTTTGATCAAGTTAAGGTGGTCAGACATACAAGTTTTTTATATATTTTAAAACTTGTAATAAAAAAAATCATAATTAATTATTTACTTGGAAAAAAATTACAAAAAAATATGCATCACATCTGAACATGAGTCCTATACTTATATCTAAAATATTATAAAAAATATTATCATTTTATTGTGGTTAGGGTGCTTAGATAGACACCTACTTCTTATTTTTTCCCTAAAAATTAAGTACTACTACATTGAAATTTCAAATTTTCACCAAATAGATTTTAAAAAAAAAAACAAACCTAGTAGTTTAGAAACTAGATTAAATTTCCAAAAAGTTGCATTCTTACATATTTTTGAAATAATATAGATAAATTATTCAAATTTTTACGTCAAGTTGTCTAACTCTGATTTTTCTGATTTTTTTTGCCATGTAAGGGCCTATTTTTTCCATGATGATCCTACACATACCCTAATGTAATAATGTTATTATGACTTTGAATTAGGAAAAAAATGTGTTAATTAAGTCTAGAAAACTATGGAATTCCTTTACAATACTTTACAACACCTTTACAAGATGTCATTAAAAGAATGGTCTTTGATTTGCAAGGGTCCAAGACCTAGTGTGGACAAATAAAATGCCTCATAATACTAGATTAGGGCCTCATTAAGTCCATGTCAAGAAAAGGGTCATTTTTTTGATGGTACAATTTTATATACACCACCTATGGGGTCTGTGGAATCTTTATGTGAATGGGAGCTATGTGGCACGTGGGTGTGGACTGAGGAGGAAGTGAAAGGAAGCAATCAATATAACCTGCGGTGAAGACACGTGGGAGCATAGCGGGGGGCGATAGAAGAGAAAGGAGAAAATTCCTTCGGAGAGCGATGAGTAGACATGTGGCAGAGGCTACACTGACTATTAAAAAGGGGTCAATGAATATTCATTTGAAGGCATGGGTTGATACTTGCCAAAAACCAAGCCCAAAGGGAGCATGGTGAATTTCATATTCATAGAAATTAGGAGGTTGATGGACTCTCCAAAGTGAGTTAGAAAAGCCACTTAATAACCAACACCTTGAGAAGACGTGTCATCGTAAAAGGGATTATCCACTAGAGATTCAAAGGCATGGATAGTCAAGTGATCTTCATGAGCAATTTTTGACCACATCATCACACCATTTTACTAAGAGAGTGGATAATTAGTATGTAGGTGGCTTATGGTAAAGCATCTTCTATATATTGAAAATGAAGATCCTAATTTACTTGATAATTTGAGTCCAAGGCCTATGCCCTACCACCAAAACCATTTCCTTGTGAAGAGGCTTGAAGGTGTCAATGTCCACTAAAATTTGAGTATAGGTAGAGTGCCTATGTAAGAAGTAGTAAATTCAACCTTCCAGTGGAATTGCATATAACCTTATAATAAGAATGTTCATAAAATATAGTGAATTATTCTAAACAAAGATTTTGGTTACCCAAGGGTTCCTGTAACTCTTCTAGGTTCTTCACCTAAAAGGAGAGGAAATGGGGCCAAAATGCTAATGTATACACTCAATATTAATGTTATGAGGGGTGAAAGGTATCTAATTATTATGTATAATTGCATCAAAATGAAAAATAAATGATTTATTGATGCTAAACCTAAGAAATGCAAAGCACTGTAAAACACACAGTGATATGCAAAAACACCAAGAATGCAAGTAAATGGTGAAAAAATTAAATAGAACTAGAGAGGTACACTTGGAATCTAGAATCTGATGTAGAGGGGTTTTGGAATCCTACAGAGTTGACTAGAAATGTTGACTGGGACACTTACGCCAAGTTGGGCGACTTAGTCCAGTTTTGGGGAAAATCTGCCAAAATGGGAATTTGCCAAATGGGTGTCCAAAAATGTGAAAATAAGCTTTTAGGCCTAAGAGTGGGACTAACTCACCACATATGGTGACTTAGTCCATGTGGAGATTTCTAGAATTTTGGAACATGATTTTGTAGTTTACAGTCTGGACTTGCCTTTCTAATAGGTGTCTGATCCTCATTCTATAGAAAACAGACTGAAAGAGGTCTCCAATCTTGAATTAGAGTTATGTTTACTTTGATGGATTTTTGAACACTTTTTGACAACAAACTCTTTGAAAAATATTCATTCAAGGTCTAGAAACACACATTCAAAGATGGGGAAAATCGTTAAACATTAGAGTATAGGGGTTTGCCTTGGTCAAACCATGATTTGGTAATCAAACCCTATGAAATGAAATAAAATGTGAAGAGAATGATAAATAAACAACATGAAATGTCATAAACTTACCAAATCCTTGATGTGAAAATCTAAAGATATGCAATGAAGTGCTCTAATGGATGACTTGATTATGTTTAGAGTGCTTGAATGCTTGAGAATGATTAAGTGAGTAAATCCTTGAATGCTTGATAAATTAGGAGATAGGAGATATAAAATGAGGATAAAAACCCTTATTTATACTTTATTTTCCTAAATTTCTCAAACATAACACCTCATAGGCCAACCTCAAGAGTAAGAGAATAAAATCCCACCAAGAAATTAAAATTATTTTGATTTTTGTGCCTAGTGGGACTATCACCCCAAGTGGTGACTTGGTCCCACCAGGGAAATTTCATTGGGTTTCATAGATTAAAGTGCATTAAATGATGTTTAATGGGAAAATCCAAAAAAATACTCTTAAGTATGGCTAGAAAGTGTATTAAGGGGTCATTTAAACATGAGAAAGGGTTGAATAAGTGATGACAATTCTAGAAAATCATGAGAGTTTGTTACAAATCTTTACAACACTTTGAAATAAGACTTTTTAAGTGACAAAAATGGGTTATTTAAGTGAATTACAATGAAAGGGTCCTAGAAAATTGTGAAAGTGGGTTACAAGACTTCACAAAATTTTTATGACATCCTAGAAGTCTTAATGATTCACAAGGGTCCAATAAATAATGTGAATGTGTTGACCAAATTACAACATAAATCTAGGAAAAATCAAGCCAAAGTCCACTAGAAGGGTTACTTTTTCTACATCCACAGTTAGTCCCCACTTTAGTGAGAGGATGAACTCACTTCAAACTCATACTAAAGTAGCCCACCATGCAATCAAGAGGGGTCCAAATGTACTCATGCTGGTAAGATGAAACAACAACAATCAAGAGGGATGATCAAGTCCCAAGGATCAAAATCCCATGGAAAACCGAACATAAACTCAAAGGAACACACATGAAAGTAATGAAAAAGGATGAAAGAAAGCTTCAATCATTTTTATAACCCATTGTTGATCTAATCTACGTTGTTTGTTTGGAACAAGAAATGTGTACTCACTCTACAGTGATGGAACTCATGGATGTCAACTGGGTGAGAAGGCCCAAGTATACTCTCTTTGGGGCCACATAACTTCTAGTTGTTCATGGGGTGAGATATCAACAACATACTCACTCTCAGGCCATAGAACTTCTGGTTGTCTAAGGGGTGAGAAATCCTGAAAGGTGGCTATGGGGAAAGTCACGCCTTGGAATGGGCTTCCCACTCAACCATATCAAAGTTATATCTTTTGATAACTTTAATAAGGCACCACAAATACAATGTCATTTTGTGCTTCATGAGACAAGCAAAGCTTCACATGCTTAGAACTCATGAACAAATGCAATGGCAGCACTGGAATACAAGTTGTGTTATGCAAGGTAGCCATGTAAATGAAAAATTCAACATGCAAAAGGATGTTCAAATGAGTCTTGCATAGTTCATGTAAGGTCTAAACTTAGGGAACATTTTGTCTAATGTCTCCAAGAGAGGACCAATCAAAGAATAGAAAATTCACAACTTAGGGGATGCAGTGCATCACATCAGGCCACCAAGAGGAATGTAATATGCTAAGATAGATCATGATCATGAAAGACATCACACCCAATGTCATCCACAAAGTGACAAATGCATCATATAAAGTAACAAGGTTGCACTAAGAACCAAGAAAAAGAAAAATTGAAATAAATAATGCCAATGTATGCCCCCACTTTAAAGGAATTGCTACACATCATTCTATGAGAAATTACTTTAAAGTAAAAAAATGAAAAATACAAAAAGAAAAAAGACATGAGAGCCAACATGGAAAGTCCATATGCCAAGTCACATGTTTTTGAGTAAGATTGTGTCATGTGAAGGAAAAAGGAACAAAACAAAGAGGGATTTCCCCCAAAAAGAACTCACCAAACATATAAGGGCTCTATGGATTTGGGTTCAATATGTTTGTTGCTACAATGTTTTTATTAGAGAGATTGAAACTATCATCATTCCCCAAATACACATAGAATTGGAAAAATGACACAAAGACAATGAAAAAAAAAGAAAAAATAAAGTTTGTTTTGGGTTAACATGGAAGAGACATTTATGTCTCAACACTTTGCATTGTCCTCAAAAGGAAAAACACAAGTGAAAGAAAATGAAAATGAAAAAGAAAAGGAAAATATTTTGGGTCAACATGAAAGAAACATTGCAATTGCAATGCCTTGTGTCATCCCCAAAAGGAAAAACACAAAAATAAAGAAAAAAATAAAAGGACCTTTTAGGTCAACATGGAAGAAATATAGGACATATCTACACTTTGTGTCATCCCTAAAAGGAAAGAAACAAAAGGAAAGAAAAAAAGAAAAGGACCTTTTGGGTCAATATGGAAGAGACATAGGCTGTCTCTACACTTTCCATCATCCCCAAAAGGAAAACAAAAAACAAAAGTGAAAGATAAAGGTGATGTATGACATATAGAAGAATGAAGGTACTAATAGAAGAATGTCACAAAGAGAGGAGAACATCAAATGACACGTTAAAGGGGAACACGATACACACATAGAAAAGACAAAGAAAAAGAAAAATACTAGTAATTCAAAGGTAAGTCAATCATTAAGTGAGTCATCCACCTCCCATTCTCAGTTGGTATAAGCAGAAGGTGAATAACACATGTAAGGGACAAAGACAAATGCATTACTAGGAAAAGTCTATCGACTTCTTGCCCCCACTAAGTGCAAGGGAAGAATGAGCCGAGGTAGGTGATGGGAAAGATCATGTAATAGTGAGAAGAGAATATTCTGCAACCATTACATGATGAGGGGAATTGGTAATGTCTTAAGGATTTATTGGATAGCAATTATCACCATCAAAGTGATACTTGCTTAGTATTTCTTTCAATTAGTAGCACTCATTGCTTCTATGTCCAAGAACATGATTATAAGCACAATGTGGAATGTGAGCATCTTTAGGGTAAATTACCAACCTATTCATAGGTGGTAATAAAATGAGTTCTTTGTTTAGAAGGATTTTCAATTTCCTTTCAAATTAAGGTGGTGCATGGAGAGGAAACTTTATTTTTTTCAACTTGTAAGGTCATTTGTGTTTACTAGATTCACCCTTTTCATGGATTGAAGGAGGAAGAGGACCCATGGGGATCCTATCATCCTTGTCATTGGTATCATGTAGGAGTTGTTCACAAGGAAGGGGAACATTTAGATTAGGAGGGGAATCAAAGATCACTAGTCCATCATCATGAAGTCTCCAATATTCTACAGGAGGCTTGTTGTCATGAGGAGGATCTTGATATCCTAACCCTGTTGTGTTTTCATTTGTTGGTCTTTGTTCCAAAAGTTGGTTTCAAAATATCATGTTCAGTTGTTGTGTGACAGCCTTGTTTTCTTAAGATGGTAAAAACTTTTCCATTTGTTTCTTCAAGATTGATTGGTGTGTTGGTAACTTTGTTATCATAGAATGGTTGAGGAGTTGCTTGGTTAGAGGAACTAGGTCCACCTTTTGGAGGGAACTTAGGTCCTTTATTTGTTTCAGAATGTTGATATCCAAATGTATCAGGAGGTAAGATTGTAGGAAGGCCTAATTATTTCATGGATGGATAAAAGGATGCATTGGCTTGAAGGTTTTCAAGGCATTCATATAAGAAATTATTCATGCTATCATCATCTTCTCCAATGATGTCAACAACACGAGGAGGACATTCATGAGCATGAGGAAGCTCAAGGTCATTAGGATCACTTCCAAAGGAACAATTGGACATGTCCACTAAATATTTTAATGACATCCAAAAATTATTAAAGAAAAAAGCAATGATGCAAGAAAACTAAATGCAATAAACAAAAAATCTAAAAAGTATGACAGAAGAAAATAACAAAAAATAGAAATGCAGAAAATGTACAGAAAACACTAGAAATAATAGTGGAAAATGTGTAGAAGGACTAAGTCACCTAGTGTGGTGAATTAGTCCCTGGGAGGGTTGTTTATGATTTTTTAGATGCAAAAATACAACTATAGTATGAAAATGCATATTTTTTGTTGTTTTCTAATGAAATATGATGCAAAAATGCAAGCTATATGAGCTTTTCACTAATACAATTTTGGAAAACCCTAGGATGTAATTTAAAAAATGCAACACCTAATGCAATGCTAATGTAAATTAAACCTAGGATGTAGTTGAAATTAGAAGCAAAATGTTCAAAAGTTGGGTTCACCAAAATGTAAACAAATTTTTTGGTTAGCCAAGGGTTCCTCTAACTCTTCTAGGTTCTTCACCTAAAAGGAGAGGAAATGGGGCCAAAATGCTAATGTCTACACTCAATATTAATGTTATGAGGGGTTCAATGTATCTAATTATGATTTCTAAATGCAACAAATTGAAAAATAAATGATTTACTGATGTTAAACCTAAGAAATGTAAAGTGCTGGAAAACACACTGTGATACGAAGAAAAACTAAGAATTCAAGTGAATGATGAAAGAATTAAACATAACTGGAGAGGTGCAGTTGGAATCAGAAATTTGATGTAGAGGGGTTTTGGAATCCTACAGAGTTGACTAGGACATTTATGCCAAGCTGGGCAGCTTAGTCCAGTTTTAGGGAAAATTTATCAAAACGAGTCTGCCAAATGGGTGTCTAGAAATGTGAAAATCAACTTTCAAGCCTAGAGTTGGGACTAATTCACCACAAATGCTGACTTTGTCTGATACAAGTGGATCTAGGAAACCTAAAACTTTCACTATCTCATAATCTCACAAAACTAGCTTCATCACATAAAGCTCACTAGCATGGTCCTAACTCAACTTAAATGAGCTCAAAAGGAGTTCGTATGTCGAAGTTATGTGTATTCAAAGGTTTGGTCAAACAAGCGAATTAGGGGGCCAGAAAAAAGGTAAAAATTTGATCATCTTGAACTAAGGAAAAAATGACACCAAGTTGTAGAGTTTGTCATACTAATTCTGGAACTATATTAAGTTTCGAAAATGAAGCTCGTATGTGGATGTTATGACCAGTCAAAGTTCTGGTCAAAGTTCAGTCAAAATGGGTTGACTTGATGATGTCAAAAAAAGTACAGTCAACATGGATGCTAACGTGGTAGGTATGGTCAGCAGTCAATGATGACATGGAAGAATCTACGTGAGACATGTGTCAACTAATGAGGATGCTGATGTGGCAAGTTCAAGATCACTCACTAGTTGACAAGTGGCACCACTGATATATTGACACATGTCAAGGCAAGATCAAGTGAAAAAGTGCCATGTGGAAACCAATGGTATGACCGGTCTGTTTCCTAAAAATGTAGGTTGGGGGATTTGAAACCCTAACCACTCACCTCCTACTTTTCCTCCTAACCATTACACCAAACGGTTTTATTTGCTACATGTTTGAGATATTTTTTATTTATATACTAGAGAAAAAAATAAATATTAATATAAAAATGGGGGCAATGGTTTGAACCACCGACCTCCCATTTACCATTATGGGTGCCAACCTACACACTACAATATTTATGGGATTTTAGTGGAGAGAAATCCTATTTAAAGGTTTAAATCTTGGAAATCCCTAAATAAAGGGGCCCAAGCCTCTCCCTAAATAAGTCAAAAAACAAAAATCAAGCCTGAAATATCCCCAAAAATAAAATGTATGAAGATTATGAAGGGGCTCAAATTATTTAGAGGCATGAGTTAAGATTTTTAACTCAAAATTAAAAGATTTGAAAGATTTTTAAAGGGGTTGTTATGGGATTGGTTCAATATGAACCAAATATTAAAGATTTTTATTTGTAATTAGGGGATATGGGTATATTTGCAAAATAATATGGTTTTAACCCATATTAGCAAATAAATTTGTATAAAAGGGATTTTTTGGCTTGTAAAGGCAATCAATTATTTTTATTGGAATTATTGGAATTGTGAGAGCTCGAGGAGAGATAATTGTTTTGGAGGAGATTATTGTAATCACGAAGATGTTTGAATTGTCTTCACGTGTTGAGAGAGACTGTGAGGAGAGTTTTATGTAGGTTTTGGATGCATTTTTGATGTAACAAAGAAAATTCAAGTTTTCCATCATTAGTGAAAGCAGACCATCATTGAGAAGTAGACCCGGAGACATAGTCCTAATTGGACACACTCCATTATCAAGCTCCTATGTTAACTTCTCTTATGTCTTATTCTTCTATTTTCTATCTATCATTCTCTCTATTTATTTTCATTTTTTAACTCGCTATTTAAGTTCTAATTACAACATTATAGTAATTGGTTCACTTTCTTAAAGTTCTTAAAAGGTTAATGAACCTAGTTTACATTTTCAACGGTTAAACAAGATAGTCACATAATTTTTTTGTGATCAGGGAAAAATTGTAATTAGGATTAATTTGCAAGTTATTTTGTAAACCTATAATTACAAATCAATTTAGTATCAAAGCCCGTTTTGTAGGAAATTGCATAAGTGAATGCTAACCAGGTTGAAATTGAAGCAAGGAGAAGGTGCACTTACCAAGTTCAATCTTGAGATCAGAAAACAAAGGACTTTTCCACGAGCAAAGATGGTAGTTGAACAAAGTCCTACAAAGCTTGATGAGAAAGCTTTCTAGAAAGTATTTCTTGAAATGAAGGCTATGGTGGGAGTTATTTTCCAAGAGAGACAAGAGCGATAGAGGAAAAAGGAACTCAAGAATAGAAAGAAGGAAGGTGAATCTTCAAAAGATGACAAAGATAAAGGAGTAGGAGGTGGTAGTGACCCTCCTGAACCTCCATCTTTGTCCTCTTCATCTTCTTCATCCTCTTCATCCTCTTTGTCTAACTCTTCTAAAAACAAACAACCTATGCAAACTAATACACCTTTGTTAAAGCTTGATGTTAAATTTGATTTTCCAATCTATAATGGAGAACTAGATGTAGAAAAACTTGATAATTGGATAAAACAAATTTAATTTAATAGTAGAATTCAGAAGTTTACTGAGGATTCTCAAAAATCCAATTAGCTACTCTTCGCCTAGGAGGCACAACTTTAATTTGGTGGGAGAGTAGAACATAGGAGGATCTAAGTCATTATGGAAAAATTATTTCTTCTTGGTTTGAGTTTATAGCTGAATTAAAGAAACAATTCTATCCATTAGGTCATATGCAAAAAGCAGTCATGAATTGGTAATCATTAAGACAAGAGAAAGGACAAGGTGTGCAAGAATATACATAGGAGTTTAGGAAGAAGGCTTTAATTTTGGGCATTCCATTATATACGCAAGAAACTTTGTTAAACTATATAGGTGGATTACATGAGAATTTGAAACATACCATACTTATGTTTAATCAAACATTTAATCAAACTAACATTGATGAAGTTAGTGTGCAAGCTATCCATTTGGAAACAAGCTCAAGGAATAGCCATGACAATCTGTTGATGAACTCAAGTAAGCACAAAGGAAGCAAGAAAGGGAAAGACAAATCACAACAAATAGCTACTGTAAAGAAAGAGGATGGGAAACCTTATTTCTCATGTTGCAAGAAGGAAGGGCACAAAGATGCAAGATGTTGGAAATTGCATCTCAATCAAAATCCAAAGTGGTTCAAGGATTGAAAGGGTAAGCAAAAGACTACACCTAGCATGTAGGATCTTGGATCTAGTTCCGATGATGAAACCAAGATCTTAGTTGTTGGTATCAAAGGTAATATTCCTTTTGTTAGTACTAATTCCTATGCTTCTTCATCAAAGTGTAATGAAGTACCTATTGAAAGTAAGAGGAATGAATTATTTCATATAAGGGCTATTGCAAAAAAAATCAAGATTGATACACTCATAGATAGTGGATCACAAGTGAACTTAATCTTTGAACAAGTTGTTAATCAATTGGGATAAAATAAAACACCTCATCTTAAACCATATCCATTGGGTTGGGTGCATGATAACGCTCGATTACATGTGTCAAAATAATGTAAACCCTAATTTACAATCACATCCAAGTTTATAGACGAGGCCTAGTTAAATGTAATTCTGCTTGACATCTGTGGGATGGTTTTGGGAAGTCCTTATTTGTATGACAAAAATGCCATTTTCTACAAGGAACATAATAGGTATCATTTTTGTAAGGATGGAATTCAATTCATTGTGAAAGCTCATCACATGAAAAATGATAGATCTGTTGTAAACATAGGGCTTTTGAAGATGATTGTGAATGCAAGGAATGCATTAACCCTCATGTCTATAGCATCTAGTGATATTAAGCATGAAGATGGAATAATTTCTAATCATGATAAGGTTTCATTGATAGCACAATGTGAGGATCAATTGCAACCACATTTAAGCCTTTCGCCAAAGGTGGTAAAAGAGGGTTTGAATGATTCATTTTCTAATGATGTTCCTATTCAAAAGATCCAACACGTTGATACATTTTCTTCCATATCATTGTATTCAATATTGTTGCTTATTATTCTACTAGCTAGTTTTGTGTGGATAGTGCATGCGAAAATGAATATTCATGAATATAAAGTTGAAGGAATGATTGATTGTATCAGCAATGCTATCTCATTTTTCATCTTGGTTGTGATGGGACAAATATTCAAAATTCTAGCAAGGTGGATAGGTGATACTAGGAAAGTGAGATGACAATTCCCTCATTTCAATTGTACATAAAAACAAACCTTTTGGTGGTCCAAAAGCCTCTCAATGGGGAGCAATGATCTAGGTGGATCTAGGAAACCTAAAAAATTTAGTCTCAGAATCTCACAAAACTAGCTTCATCGCATAGAGCTCATTGAAATGGTCCTGATGCAACTTGAACATGCTCAAAAGGAGTTTGCATGTAGAAGTTTTGTGTAGTCAAAGGTTTGGTCAAATAGGTGAAGCAGGGGGCCAAAAAAAAGGTGAAAAATTAATCATCTCTAAATGAGGAAAAAATGACACCAAGTTATAGAGCTCACCGCACTAATTTCAGAATTATATTCAGTTTCAAAAACAGAGCTCGTACATGGAAGTTATGGCCAGTAAAAGTTCAAGTCAAAGTTTAGTCAAAATGGGTTGACTTGATGACATCAACAAAACTACAGTCAATATGGATGTTGACATCGAAAGTATAGTCACTAGTCAATGATGACATGGATGAATCTGAGTGAGACACGTGGCAACTAATGAGGATGTTGATGTGGTAAGTTTAGGATCAATCACTAGTTGACAAGTGATACCAATGATATATTGACATGTGTCAAAGCAAGAGAAAGTGTAAAAGTGCCACGTGGCAGCTAGTGGTACAACTGGTCTATTTGTTAAAAATGTAGGTGGGGGATTTGAACCCCCAACCACTCACCTCCTACTTTTCCTCCTAACCATTACACCAAACAGTTTTCTTTGCTACATATTCAGGCCATTTTTTATTTATACTAGAGAAACAAATAAAGATTAATCTAAAAATGGGGTTAGGTGGTTTGAACCACCAACCTCCCATTTACCATTATGGGTGACAACCAACACACTATGCAATATTTATAGGATTTTAATGGACATAAATCCTATTTAAAGGTTTAAATCTTGGAAATCCCTAAATAAAGGGGCCCAAGCCTCTCCCTAAATAAGTCAAAAAACAAAAATCAAGCCCGAAATATCCTCAAAAATAAAATGAATGAAGGTTATGAAGGGGCTCAAATTATTTAGAGGCATGAGTTAAGATTTTTAACTCAAAAAATTAAAAGATTTGAAAGATTTTTAAAGGGGTTGTTATGGGATCGGTTCAATATGAACCAAATATTAAATATTTTTATTTGTAATTAGAGGATATGGGTATATTTGCAAAATAATATTGTTTTAACCTGTTGATGCCAAAATTTGACAAGGTAACAGTGTCTTATGGGAAACTTAGTCTATGGGTGACCTTTTGCGCTAAACTGAGTGACATTCAAGTTTTTAGAGAAGCCAACTTATTCTATAATGGGGTTTTGGAAAGGAAAAAGGAAAAAAATATAATAAAATAAAGTCTAACTTAAGGTGATGTGCCAAGACTTAATGATAGGAATGATAAATCATAGATCTAAGGACCCAATTGGTATTTGTAGTGTTCTAGAAAAGCAGAAACTAAAAATTAAAGCACAAACAATCCATTCATTGACATAAAATAACATTGCATACATTCCTATTGCCAAGAAGAGTCATTAGGCATGATCTACATCAGCAAAATTGCATTCAATATATATAGAAGTTCTCAAATGGAATGTCCAGACAATAGCAGCACAGTTTATAGTTTAATTAAATAGCATGAAAAAACAGAAAGGTCGAACAATTGGCACAGTCTAAAAATCTTCTGCAATAAAATAAAATAGTAATAAAGGCCTAGTGTCTTTTCCTAAAACCAATGTTCCTTCAAAATTTTATACACTTTTCTCAAAACAAAGAAAAGTATATATAGCAGAAAACTCCCACCACTTCGGAGAGTAGTAATAGAAATAAGAATATTCCCCAAGTTGTTGCAATAGAAAAGATTCAAAACCAAGCATCTGGTCATTCCAGGCTTAGGTGCACATCTCCTGCAAATGATGGTGGTGGTCCCAGCAAGGTTAAATAGACAAGTGTCACCATCTCATGCAAATGATTATGACATGTGGTGGCTAATCGCAACATTTGGTTCGCTTGATTCATCACCTAAAAATGAGATATGTTGTATAGGCACGTGGTAGCATTTCGCTACAAGTGTGAACCTTTATCTCTCACCATTGAAGACTTGCACCAAGGTTACACATGTTGAGTGGGGTAGAGCTCTATCCAAAAGTGGAGGAAACAATCATTGGCTAGGCACAAAAGAGACGTGTGGTAGCATTTCACTACTCACCGTCATTATTTCATCCTCTCGCTAAAATATTTACAAAGAGTAGACACGTAGCAAGAGTGCATCATAGACAACAATTGTGGGGCCCGCCAAATTTCTTTGGGAATGAGAGCTTCGTGGTACTCGAGTGGAGCTCGATGAGGAAGCAAAAAGGAACAATAAAAAATGGCCCATAGCTATGACACACGGAAGTATAGTGGGGATTCCCGAGATGCAAAGGAAGGGAAGCCCTTGGGGTGCGCAGAGCAGACACGTGGAGGGGAAGTAGACCTTGACAAAAGGCCAAGTGGATTTCCTGAGATGCGCAGGCCGATACTTTGAGTAAAATACACTTGAAGGGAGCTTGTTGAATATTTATTCACATAACACATAATAGCAAATAAATTTTTATAAAAGGGGGTTTTTGGCTTGTAAAGGAAATCGATTATTTTGATTGGAAATTATTGTAATTATGAGAGCTTGAGGAGAGAGAATTGTTTTGGATGAGATTATTGTAATCACGAAGATGTTTGAATTATCTTCAAGTGCTGAGAGAGACTGTGAGGAGAGTTTTATGTAGGTTTTGGACACATTTTTTATGTAACAAAGCAAATTCAAGTTTGGCGTCATTAATGAAAGTAGTCCATCATTAAGAAGTGGACCTGAAGATGTAGTCTTGATTGGATGAACTCCGTTATCAAGCTCCTATGTTAACTTCTCTTTTGTCTTATTCTTCTATTTTCTATCTATCATTCTCTCTATGTCTTTTCATTTTTCAACTCGCTATTTAAGTTCTAATTACAACATTATACTAATTAGTTCACTTTTTAAAAGTTCTAAAAAGGTTAATGAACCTAGTTTACATTTTCAATGGTTAAACAACATAGTCATGCAATTTTGTTGCAATGGGGGAAAAACTGTAATTAGGATTAATTTGCAAGTTATTTTGTAAACCTCTAATTACAGATCATTTTCCATCTAGAGATTTATGGAATTTCATAATAGGATTTTGTAGCTTCTAGATTGCACTTGCTTTTCTAATAGGTGTCTGATCTTGACTCTGCAGAAAATGGGTTGAAAGAGGTCTCCAAGCTTCAATTAGGGTTATGTTGACTTTGATGGATTTTTGACCACTTTTTGACACCAAACTCTTTGAAAAATCTGCATAGAAGGTCTCCAAACACACATGTAAAGAGGGGGGAAATGGTGAAGGGTTAGAGTATAGGGGTTTGCCTTGGTCAAAACATGATTTGGTAATCAAACCCTATGAAATGAAATGAAATGTGAAGAGAATGATAAATAAACATGTAATGTCATAAACTTACCAAACCCTTGATGTGAAAATCTGAAGATATGTAATGAAGTGCTCCAGTGTATGACTTGATTATGCTTAGAGTGCTTGAATGCTTGATGAATTAGGAGATAGGAGATGTAAAATAAGGAGAAAAACCCTTATTTATACTTGATTTTCCTAAATTTCTCAAAAATAACACATCACAGGTCAACCTCAAGGGTAAGAGAATAAAATCTCGCCAAGAAATTAAAATTATTTTTATTTTTGTGCCTAGTGGCACTAAGTCACCCCAAGTGGCAACTTGGTCCCACTAGGGCAATTTCATTGGATTTCTGAGATTAAAGTGTATTAATGATGTTTAACAAGAATATCCTAAAAAATACACTTGAGTATGGCTGGAAAGTGTATTGAGGGGCCATTTAAACATGAGAAAGTGTTGAATTAGTGATGACAAGTCTAGAAAAACATGAGAGTTTGTTACAACTCTTTACAACACTTTGAAATAAAACTTGGTAAGTGATAAAAATGGGTTATTTAAGTGAATTACAATGAAAGGGTCCTAGAAAAGTGTGAAAGTGGGTTACAACACTTCACAACACTTTTAGAAGACATCCTAGAAGTCATAATGATTCACAAGGGTCCACGACATAATGTGAATGTGATGAACACATTACAACATTAAATCTAGGAAAAATCAAGCCAAAGTCCACTAGGAGGGCTTGAACATGAGAAAAAGTAGAAGGGTTACTTTTTCCATGTCCACAATTATATATAAATATTTATATTATTTATAATTTTTTATAACATTAAAAAAAATTAAAAAATAAATAGTGAAACTCTTAAATAAAAAAATGTTAGAAATTAGTATTTAATTTAATAAAAAAATATTAAGTAATTATGTATTTTGATAAATAAAGATATCAAATTTTAAGTATCTACTCAACATATCTATAATACAAAAATACAACCTAACTAGATATTTTTAAAAAAAATAAAAAATTACAAAATAATCTTTTTAAAAAAATAGAAATTAAAATACATAGTTTATTTAATTTTGTGCATTTTTCTATCTACATTTTGAGACACATTCAAAGATCACTCTCTTTGTAATATTGAATTATCAATGCAATCTAAAATCTTAATGTAGAAATAGACACTTTATACTAATTTCATAAACTTAAAAAACTCACAACCACATAAACCAATTTATTTAAAAATTATTTTAATTAACTTTAAGACTATTTAAGAATTAGCTTTATTTTATTGACATTGTTTACTATTAATAACTAGGTATTTTTTAAAGCTAATTAAAAATAAAATAAAGCTAATTCTTGAATAGTTTTAAAGTTTTTGAAAGAGGAAAAATGGGTTTTATAGGGACCCAAAACCACAAAGTTTACAAACAAAAGATAAGATTGTCAAAGTCACCATAAACAAAAAGATTGTAAAGAAAACAACAAAATGATAGAACCATAGCCATCAAAAAAGCCAACTAGGTCCATAAAAAAGACCCGGAAAGACCAGACAAAACACCCGCAGCTAAACTTGGGACTTTAAAGTTTCTGCAGTCTTAGCTTCCCAATCGTTCATTTCCTTGACCTCCCCCTTTAATATATAGACCGTCTGGGTAGAAGGAGGTGCTTTCCTCTTGAGGTTGGCACGGGTCCTTTTTGATATACCTTGGTCCTCGTTCTTGCTTTTATCCTTGTCCTCTTCTAGATCAAGAACCAGCGAGCCTTGTTGTGATTTCTCTAACTTTTCAGACATTGCATTGATGTTATGGCATTGTGCCTAGCCATTTTATGGTTTTGTTCCACTATAGTTTTCATGTTATTTTTTTATTTTGACAATCTCAGCTTCCATAGTCTTGTACTTATCCTCAGTATCATCTTCTCTCATTCCAATATTGTTCTTTTTCTATTTTCCTTCTTCATTGCTAAGAGTGGACAACTTCAGTTCCAGTTCCACCAACTTACTATTAAGAACCCCATTTATGTGATTAAGATTATTAATTTCTGGATAAGCCCATTTCAAAACCCTGAATATGTCACCAACGCCACTTTTGGCAGAGGCAAGAATGTCTCCAAACTGAACCCGGTCTAAAATGAGGTTAACATCATCTAGATTAGAGAAGCTAGGAAATCTGGCATCATCAAATCTAAAAGAGGCAAGAGGGGTAGACACATAATTTTTTCTATCTTCAAGGTTCTTAGTTTTGTCCTCCAGAGAGTCTACAAAGTAGGAAACCAACTTATTGGTAGGGGAGCCCTTGGGGGTGATATTCTTTAAGGGACCCAGGCTAACAAGGTGGATCTCAAGGTTATCTTTAGCAAGTTGGGGTTTACTAAGCTGGGTTTTCTTACCAGACAACATAGGGGGCAGGTGGGCTTCAACAATTCTCTCCTAGTTAGGCTAATTCTCCGAACGACCATTGTTTGTTTCATAGTCCTCAGATGCCATGGAGGCAACCGGTTTGGATAAAGCTAGCAGGCTTTGATAGTGTTCATTTATTAACCTAATAAGACTAGGATAAAGAATAGGATATCTCCTAGGATTTTTCTTATGGTCCTCAAGGCTATTACTCAACAAACAAAACAAATAATGAGACAAAGAAACTAGTAGAGAGTGTCAATTTTTGCATTAAGATTTTAGATTGCATTCAATAATTCAATATTAGAATGAGAGTAATCATTGAATCTGTTTCAAAATATAAATAGAAAAATGCACAAAATTAAATAAAAAACAATTTTTAATGAAAATTAATATATTTCTTTTTTAAATAATATAATTAAAATACTATTTATATAATAACATTATAAATTATAATTATAAAAATTAAATTTATTTTCAAATAAAAAATTACAATAAACATACAAATCTCTTCAAATAATGTTATCATGTTGTTTATCATGATAAAAATTAATAAAAATATAATGTTAGGCACATAGATAAAATAAAATAAAATTAATCCTATACTTCAAAAACTAAAACTTGAATGAAAAAAATATATTTAATACATATGACTAGTAAGAAAGTTTGAGTATTCACCCTTAAAATAGTATGTATTTACACATATACAATTTATTTTATTACATTAAGAGGTATAAAGAGTTATATGTGGTGAGTATAAAATTATGATTTTACACATATATGATTATAAGAATATAAATTAATATTAATATTTAAAAAAAAATTAAGGAATTGTAGAAATAATTAATGATAAAAAAATTTAAATTTAATGTATCTATATATATATTAGAAATAAAACAATTAAATAAAAAATTTCTAAATGACATTTTATATTAATGTATTTAATATAATTATACCATTTTATATTTTGATTTGTATACATGTCATTTTATTACAAAATGTTGAATTTTTTTAATTTTTGACATCTATTTAAATGCTAATATTTCTTTTAGTGATGCTTCGGGAAAATTGAATATAAAGATCCCTCATATTGCATTGCATTAGCTATTTAATTTTTTATGTTATGTTCAAACTTGACTATTTAAACTCTTGTTCTTAGTTTGGATTTGTCCTATTAAACTTTAAGGGTGTCCAATTTTACCATCCATCACTATTTTTCTAATTATATTAAATAATTAAATAAATTTATTCATTGAAAAAAAAATGATATTTAAAAAATACTTTTATTATTTAAACATCTTTAAATTTTAAATTTTAAGAATTATATATATTCTTTTAAACAAAAAGACTGTAAAGAAAACAACAAAATGATAGAACCATAGCCATAAAAAAAAACAACTAGGGCCACAAAAAGACCCAGAAAGACCAGACAAAATGCCAGCAACTAAACTTGGGACTTTAAAATTTTTGCAGTCTTAGCTTCCCAGTCGTTCATTTCCTTGACCTCCCTCTTTAAGATATAGACCATCTAGGTAGAAGGAGGTGCTTTCCTCTTGAGGTTGGCACAGGTCCTTTTTGATATACCTTGGTCCTCGTTCTTGCTTTTATCCTTGTCCTCTTCCAGATCAACAACCAGAGAACCCTGTTGCAATTTCTCTAACTTTTCAGACATTGCATTGATGTTATGGCATTGTGCCTAGCCATTTTATGGTTTTGTTGCACTATAGTTTTCATGTTTTTTTTTATTTTGACAATCTCAGCTTCCAGAGTCTTATACTTATCCTCAGTGTCATCTTCTCTCATTCCAGTATTGTTCTTTTTTTTTTTCCTTCTTCATTGCTAATAGTGGACAACTTCAGTTCCAATTCCACCAACTTACTATTAAGACCCCCATTTCTATGATTAAGATCATTAATTTCTTTATAAGCCCATTTTAAAACCCTGAATATGTCACCAACGACACTCCTAGCAGAGGCAAGAATGTCTCCAGACTGAACTCGGTCTAAAATGAGGTTAACATCATCTAGATTGGGGAAGCTAGGAAATTTGGTATCATCAAATCTGAAAGAGGCAAGAGGGGTGGACACAATTTTTTCTATCTTTAGGGTTCTCAGTTTTGTCCTCTAGCTAGTCTATAGAGTAGGAAACCAACTTATTAGTAGGGGAGCCCTTGGGGGTGGGATTCTTTAAGGGACTCAGGCTGACAAGGTGGATCTCAAGGTTAGCTTTAGCAAGCTGGGGTTTACTAAGCTAGGTTTTCTTACCAGACAACACAGGGGGCAGGGGGGCTTCAACAATTCTCTCCTCGTTAGGTTGATTCTCTGAACCATCATTGTCTATTTCATAGTCCTCAGACGCCATGGAGGCAACCGGTTTGGATAAAGCTAGCAGACTTTGATAGTGTTCATATATTAACCTAATAAGACTAGGATAAAGAATAGGATATCTCTTGGGATTTTTCTTGTGGTCCTCAAGGCTATTACTCAACGAACAAAATAGATAATGAGGCAGAGAAACTAGTAGAGAGTGTCTATTTTTGCATTAATATTTTAGATTGCATTCAATAATTCAATATTAGAATGAGAGTAATCATTGAATGTGTTTCAAAATATAAATAGAAAAATACACAAAATTAAATAAAAAACAATTTTTAATTAAAATTAATCTATTTCCCTTTTAAATAATATAATTAAAATACTATTTATATAATAACATTATCAATTATAATTATAAAAAATAAATTTATTTTCAAATAAAAAATAATAGTAAACATGCAAATCTCTTCAAATAACCTTATCGTGTTCTTTATCATGATAAAAATGTATAAAAATATAATTTTAGGCACATAGATAAAATAAAATAAAATTAATCATATATAAATATATTGAAGGAAAACTAAAACTTGAATGAAAAAATAATCTTTAATATATATGATTAGTAATAAAGTTTGAGTATTCACCCTTAAAATAGTATGTATTTACACATATACAATTTATTTTATTACATTGAGAGTTATATGTGGTGAGTATAAAATTATGATTTTACACATATATGATTATAAGAATATAAATTAAACTTAATATTTAAATTTTTTTAAGGAATTGTAGAAATAATTAATGATAAAAAAATTTAAAATTTAATGTATCTATGTCTATATGTTAGAAATAAAACAATTAAATGAAATTTTTCTAAATGATATTTTAGATTAATGTATTTTATATAATTATACCATTTTATATTTTGATTTGTATACATGTCATTTTATTACAAAATGTTGAATTTTTTTACTTTTTGACATCTATTTAAATGCTAATATTTCTTTTAGTGATGTTTTGGGAAAATTGAATATAAAGATCCCTCATATTGCATTGCATTAGCTATTTAATTTTTTATGTTACGTTCAAACTTGACTATTTAAACTCTTGTTCTTAGTTTTGATTTGTCCTACTTAAACTTTAAGGGTGTCCAATTTTACCATCCATCACTATTTTCCTAATTATATTAAATAATTAAATAAATTTATTCATTGAAAAAATGATGTTTAAAAAATACTTTTATTATTTAAACATCTTTTAATTTTAAATTTTAAGAATTACATATATATATTTAAATATAGAAAGTTTTTTAATCAAACTTCAAACACATAAAAAATAGAATCTTAAATGGAAACCTCTTAAACAAATACAACAAAAGACATAAATTTTATAATTAAAAAAAAAAGTTATATTTCAAAAAAATTTATTAAAACTTATTTTAATTTAAAATTAATAATAATATTTAAAGATGTTGGGCGGGGGCCCTAGCTCGGTTGGCTAAGTAATTCCGTTGCGGCTCTGCTGGTCATGAGTTCTAGTCTCCCCCGTCCCGTGGTACCGGAGGGCGTGTCGCGCCAGCCGGTCACGTTAAAAAGTTTACCTAATATTTTTTAAAAGGAATTGAATATAATTATAAGAACATCACATACCCTTCCAAAAAAAAATTCCATAAAAATTAAATTCCATAATAATTATAAGAACATTAAATTTCCCTCTCAATTAGCCTCTAAACTATTAAATTATATTATCCTTGTGGAACACTCTACTTAAATATTACGTTTTCAATCAGAGACAATTTTATTCTTCATCCCTGCTAAAAATGGTAGAATTTATCTTTGACCGCCTGATCTTGAAAAATAACTGTTACAAGACCGAGAATAATTGTCACCGAGAATACTTAATGGTGGACCCCAACAGTCTGTGCCATTTCCATGAATGCATTCATTATTCCAGTCCGTCAACGCTGGCTAAATGCATGGAGGGTAACGTACGTTTCAATCTATCATACAGAGCGCATGCCGTCAAAATCCCGGTCGTTCTGCGAAGGTTCCGCACAATTGTTTTGCTTATTCATTGCAAAAGACTAGGATTTCTGACCTATTCTTTAGTCTATTTATGCGATCAATTATTCGTTCCACCCTGCAAACACTGGAATTTCTATGCATAGATTTTTTCTCTAATAAATTTAGCTGTCAAAGGTGATGTTTGACGAAATGTACAATTCATTTTGTTTGATCTTCTTTTAATCACAGGCTACAAAGCTAAGTTCGTTTCAGCTTCGTAAGCTGTCAACATTTCAGGAAAATATAGGTTCGTTTTTTCCGTCTCTTGTCTATTTTGTATTTGAAGAATTTCGAAAAATACTTGTTTATGTGCTACAGCTTGTAAAAGTTCTGTTTCTTGGAAATTTCCTTTCTGCTATGCATTTACTCTTTCTATTTTTCTCATGGCTAGATTTTTCCAAAACTTTAAAGCTAGTCTCCTGCATTCTTGACCTCTTTTTCCATCAAATTATATATTTCCTTGAAATTTACGGTTCGTTTGGGTATGAATTTCCCCCTTTTTAAAATGAAAATAAAATTCTGGTTTGCCATAAATCAAGGATGGTCACCAGGAATTAAGTGTGCAAATTTGCGCTGAAAATCTGGCTGCTTAGAAATTGGTTAACTTCTTTGAGGCATGAATTGAGTAAATAACATTTTTAAGTGTCGGTAAGGTTTCTTTCTCTAGCAGAAAACTTTTAGAAGTAATTTTGGTATAACCTGTACAAATATTTTCAAGCGATTCTATGAAATTGCAAAATCTCTTAACTTGTGAAACTTCTTATGCCTTGGATTTTACGCATCTTCTCCGAAATTTCTGGTTTCCAGATTCTTTTTATGAAGACCGGACGATGAGTTTTGACAGTTTCTGTTTTTGGAAAGTAACATTGACTGATCAATAAAGAATTAAGTGTACTTACTATTTTTGTATTTGCAAGCAGCGTCTCCGAACTTTAGCACAGATATTATGTTTTTAACTTTTGGTTTGAGGAGTTTAGCACATAAATTGTGTAATTAATTTTTGGTTTGACAGGTAGCATCGTATGAATGAAGTCTCCTGATAGTTAGCATCGTATGAATGAAGTTTTCTGGTAATCGATGGAAATTATTCTTTCCACTTTCATCTTAAAAATATGAGCTCGATATTAATCTAAAAATAGAAAAAAACGTTAAAGAATGCTTTTTTGATTTGATTTGACACCAAATTCTAGGCGCAGCTGCGGAGAAATTCTCTGTCATGGCATACACAACTGTTGGAGGAATTGACCTTTGAGCTACAACTAATTGTTTAAGGAATTACTTACCTGAGTCCTGAAAACAGTAAAATTCCTTTACGTCTGTCCTTTATAACCCTGCAATCTGTGTTCTTCCACTAGTTAGGAATAGGCTTTATCTAGCTTGGAAAATAATAGCTGAATGTTCGTTGGGTATTCGGTAGAGCAAGGAAGCATTATTTGAATTCCATGGAAGAGAATTTCACAGAGGCGGAATACACTGACAGATATTGCCAATATCCTAATACATCCAGAAGATCCACCTCTGGGTTCTCGTCACGTTCTATAGCTCCAACACTAAGTCCTGTAAATTGTAGTAGCATCCAGCCATCTGAGCAGACTGCAGAAAGGACAGCAACTACATTGCAAGAGCCCTATAATCCACTCAACCCTCGGTCACAGAAGAGTATCAAAGCCAGGTCATCTCTAACAGCTTTGCAGCCTCTTTTAATCAAAAGGAGGTGTTTGGAGGAATGGCCTGAAGCGGGATCTGATGGCATTGGAGAATGGACATATTGTACAACACAGAGGGGTAAAAGTGATGCCGGCAAGCTATTAGATGGTCCAGATAGCAGAAATGAGTTGGTAGCACTTCATAGGAATGTTAAGCCAACAGAGTTAAAGCTAAAAAAAGATAAAATTGCATCCTTTGATAAGGAATGTTCAAGGGTTGCTGAGCACATCTATCTGGGCAATGATGAAGTTGCCAAAAACAGAGAGGTTCTCCGTCAAAATGGTATAACTCATGTGCTAAATTGTGTGGGTTTTGTATGTCTTGAGTATTTCAAAACAGATTTACAATACAAGACACTGTGGTTGCAAGACAGCCCCTTTGAAGATATAACAAGCATACTATATGATGTGTTTGATTACTTTGAGGAGGTACGAGAGCAAGGAGGGAGAGTGTTCGTGCATTGTTGCAGAGGAATTTCTCGATCAACCTCCCTGGTAATTGCATATCTCATGTGGAGAAAAGGTCAGAGCTTTGAAGACGCATTTCAGCATGTGAAAGCAGTTCGAGGTATCACAGATCCCAACATAGGCTTTGCTAGCCAGTTATTACAGTGCCAGAAGAGAGTACATGCTGCTCCATTGAGCCCAAATTCTATGCTAAGGATGTACAGGATGGCTCCTCATTCTTCATATGCTCCTCTACATTTGGTTCCAAAATCTGTCAGTCATCCTGGTCCAGATGCATTGGACTCTAGAGGTGCTTTCAATGTACAAATACCATCTACAATCTATGTCTGGATTGGAAACAGTTGCAACGCTTTCATGAAAAGGAAGGCAGAGGCTGCTGCTATGCAACTCGTAAGGTATGAGAGAGCTCAGGGTTCAATTGTTGTTATAAGTGAAGGGCATGAAGAGGATGAGTTCTTCGATATCCTTTCAAAAGCCCCTCATTTATTAGATGACCATGACACATCCGAGACTGAAACATCAGGAGATAACTTACAAGGATCTTGCTCGAAAAAAATTCGTGTTGATACAGCAAGAGCGAGGAGGGATAGAGTTGGCGTTGGAGACAAGAGGGTAGAATCATATAGTCTGGATTTTGAGACTTTTGCAAGAGCAATAGAACAAGGTGTTATGCCTCCATTTTCATTCTCAGTACCAGAAACCGAAACGCATCTTCCAGCAAGCGAAATTGAGTGGGATATAACGCGAGCCAAATTTGTTTCTGGTAGTGTGAAGGAGCTTGTTACATTGTCCAAAACAGCGAGTGACATGTTTACTTCAGAATTGGATGCACAAAATGAAGACAAAGCTGCTCGCATGGATATAGACCTTTTGTCCCCAGGTCCTGTAAAACCTTAATTTTCTTCTAATTGTTCTCCTGCCAATAATTTGATTATAGATTCGAAGTCTTTTTCATTTTTCCCTTTACTATATACTCTTTCATTTCCTTCGTCACCCAGTTGTTCTGTTCGGTCCCCATTTTTGTCATTTCAAATTTATGGGAACCCTCTGTCTGAACCATCAAACCTTCTTGAGATTATTAGAAAGTCGCTTAAGTTTCTTTCCGAAGAACCTCATTTGTTCCGGGTACAACACACAGAAAATTGTTTACCATCTCCTGAGATACCTGCATTACTCAAATTCAAGCAAAATACGAACAGAACCTTCGGTTCATTCTGGTATGTCTCTAGAAAAAGATGACCTCACTATTTAAATAGAGAGAATAAATATAAAAGTCCAGAAAACAATAACCCTGCTCAAAATTAAGATGTTTGGCATAATGAAAATTACAGGGCACGGAAGCAGTTTAAGAATTCAACCATATGGCAAGCAATTGTAATGTTATATTGAAATATAAAATAAAAAAATTATTTTCCAAGAGTGCATCCATTTTGAATCCGATTATAATTGTTAAAAAGTAATGCATTTTTTTTTACTAGTTCTCTGTAAAATTATTTTATACATGTTTAAAAAATCTTATGGTCAATCTGATGCTCATATATGGATGTCTCTTTTAAATATGTGAGGAGAAATTATGGGGAAAATAGTTAATATAAGATCTATATTTTGTTAATGATTAGAGATTTTTTTTTTTTAAAGTTATGGATTAATTGTAATTTTTTAATCTATTATTTTATAATGAAATATTATTTTGTTGCATGTAGTTAAGATATGAAGATGATAGATAAAATGGATGCATTAAAAGATCTCAAATGAAGTTTAAATAGTAAGAAAAATTCACATTCATACAATGTTTTTGGATGCATAGTTTTTTCAAAAGATAGATTTTTTTATAATTAAAATCAATTAGATTTAGAAAAATAAGTATATCATAATCATTTTTATGTCCTCTTTCTACTCTTTTTAGAATTCATGGTCAAACTATCAAAGAAAAACACACATTCCTTTAAAAATGAGGTTAAGTTTGTATGTTCCTTATAGATATATAATAAAAATCATAACATTTGTTTCCTTTATATAATAAGATGCCAATATTATTTCATATAAATATATCTATATATGTTATATACAAATGATATCATCTACAAATACCAAAATAATTATGATTATATCATTTTTTTTAGACTGCAAGAATCCGTCGAGTATTCGTGCCCCATTAAACTGTAGTGCACCTAGTAAACTTTTTTTATGTGACCGGTGGCATTGGTGCGACACGCCCTCTGGTACCATGGGTTTGGGGGGAGACTAGACCTCATGACCTCTTGCTTGCAATAGGATGCTTTAGGTAATTGAGCTAGGGCCCCCACCCCAATTATGATTATATCATATAAAGATTACAAATTAACTATTTTCTAAAAATTTATAATAATAAACACAAATTCCACTATGTAATAAGAGAAAGAAACAATGTCCAATAAGACAAAGATACCCACATTTCCTTAATATTTTATTATAGAATCAAATGCTTTATATTATATTTTAAAATTCAATTATTTTGAAACTCTTTTAAAGAGTGTTTAAATATGTAATTTACTAGTGATACTACATTCTTTTCTAAATTTTAGAAGTCTAAATTTTGCTATATGTTCAATTTCCTTAATATACATCATAACACATCTAGTGCAAACATACATGAAAACAAGTATACTCTATCAAGTTGAAAAAGTGTTCATCTAATCCACTTTAATAAAATTAGTTGACAATGGAATGGTCCAACAAAAAATTACATGTATAAGACATTTCCTTGTATTTATATTTGAGAATTCTTATTTAAAAGATTGAAAAACTATTAAATGATAATTTTAATTTGATTTTGATTAGTAGAATGTAATTTTGTTAAAAAGTCCTATCATCATATAATATATATGAATCAATTTCTTGAATTTTTGGGATAGGATTTAAAGAGGTTGAGAATATATATATATTTTTTGGATACAAGGAATCTAAAATGAAATAACTTAAGTTTAATGAGAATGGTACATTCTTTAAATAAATAAAAAGATTAGGATTAAAGGATGTTAAAATAAAAGATTATTTTTTCTATGCAATTGATCATCAAAACAATTAATGATAATGAAATCTAAAAAAATATGGTAAGAAATAACATTAGTCTTGTTATTCTAAAAGTAGATAAATAATTGAAAGAACTTCATTTACTTGAAAAATTTAGTACCAAATGTTGTAATTCTAATGGCTTTCTAGCATCTAGAGGGTTTGGGATCTAGTTAAGTTAGAATTTATGATGCATTCTTTAGATTTGATGGTTTAGTTTAGATCTCTTTCATGGAATTTGTAACAGAATATTAAACCATTTATAATTTTGAAAGTTTTTCATATTAAAATTTGGGTTTTTAAGGATGTTAATGAGCTTCAAGACATTTTTAACAAGGGTAGATTGAAGGCATAATTATTTTATAAAAAATTCTTATTTTTACTAGATTATCGTACGAGAATTTTTTTAGTGCTAGATAAAGTATTATTCAATGTAAAATTTTAAATTTTCCTATCATTTTTTGATTTAATAATTCAATTTTGGATAACTTTTGGTTGTTAGCTAGTTCAAATTTATTCAATGTTAATGTATATAAATTATATAGCATATTGATCAACACTTGAGATATGTTCAATTTTATCAAATGAAATATGAATACTAAAATTAAATAGTCATATTTTATTCTTTATACTTGATGGTTAAGATATGTTAAACCTAAATGGTCTTGGCTTATGTTTAAGATATCTTGACCAACAAGTATTAAGAATAAAACATGATGTTCTTGGTATGAATTTTTAGTTTGATTTTTTCTCCTTATTTTTGTAGTATATGTAATATACTAAGACTAACGAGCATTATTATACTAGGATCTTATTCTAGAGGTAATCTTTAAACATAACTTATATAACCAAAATGCCTCCTTATAATTTTTGGATCTCAAAAATATAGGCACTCAATCCTAAAATGTAACATCTTAGGTCAACCTAAAGGAAGGCATAAATAAGAAAAGTATTCATTCATGATAAGAATAATGTATTAATGGGCCAATTAATGAGAGTGGATGAAATATCCTTCTACTATAGGATCTAAAAGGCCAAGGATTTTGTTTAAGTCTCTACATAAGAGGTGAAAAACTATGATCAACATCTTTATCAACTATATTCAAGGCATTACAAATTCTAAAATACTTCACTAAGGTTTTCCAATATTGGTGGCTAAAAATTATGTGAAAACCTCCATTAAATAGAAATTCTAGAAATTATTGTATATGAATCAAATGATGGAAGTATTACTATATCCTTTCAGGTGAATCTGATTATCCTTTCATAAGCATACAAGGTGGTATCATGCATAATATTATTATAAAGGAAAAAAGAAAGATAATCAGTGCACTTTTAGTGGAAGTGTTAGGCTTAGAAACAATCCCAACAAGAACAAGAACCCATCTCATAAAATATGGGTACTCATTTTTTAACAAGATCCTGAACCTAAACATACTGATTTAAGAATGGGTACACATTTCATAAAACTATTAACTTTTTCACTAACCACAAGTTTCTTTTGACCTATGTTCATACGACAAGAATGGTTGATGAACATCCTTCAAAATGGGTACTTGCATACGAAAATCTCACCAAACCCTATTTTTCACCTCCTCCCTCCATAATAAGCTTTGATACATTTCTAGGTAGGTAATAATTGAAATCATGAAGTTTCCACAGTCCCTGACAATATTGAATAAGATTTCTAGATTAAAACTATGTTGTAATTTTTACATCAATGTTTTGGATCATACTCCATGATCCATCATCAGGATGCAATCCAGATAGAGAGAAGAGTATGATCTGAAATTTTGATGTAAAACTTACAACATAGTTTTAATCCAAAAATCTTATTCAATAGATAATTATTGTTTATCTTTTTTCTAATTATTTTCAATTTCTAGGGTTTAGGGTTAACTCGTGAGTAAATAAGTGTGTTTGATACTAAGAATTTTAAAGTTATATTATCATAGTAGCACATCATTATGTATGATATAAAAAAGCTCTTAATTTTAATTAAAGTAATTTTAATCTTATAGCATTCATTCTATAATCATACTCACCCTAGTTGAGGTTAGCATATCAAAAAAATTGTAATGTTCCTAACATAAGTTATGTGGTTATCTCACATTTTGAAGGAATGAGAGGATTATGTTGCCCCTTTGATGCATTCCCTATTAAAACGAGGACCCCCTTTTTCATTGATTTTTTTTTTACTTTTTCTAGTCTTGTACTTGATTTTAGTTGTTGGGATTATATTTTCCCCTAAGAGGGTTTAAAGGTCTTATAAATTTCTCAGAAGTCAAATAAGGGTTTTGATCATTAAATTTTTTGGTCATTTGGGTAAGTTATAGGTCATTTTTTCATCTATTGAGGAGTTGTAGAGTTTATAGGTTCATCTGAATAGGTCATCTTTCCCCATAATATCCTCAATCATGTAAAATTCAACAACATTTTCAAATTCATACAAGTTATGGTTTATTTCAGAAATTGAATTCTCATAAGAATATATTCTCAACCATTCAACTTTTCCACAATGGCCATACTATTATCAAAATTTTACATCTACTCAAATCTATAGGTAATTTAGTTTGAGTGACCACCACCGTATTAAGTAAAGGGTGCATTAATGGAAAAGGTTGATAGGAGTATATATTGTTGGATTGGATGTTTTATGCTCATTTTAATGAATTGCAAGCCTTGTTTGAGCTTTAGACCAAATTTCCATAGCTTTTGGAGTGTGCTTGCTATTGAAGTGATCATTTAGTTGATTGTATAATTCTTTGTCACCTTTTAGTATGTACCTTTCTTCTTCTTGGATTTTTTTTATTTGTTTGTAGGGAAACAATAACATGAAATGTTAATTTCAAAATTGAGGTTTGGTTAGTATTCAAATGCATTTAAATTTCAAGGTTTTCAATTAATGTCAATCATGAGTGTGCAATAATTGAAGTTTGAAATGTTAATGTCGGCTTAGGGATGAATTATACTTAAATTGGATATAAAATTAGTTGTTGAATCAATAAACAATTTCCCTAGGTCCATTTCATAGATGATGCCCTAACCTTATACTCCTCCACAATAGACCGAAGTGAGTTTCTAATTAAGGTTTGTGAAAATTATTTAAGTGTAATGGCTTTTTTTGAGTATTTTTTTGTTTACATTAGGCCCTAGTTTTTGAAGATCGATATTCAAGTTTTATGTCCGATGAGCTCAAGTTGAAGATATTAAAAGTGTCATGCAGAACTATATATGTGAACTAAACTTTATCCTTGTCTACATCATTTTCCCGCAAGTCTTTTTGACATCTTTTTTTTTTGCAAAAGATGCTCAAGCCCTTGCAAAATTCATATATCATTTACCATAGTGTTTATTATGAAAATACAATGCTCATTGACACCTATCCATCTTCCACTTAAAGTTCCATACCATTCAAATTTCCACCCCATTAATCCATTTCCTAAATTTCATTTAATAAAGAGTTCCAGAGTTTCATCCATCATTGGCATTTATCAGTATACTATTAAGTTCCCCACAACATCCTCTACCATTCATATTTTTCCACAATTCCCTATTATCCAGACACTCTACCTTACATTCATCCATAGTGCAGAAATTTTAGGTTCATCAATCCATCTTCCTTTTTCATGTAATATCCATATGTTGTCAAACTATCATAGCTACTCACTAGTGTGGGATTTCGACCATGAATGGTATTTGTTCTTCTCTTTTGGTATTTTCCATAAAGAAATTAACCGCTCGATTTTCAACACATTAAAAGTCTTAAAAATAGTATTATATACATGCACTAGGATTCTCTATAAGGTCATATACCTATTGAATCTCTGCAATAAGTTGAAAGGTAAAATATATGTAGTAGATATGATTTTAAAGGTTGTTCTAGTTGTTAATCTTTGCATATCCACATATCTATGATTTCTCTACACGTCTTGTTACCCGAAATTCTCTGCAACAGTTTAGTATGCAATAAAAATGATTATTTTGAGTGAAATTTGGATGAATTTTGAAAATTTAAACATGTAGATTTAGATTGAGTTCAAATGCATATTCTTTCCCTTATGACATATGGATGATTATTAAAATCTTACATAAGATTTAATTTTTTGTCTTAAGAGAAATTTATGTAGTATTTATTAAGATTATTTTATGTGGATCTAAGGTTAGAAGAGATGAAGTATCAATTCATAAAGGTTTTAGGGAAAAACTAGGAATTGAAATTTGTGGTAGACATCTATGGTGGATATGTTAACATGGAGAAATTTAGAGAAATAAATGTTTGGCAATAATCCCACATCACATGCAAGAAATCTAGTTGATAATGGGATTGCCCTAGTAGTTGACTTCACAACTTCAATCTAGTGTCTTGATCTAATAATGAAATGTAGAGAACATTAATTTTTTAATTCTAGAAAGATAATTTATCTAGATGACAGAGTATTGGTTGATTTATCAAGTGCTGCAATAAAAAAAAGGATTTACTCATTCCACTAGGACAAAACTAAGAAAAGATCAAGCAAAGCATATATATGACCAAAGATCTAAGAGATGTTAAAATATTATTAATTAGTGATTTAGTTACTCTCTTGAGCAAAGTTATGGGTTTAGGATTAGCTCCGAATTTCGAGGGTTGTATGTTCTACTTTGTGGAAGAAATACTTAGAAGGCCTAAAAATATTTAATAGGCACAATTCATTAGTGACAATATTCATCACCAGTTGCAATGAGAAAAAAAAAGTATTTTTACTTTGTCAAAATTGTGAAACAAAAAACTAACTTTTTGTATGGGTCGAGTAAAATTTGAATTTGGTTTGGTAATACCATAAAAAAATAGATATCCATTAATAACAGACATCCATTTCCAAAAATTATTTTTTGTCAACATTATGTATTCAAAAAGAATATCCATTTCGAAAAGCAGAACGAATACCTTTTTTTAATAAGTATTTTAATTAATTTTATAAAGCAAAACGAATATCCATTTTGAAAAGTCCAAAAAGGCACACTTCAGTAAAATGGACATAACTTTTGCATTACTTATCAAAATTTTGATTTTTTATAGGCATTGGAAAGGAGATTCAGAGATCTACACAATGGATAAGATTACTATGATATATTGAGCATAAAATGTTAATTATGATCATTTTAAGTTCTTGCTTAATTTTTAAAATTTTAAATGCTCATATTTCTTGCATACAATGTCTTTTCTCATGTATTTTTTGCAATAATCATCCTAAATGATTTGAAACATTAAATAAGTAATAAATAATGAAACATTTATATTTTTTACTAAGGAGAGTGAAAAAATTGCATAAATCATCATAGAAGGCCTCCTTGTTGTCTTTGATCCTATGTGCACCTTTTCCCAAGTTGAACTAGGGGAACATATCTCTTTCTCCCTTTCTCCCTCTATCTATTTAAATAGCTATCTATCCCTCTCTCCCTCTCTCCTTCATTCACCATCTCTACCTATCTCTCCACTTTTCCCTTAATCTACCTCTATCTATTTATGTCCTCTCTCTCTCTCTCTCCCTCTCTACCTAGCTCTCTCCATTTTTCTTCCCCTCTATCTTTCCTACGTTATATATATCTCTACATATCTCTACCTCTTTCTATCTCTATCTCTATCTCTCATTATCTCTCTCTATATGTATCACTCCCTCTTTCTATATCACTCTACTCTCTCTCTATTTTTCTCCTCCCTCTCCCTCTTCGTCTCTCTATCTATTTATATAATATCCCTCTTCATCAAGGGGTAAGTGCAAAAAGATGGGGGGCCAAAAAATGGGTCTTAAGTAGCCACATTTGTTTTGAAATAAAAAAATACTTACCTTGGATGAGAAATCGAGGATAGTTATGCTCAAAAAATTTAGATGCAACAAAGAACAAGGATCGTAGTGCTCTAAGTCTTCTTTCTAACCTACTATTTTTTATTGAAAATGGTATAGATTAAGGAGTTAAAAAGAGGGAGCCGCAAAAATTGGTGTTGTTTGTTTGAAACAAATATAACATAGTGACTTTTGTGGCTCCCTCAAATGGTTAATTTTTTTTTGGTATTTTTAAAATTTCTTCGGTGAGAAATTAGCTAACAACACATAGTTTATGCTCAAATTTTCTAGTAATTTTTTAATGAATATTTGATTTTTTACTAATTTTCAAGGTGGAAACATCCTAAAAAATAGAATTTTGGCCATACTACCCCTACAAATTTTGAAAACTAATTGAATATATTTTTTTTTTTGAATATGTAGAATGGAGTCTAGTTTCTAAAAAAGTAATTTATTTGAAATTTCAATGAAAGTTTAATTTATAAAGAAAAAAAAACCAAAAAGTGGTTTATTTCAAAAAAAGGACACAAGAAAAATAAATTAAAGATCAAAGGCTTAAAATTATCCAAATGTGAAAAAAAAATTGTTAGATAGCTAAGAGAGAGCCTAACGTTACCCATGTGTTTGATTAACTCAACCTTGAAACACATGCAAACTTTATGGTTAGCATGAATGAGATTATGTGAAATTTTGTAGAATATGAAAAAACATGTCTTTGGACATTGGGAAGGCCTCCAAGCCTTTGGGGTTGGAAATCCAAAACAAATCCAAGACAAATGCTTTGGGATTCCCAAAGCAAAAAAAATTGAGTGCGTTATAATGTGTTCACGTTAGTTGAATGCATTGACAAAATGCGAGCGCGTTGCATTTTGGTTTACATTGAATATTTTTTTCTTCTCTTTTTCCCTCTTTCTTCTTGTTATCTTTTAGGGAAGATATATACATGAAATAAGCATAAGTATAAGTTGACATTTACATATGGACATTTGCTTTCTGCTTATACTTTTAAGTTATATTTCATGTATAGTTTCAAGATGTTTGAGAGTGGTTTCGGATCTCTAGGATTTATAATGCAAATTCTAGTTTTTGGAAGATCTTACAAATTTCAGACTTAGTCAAATTTCAGTAATCA
>VDFB02000015.1:143217802-143248660 GCA_007258455.2 Sequoia sempervirens
TTTGTTCCATCAATTTTGGGTAAAAAAAAAGTTGTCAGCCACATACCCTACACATACCCATCATGTCACCACTTTTTGGCCCATCACGATCCTGCACATACCCTAACCTAAATCCTCAACCCTAAACCAATACCCTGAACCCTAAACCAATATCCTTTACTCTATACACTTAACCCTATACCTTCAACCTTAAACACTATCCATGAAACCTCAACCCTATACCTTAGAACCTCAACCCTAAACCCTACATTCAACCTTGTACCCTACACCGTAATCCCTAAACCTAATACCATCAACCCTATAACTTATATCCTAAATCCTAATCCCTATGCCTTATGCACTTAACCCTATGCCCTTGAAACCCTTAACACTATCCCTCAACCCTCAACCCTATACCTTAAACCATAAACTCTACACCCTCAACCCTCATCCCTATACCTCAAGCTTATACTCTAAACTATGAACATTATCCCTCAACCCTCAACCCTATACTTAAACCATAAACCCTAAACCCTAAAATTTCAACCCTAAACCTAATACCCTCAACCCTATATCTAATATTCTAAACCCTAATCCCTATACCCTATACACCTAACCTTATACCCTCAACCCCAAACATTATCCCTCAACCCTCAACCCTATACCTTAAACCCTAAACCCTATACCTTCAACCATCATCCCTATACCCTATACTCTCAACCTTATAACCTAAACCTTAAATTTTTTCCCTCAACCATATACTTAAACTCTAAACCCTACATTCAACCTTGTAACCTAAACTCTAAACCCTAAACCCTCAATCCTAAACCCAATACCCTTAACCCTATAACCAATATTCTAAACCCTAATCTCTATACCCTATACCTTAAACCCTAAACTCTATACCCTCAACCCTCATCCCTATATCTTATGCCCTAAACCCTAAACATTATCCCTCAACCATATACTTAAACAATAAACCCTACACTCCTAACCCTTAACCCTATACCTTATACCTTAAACCCTATACACAACATCCTAAACCCTAATCCCTATAACCTATACAATTAAAATTATACCCTCAACCCCCAACCCTCAACCTTTTATTTAAACCCTAAACCCCATTCAACCTTATACCATAAACCCTCAACCCTAAACCCAATACCCTCAACCCTATACCTAATATCCTAAATTGTAATCCATATAACCTATACACTTAACCTTATACCCTCAACCTTCAGCCCTATACCTTAAACCCTAAAGCCTAAATGCTAAACCCTAAAACCTAAATCTCCATCCCTCATACCTATACCTTATGCCATCAACTTTATAACTAATATCCTAAACCCTAATCCCTATATCATATACACTTAACCCTATAACCTCAACCCTATAACTTAAACACTAAACATTACAGCCTAATCCCTCATAGGGGGAGAGAGAAATATGGGGGAGGGAGGGATTGGGGGGAGGGAGGGATTGGGGGAGAGAGAAAGAGAGGGATGGAGAGAATGGGGAGATAAATATAAGTAGAGAGGGAAGGGGAGGTAGAGAGAGAGGATATATAAATAGTAGATAAGGAGGGAGGGAGGGAGAGTCATGGAGGGAGAGAGAGAGGTGAGAGAGGTGAGATAGAGAGAAATAATGAGAGTGTGGTAGGGAGTTATGGAGGGAAAGGTAGGTAGAGGGAGATAGGTGAGATAAAGAGAAATAGAGAGAGATAGAGATATAGGGTAGGAGGGAGGGTTGGACTGAGAGAGGAGGAAGGGAGAGGTAAAGAGGGATAGGTGAGATAAATATAAGTAGAGAGAGAATGGTAAGATATAGAGGAGGGATTTACATAAAGGGAAAGAGATAATGGTGAGATAGAGAGGATAGAGTGAGAGAGAGAGGGTGAGGGAGGAGGGAGAGAGAGTGAGAGAGAGAGGTAAAGGGAGGGATATGAGAGATAAAGAGTAGATATGGAGAAAATTAGGGAGGGATACATAGGTGAGATAGAGAGATTGATGGAGGGAGAGGTAGATAGAGAGAGGGTGAGGAAAGATATAGATAATTATAGAGTGAAGGAGAGGTAGAGAGAGAAGTAGAGAGGGAATGATGGAGGTAGGGATAGAAGCAAGATAGAGATGTGTAGAGAGAGTAGCTTGGAGTGATGGATGGAGAGGTAGGTAGAGAGGGATTAGGGAGATGCAGAGTAGAGAGGGAAGGAGAGGGAGAGGTATATATGGAGAGAGTGGGAGGTGAGAAAGAGGTGAGATAGAGAGCAATAGAGAGAGAGTGGTAGGAAATTATAGATGGAGAGGTACGTAGAGAGGGAGAAGGGAGATATAGCTTAGAGAGGGAGAGGGATGCAGTGAGGGAGAGAGAGGTGAGATAGAGAGAAATAGAAAGTGATGGATGGAGAGGTATGTAGAGAGAGGGAGAGAGGAGATAGAGATAAGTAGAGAGGGAAGGAGAGAGAGAGAGAGGAGAGATAGAGACAAGTAGAGAGGAAATGAGGGAGGGAGGGAGAGAAAGGTGAGATAGATATATGTGTAGAGAGAGAGAGTGGTAGGGTGTGATGGATGGAGAGGTAGGTAGAGAAAGGGATTGGGAGATGGAGAGTAGATAGGGAAGGAGGGAGGGAGAGAGAGAGAGAGAGAGAGAGAGAGAGAGAGAGAGAGAGAGAGAGAGAGAGAGAGAGGTGGGTAGAGAGATGGAGAGGGGAGATAGAGATAAGTAGAGAGGGAAGGAGGGAGGGAGAGATGGATAAAGATAGAGGGAGAGAGGAGATAAAGATAATTAAAGAGGGAAGTAGAGAGGAAATGGGGGAGGGAGGGAGAGAAATGAGATAGAGAGGTGTAGAGAGAGTGGTAAGGAGTGATGGATGGAGTGGTAGGTAGAGATGGATTAGGGAGATAGAGAGTAGAGAGGGAAGGAGAGGGAGAGGTATGTATGGAGAGAGTGGGAGGTGAGAGATAGGTGAGATAGAGAGTAATAGAAAGAGGTAGGTAGAGAGGGAGAAGGGAGATATAGAGTAGTGAGGTAGGGATAGGTAGTGAGGGGGAGAGAGGTGAGATAAAGAGAAATAGAGAGTGATGGAGGGAGAGGCAGGTAGAGAGAGGGAGAGGAGATAAAGATAAGTAGAGATGGAAGGAGAGGTAGAGAGAGGAGAGATAGAGAGAAGTAGAGAGGGAATGAGGGAGGGAGAGGTAGGGAGGGAGAGAAAGGTGAGATAGAGAGTTGAAGAGAGAGAGTGGTAGAGCATTATGGATGCAAAGGTAAGTAGAGAGAGGGATTTGGAGATAGAGAGTAGATAGAGAAGAGAGGGAGAGAGAAGTATGGAGGGAGAGAGAGAGAGAGGTGAGATAGAGAGAAATAGAGAGAGTGGTAGGGAGTGATGGAGGGAGAGGTAGGTAGAGAGAGGGAGAGGGGAGATAGAGAGAAGTGGAGAGGGAAGGACGGAGGGAGATTGAGAGGAATAGAGAGAGAGAGAGAGAGAGAGAGAGAGAGAGTTCTTGATCTCAAGGGAGAGATAGTTAGATAAAGGGATGGAGATAGTGACAGAGAGGCCTAGAGTGCAAGGGATTAAAAATGAGTGAGATATAGAGAGAAATAATACAACTTGTTGTTTACTAAAATTTGACCTCCTAATTACTGAAATTTTACATGGTGATTCCTAAAATTTGACTAAGTCTAAAAATTTGTAAGATCTTCCAAAAACTAGAATTTGCATTATAACTCCTAGAGATCTGAAACCATTCTGAAACATCCTAAAACTATCTACATGAAATATAACTTAAAGTATAAGAAAGTAAATTTCCATATGTAAATGTCAACTTATACTTATGCTTATTTAATGTATATATTTTCCCTTAAAGATAACAAGAAGAAAGAGGAAAAAAGAGAAAAAAAAAATTAATGTAGATCAAAATGTGAGTGCAGTACACACTCACGTTTTGTCAATGCATTCAACTAACACAAACACATTATAACGCACTCAATTTTTTTCTTGTTTTGGGAATCCTAAAGCCTTTGGCTTGGATTTTCTTTGAATTTCCAACCCAAAGGCTTGGAGGGCCTTCCCAACGTCCAAAGACATGTTTTTGCATATTCTACAAAATTTCACATAATCTCATTCATGCTAACCATAAAGTTTGCATGTATTTCAAGGTTGAGTAAATCAAACACATGGGTAACATTAGGCTCTCTCTTAGCTATCTAACAATATATTTTTTTTCACATTTGGATAATTTTAAGCCTTTGATCTTTAATTTATTTTTCTTGTTTCCTTTTTTGGAATAAACCACTTTTTGGTATTTTTTTCTTTATAAATTAAACATTCATTGAAATTTCAAATAAATTAATTTTTTAGAAACTAGACTCCACTCTACATATTAAAAATAAATAAATTATTTTCAATTAGTTTTCAAAATTTGTAGGGATAGCATGGCCAAAATTCTATTTTTTAGGATGTTTCCACTGTGAAAATTAGTAAAAAATCAAATATTCATTAAAATTTATTAGAAAATTTTAGCATAAACTATATGTTGTTAGCTACTTTCTCACCGAAGAAATTTTTAAAATACCAAAATAAATTAACCTTTTGAGGGAGCCACAAAAGTCGCTATGTTATAGTTTTTTCATAAAAACAACACCAATTTTTGTGGCTTCCTCTTTTTAACCCCTTAATCTATACCATTTTCAATAAAAATTAGTAGTTTAGAAAGAAGACTTAGAGCACTATGATCCTTTTTTTTGTTGCATCTAAATTTTTTTAGCGTAATTATCCTTGATTTCTCATCCAAGGTAAGTATTTTTTTATTTCAAAACAAATGTGGCCACTTAAGACCCTTTTTTGGCCCCCCATCTTTTTGCACTTACCCCTTGATGAAGAGGGATATTATATAAATAGATAGATTGGCGAAGAGGGAGAGGGAGGAGAGAAATAGAGAGGGAGTAGAGTGATATAGAAAGATGGAGTGATACATATATAGGGAGACAATGAGAGATAGAGATATAGATAGAAAGAGGTAGAGAAATGTAGAGATATATATAACATAGGAAAGATAGAAAGGAAAAAAATTGGAGAGAGCTAGGTAGAAAGGGAGAGAGAGAGAGAGGACATAAATAGATAGAGCTAGAGTAAGGGAAAAGTGGAGAGATAGGTAGAGATGGTGAATGAAGGAGAGATGGAGAGAGGGATAGATAACTATTTAAATAGATAGAGGGAGAGAGGGAGAGAAAGATGTGTTCTTCTAGTTCAACTTGGGAAAAGGCACACATAGGATCAAAGACAACAAGGAGGCCTTATATAAGGATTTATGCAATTTTTTTACTCTCCTCAGTAAAAAATATAAATGTTTCATTATTTATTACTTATTTAATGTTTCAAATCATTTAGGATGATTATTGCAAAAAATGTACATGAGAAAAGACTTTGTATGCTAGAAATATGAGCTTTTAAAATTTTAAAAATTAAGCAAGAACTTAAAATGATCATAATTAACATTTTATGCTCAATATATCATAGTAATCTTATCCATTGTGTAGATCTCTGAATCTCCTTTCCAACGCCTATAAACAATCAAAATTTTGATAAGTAATGCAAAAGTTATGTCCATTTTACTGAAGTGTGTCGTTTTGGACTTTTCAAAATAGATATTCATTTTGCTTTATAAAATTAATTAAAATACTTATTAATAAAAGATATCCGTTCTACTTTTCAAAATGGATATTCCTTTTGAATACATAACGTTGACAAAAAATAATTTTGGGAAATGGATGTCTGTTATTAACGAATATTTGTTTTTTTATGGTATTACTAAACCAAATTCAAATTTTACTCAATCCATACAGAAAGTTAGTTTTTTGTTTCACAATTTTGGCAAAGTAAAAACACATTTTTTTTCCTCATTGCAACTGGTGATGAATATTGCCACTAATGAATTATGCCTATTAAATATTTTTAGGTCTTCTAAGTATTTCTTCCACAAAGTAGAACATCCAACCCTCAAAATTTGAAGCTAATCCTAAACCCATAAGTCTACTCAAGAGAGTAACTAAATCACTAATTAATAATATTTAAACATCTCTTAGATCTTTGGTCATATATATGTTTTGCTTGATCTTTTCTTAGTTTTGTCCTAGTGGAATGAGTAAATATTTTTTTTATTGCAGCACTTGATAAATCAGCCAATACTCTATCATCTGGATAAATTATCTTTCTAGAATAAAAAAATTAATGTTATCTACATTTCATTATTAGATCAAGACACTAAATTGAAGTTGTGAAGTCAACTCCTAGGGCAATCACATTATCAACTAGATTTCTTGCATGTGATGTGGGATTACTGCCAAAAATTTATTTCTCTAAAGTTCTCCATGTTAACATGTCCACCATAGATGTCTACCAAAAATTTCTATTCCTGGTTTTTCCCTAAAACCTTTATGAATTGATACTTATCTCTTCTAACCTTAGATCCACATAAAATAATCTTAATAAATACTACATAAATTTCTCTTAAAAAAAACATTAAATCTTATCTAAGATTTTAATAATCATCCATATGTCATAAGGGAAATAATATCCATTTGAACTCAATCTTAATCTACATGTTTAAATTTCCAAAATTCATCCAAATTTCACTCAAAATAATCATTTTTATCACATACTAAACTGTTGCAGAGAATTTCGAGTAACAAGACATGTAGACAAATCATAGATATGTGGATATGTAAAGATTAACAACTAGAAAAACCTTTAAAATCATATCTGCTACATATATTTTACCTTTCATAGAGATTCAATAGGTATATGACCTTATAGAGAATCCTAGTGCATGTGAATAATACTATTTTTAAGACTTTTAATGTGTGGAATATTGAGCGGTTAATTTCTCTATGGAAAATACCAAAAGAGAAGAAAAAATACCATTCATGGTCGAAATCCCACACTAGTGAGCAGTTATGATAGTTTGGACACCATATGGATATTACATGAAAAAGGAAGATGGATTGATGAACCTTAAATTTCTGCACTATGTGCAAGGTAGAGTGCCTAGATAATAGGGAATTGTGGAAAAACATGAAAGGTAGAGGATGTTGTGGGGAACTTAATGGTATACTAGTAAATGCCAATGATTAATGAAACTCTATAACTCTTTATTAAATGAAATTTAGGAAATGGATAAATGGGGTGGAAATTTGAATGGTACGAAACTTTAAGTGGAAGATTGATAGGTGTCAATGAGCATTTGATTTTCATAATAAACACTTTGGTAAATGATTTATGACTTTTGCAAAGGCCGAAGAATCTTTTGTAAGAATCTTTTGAAAAAAATTAGATGTCAAAAAGGCTTGCGGGAAAATGATGTAGACAAGGATAAAGTTTAGTTCACATATATAATTCTGCATGACACTTTTAATATCTTCAACTTGAGCTCATCGGATATAAAACTTGAATATCGATCTTCAAAAACTAGGGCCTAATGTACACAACAAAATACTCTAAAAAAGCCATTACACTTAAATAATTTTCACAAAACTTACTTAGAAACTCACTTTGGTCTATTGTGGAGGAGTATAAGGTTATGGCATCATCTATGAAATGGACCTAGGGAAAGTGTTTAATGATTCAACATCTAATTTTATATCCAATTTAAGTATAATTCATCCCTAAGCTGACATTAACATTTCAAACTTCAATTATTTCACACTCATGATTGGCATTAATTCAAAACGTTGAAATTTAAATGCATTTGAATCATAACCAAACCTCAATTTTGAAATTATCATTTCATGTTACCGTTTCCCTGCAAACAAATAAAAAAAAGCCAAGAAGAAGAAAGGTACATGCTAAAAGGTGACAAAGAATTATACAATCAACTAAATGATTACTTTAATAGCAAGCACACTCCAAAAGCCATGGAAACTTGGTCGAAAGCTCAAACAAGGCTTGCAATTCATTAAAATGAGCATAAAACACCCAATCTAACAATATATACTCCTATCAACCTTTTCCATTAATGCACCCTTTACTTAATACAGTGGTTGTCACTCAAACTAAATTACCTATGGATTTTAGTAGATGTAAAATTTTGATAATAGTATGGCCATTGTGGAAAAGTTGAATGGTTAAGAATATATTCTTATGAGAATTGAATTTCTGCAATAAACCATAAGTTGTATGGATTTGAAAATGTTGAGGAATTTTAGATGATTGAGGATATTATGGGGAAAGAAGACCTATTCAAATGAACCTATAAACTATACAACTCCTCAATAGGTGAAAAAATGACCTATAACTTCCCCAAATGACCAAAAAATTTAATGATCAAAACCCTTATTTGATTTATGAGAAATTTATAAGACCTTCAAACCCTCTTAGGGGAAAATACAATCTCAACAACTAAAATCAAGTACAAGACCAAAAAAAGTAAAAGAAAAAATCAATGCAAAAGGGGGTCCTCGTTTTAATAGGGAATGCATCAAAGGGGCAACATAATCCTCTTATTCTTTCAAAATGTGAGATAACCATATAACTTATCTTAGGAAGATTACAAATTTTTTGATATGCTAACCTCAAATAGGGTGAGTATGATTATAGAATGAGCACTATAAGATTAAAATTACTTTAATTAAAATTAAGAGATTTTTTATATCATACATAATGATGTGCTACTATGATAATATGCCTTTAAAATGCTTAGTATCAAGAACACTTATTTACTCATGAGTTAAACCTAAACCCTAGAAATTGAAAAGAATTAGAAAAAAGATAAACAATTATTACCTATTGAATAATATTTCTGGATTAAAACTGTGTTGTAAGTTTTACATCAACATTTTAGATCATACTTTCTCCCTATCTACATTGCATCTTGATGATGAATCATGGAGTGTGATATGAATCGTTGATGTTAAAATTACAACATAGTTTTAATCTATAAATCTTATTCAATATTGTCAGGGACTATGGAAACTTCATGATTTCAATTATTACCTTCCTAGAAATGTAGCAAAGCCTATTATGGAGGGAGGAGGTGAAAAATAGGGTTTAGTGAGATTTTCATATACAAGTACCCATTCTAAAGGACGCTCATCAATCATTCTTGTCGTATGAACATTGGTCAAAATAAACTTGTGGTTAGTAATTTAATATTTTTATGAAATGTGTACCCATTCTTAAACCAGTATGTTTAGGTTTAGGATCTTGTTCAAAAATGAGTACCCATATTTTATGAGAGAGGTTCTTCTTCTTGCTGGGATTGTTTCTAAGCCTAAAACTTCCACTAAAAGTGCACTCATTATCTTGTTTTATGCATTTATAATAATATTATGCATGATACCACCTTGTATGTGTATGAAAGGATAATCAAATTCACCTGAAATGATATAGTAATACTTCCATCATTTGATTCATATACAATAATTTCTAGAATTTCTATTTAATTGAGGTTTTTATAGAATTTTTAGCCACCAATATTGGAAAACCTTAGTGAAGTATTTTAGAGTTTATAATGCCTTGGATGTAGTTGATAAAGATGTTGATCATAGTTTTTCACCTCTTATATAGAGACTTAAACAAAATCCTTGGCCTTTTAGATCCTATAGTAGAAGAATATTTCATCCACTCTCATTAATTGGCCCATTAATACACTATTCTTATCATGAATGAATACTTTTCTTATTTAGGTCTTCCTTGAGGTTGACCTAAGATGTTACATTTTAGGATTGAGTGCCTATATTTTTGAGATCTAAAAATTATAAGGAAGCATTTTGGTTATATAAGTTATGTTTAAGGATTACCTCTAGAATAAGATCCTTGTAAAAAATGCTCGTTGGTCTCAGTATATTACATATACTGCAAAAATAAGGAGAAAAAATCAAACTAAAAAATCATACCAAGAACATCATGTTTTATTCTCGATGCTTGTTGGTCAATATATCTTAAACATAAGCTAAGACCATTTAGGTTTAAGATATCTTGACCATCAAGTATAAAGAATAAAATATGACTTTAATTTTAGTATTCATATTTCATTTGATAAAATTGAACATATCTCAAGTGTTGATTAATATGCTATATAATTTATATACATTAACATTGAATAAATTTGAACCATCTAACAACCAAAGTTATCCAAAATTGAATTATTAAATCAAAAAATGATAGGAAAATTTAAATTTTCACATTGAATAATACTTTATCTAGCACTAAAAAATTTCTCCTACGATAATCTAGTAAAAAGAAGTATTTTTTAAACTTTTTTTACGCCTTCAATCTGCCCTTGTCAAAAATGTCTTGAAGCTCATTAACATCATTAAAAACCTAGAATATTTATATGACAAGGTTTCAAAATTATAAATGGTTTAATATTCTATTACAAATTCCATGAAAGAGATCTAAACTAAACCATCAAATCTCAAGAATGCATCATAAATTCTAATAAGCTGCTTAACTAGATCCCAAACCCTCTAGATGCTAGAAAATCATTAGAATTACAGGATTTGGTACTAAATTTTTCAAGTAAATGAAGTTCTTTCAATTATTTATCTACTTTTAGAACAACAAGACTAATGCTATTTCTTACCATATTTTTTTAGGTTTCATTATCATTAATTGTTTTGATGATCAATTTCATAGAAAAAATAATCTTTCATTTTAACATCCTTTAATCCTAATCTTTTTATTTATTTATTAAAAGAATGTACCATTCTCATTAAACTTAAGATATTTCATTTTATATTCCTTGAAAAAAATATATTCTCAACCTCTTTCAATCCTATCCCAAAACATATATACGATGATAGGACTTTTTAACAAAATTACAAAATTACATTCTACTAATCATAAACAAATTAAAATTATCATTTAATGTTATTTCAATCTTTTAAATAATAATTCTCAAATATAAATAGAAGGAAATGTCTTAATACATGTAATTTTTTGTTGGACCATCCCATTGTCAACTAATTCTATTAAAGTGGATTGGATGAACACTTTTTCAGCTTAATAGAGTATACTTGTTTTCATGTATGTTTGCACTAGGTGTGTTATGATGTATATTAAGGAAATTGAACATATAGCAAAATTTAGACTTCTAAAATTTAGAAAAGAATGTAGTATCACTAATAAATTATATATTTAAACACTCTTTAAAAGAGTTTCAAAATAATTGAATTTTAAAATATAATATATAAAGCATTTGATGCTATAATAAAAATATTAAGAAAAAGTGGGTATCTTTGTCTTATTGGACATTGTTTCTTTCTCTTATTACATAGCGGAATTTGTGTTTATTATTATAAATTTTTAGAAAATAGTTAATTTGTAATCTTTATATGATATAATCATAATTGGGGCGAGGGGCCTAGCTCGATTGCCTAAAGCATCCTGTTGGAGGCAAGGGGTCACAAGGTCTAGTCTCCCCCCAAACCCATGGTATCGGAGGGCGTTTCGCGCTAATGTCACCGGTCACATGAAAAAAGTTTACTAGGTGCATTGTAGTTTATAGGGGGACAAATACTCGACGGATTCCTACAGTCTAAAAATATATGATATAATCATAATTATTTTGGTATTTGTAGATGATATCATTTGTATATAATATATATAGATATATTTGTATGAAATAATACTGGCATCTTATTATATAAAGGAAACAAATGTTATGATTTTTATTATATATCTATAAGGAACATATAAACTTAACCTCATTTTTAAAGGAATGTGTGTTTTTCTTTGATAGTTTGACCATGAATTCTAAAAAGAGTAGAAAGATGACATAAAAATGATTATGATATACTTATTTCTCTAAAACTAATTGATTTTAATTATAAAAAAATCCATCTTTTGAAAAAACTATGCATCCAAAAACATTGTATGAATGTGAATTTTTCTTACTTTCTAAACTTCATTTGATATCTTTTAATGCATCCATTATATCTATCATCTTCATATCTTAACTACATGTAACAAAATAATATTTCATTATAAAATAATAAATTAAAAAATTACAATTAATTCTTAACTTTAAAAAAAAAACAAAAATCTCAAATCATTAACAAAATATAGATCTTATATTAACTATTTTCCCCATAATTTCTCCTCACATATTTAAAAGAGATATGCATATATATAGGGTTCACTAGTTGTTGACTTGGAAGAGAACAAGGAAAGCAAGAATGATGACCAAAGTATTTCGAAAAGGACATGTGCCAATCTCAAAAGGAAAGCACCTCCCACTACCCAGATGGTTCAGATCTTAAAGAGGGGGTTCAGGATATGAACGAGCTGGAAGCTAAGACTGCAGATTTATTAAAGACACAAATTTAACTATTGCTGACTTTTTGTTAAAACCCATTTTTTCCTCTTTCAAAAACCATAAATTTTTTTAAACATATATAAAATAATTTTACAAGAACTAGTGAAAAAAAATGCATTACTATTTAACAATTATAACCAGATTCAAAGTGGATGCACTCTTGGAAAATAATTTTAGTTTATCTTATATATCAATATAACATTACAATTGCTTGCCATATGGTTGAATTCTTAAACTGCTTCCGTGCCCTGTAATTTTCATTATGCCAAAAATCTTAATTTTGAGCAGGGTTATTGTTTAATGGACTTTTATATTTATTCTCTCTATTTAAATAGTGAGGTTACCTTTTTCTAGAGATATACCAGAATGAACCGAAGGTTCTGTTTGTATTTTGCTTGAATTTGAGTAATGCAGGTATCTCAGGAGATGGTGAACAATTTTCTGTGTGTTGTACCCGGAACAAATGAGGTTCTTCGGAAAGAAACTTAAGTGACTTTCTAATAATCTCAAGAGGGTTTGATGGATCAGACAGAGGGTTCCCACAAATTTGAAATGACAAAAATGGGGACCGAACAGAACAACTGGGTGACGAAGGAAATGAAAGAGTATATGGTAAAGGGAAAAATGAAAAAGACTTCGAATTAATTCTATAATCAAATTATTGGCAGGAGAACAATTAGAAGAAAATTAAGGTTTTACAGGACCTGGGGACAAAAGGTCTATCTCCATGCGAGCAGCTTTGTCTTCATTTTGTGCATCCAATTCTGAAGCAAACATGTCACTCGCTGTTTTGGAGAATGTAACAAGCTCCTTCACACTACCAGAAACAAATTTGGCTCGCGGTATATTCCACTCAATTTCTCTTGCTGGAAGATGTGTTTCGGTTTCTGGTCCTGAGAATGAAAATGGAGGCATAACACCTTGTTCTATTGCTCTTGCAAAAGTCTTAAAATCCAGACTATATGATTCTACCCTCTTGTCTCCAACGCCAACTCTATCCCTGCTTGCTCTTGCTGTATGAACACGAATTTTTTTCGAGCAAGATCCTTGTAAGTTATCTCCTGATGTTTCAGTCTCGGATGTGTCACGGTCATCTAATAAATGAGGGGCTTTTGAAAGGATATCGAAGAACTCATCCTCTTCATGCCCTTCACTTATAACAACAATTGAACCCTGAGCTCTCTCATACCTTACGAGTTGCATAGCAGCAGCCTCTGCCTTCCTTTTCATGAAAGGGTTGCAACTGTTTCCAATCCAGACATAGATTGTAGATGGTATTTGTACAATGAAAGCACCTCTAGAGTCCAATGTATCTGGACCAGGAGGACTGACTGATTTTGGAACCAAATGTAGAGGAGCATATGAAGAATGAGGAGCCATCCTGTACATCCTTAGCAAAGAATTTGGGCTCAATGGAGCAGCCTGTACTCTCTTCTGGCACTGTAACAACTGGCTAGCAAAGCCTATGTTGGGATCTGTGATACCTCGAACTGCTTTCACATGCTGAAATGCGTCTTCAAAGCTCTGACCTTTTCTCCACATGAGATATGCAATTACCAGGGAGGTTGATCGAGAAATTCCTCTGCAACAATGCACAAACACTCTCCCTCCTTGCTCTCGTACCTCCTCAAAGTAATCAAACACATCATATAGTATGCTTGTTATATCTTCAAAGGGGCTGTCTTGCAACCACAGTGTCTTGTATTGTAAATCTGTTTTGAAATACTCAAGACATACAAAACCCACACAATTTAGCACATGAGTTATACCATTTTGACGGAGAACCTCTCTGTTTTTGGCAACTTCATCATTGCCCAGATAGATGTGCTCAACAACCCTTGAACATTCCTTATCAAAGGATGCAATTTTATCTTTTTCTAGCTTTAACTCTGTTGGCTTAACATTCCTGTGAAGTGCTACCAACTCAATTCTGCTATCTGGACCATCTAATAGCTTGCCGGCATCACTTTTACCCCTGTGTTGTACAATATGCCCATTCTCCAATGTCATCAGATCCCGCTTCAGGCCATTCCTCCAAACACCTCCTTTTGATTAAAAGAGGCTGCAAAGCTGTTAGAGATGACCTGGCTTTGATACTCTTCTGTGACCGAGGGTTGAGTGGATTATATGGCTCTTGCAATGTAGTTGCTGTCCTTTCTGCAGTCTGCTCAGATGGCTGGATACTACTACAATTTACAGGACTTAGTGTTGGAGCTATAGAACGTGACGAGAACCCAGAGGTGGATCTTCTGGATGTGTTAGGATATTGGCAATATCTGTCAGTGTATTCCGCCTCTGTGAAATTCTCTTCCATGGAATTCAAATAATGCTTCCTTGCTCTACCGAATACCCAACGAACATTCAGCTATTATTTTCCAAGCTAGATAAAGCCTATTCCTAACTAGTGGAAGAACACAGCTTGCAGGGTTATAAAGGACAGACGTAAAGGAATTTTACTGTTTTCAGGACTCAGGTAAGTAATTCCTTAAACAATTAGTTGTAGCTCAAAGGTCAATTCCTCCAACAGTTGTGTATGCCATGACAGAGAATTTCTCCACAGCTGCGCCTAGAATTTGGTGTCAAATCAAATCAAAAAGGCATTCTTTAACATTTTTTTCTATTTTCAGATTAATATCGAGCTCATATTTTTAAGATGAAAGTGGAAAGAATAATTTCCATCGATTACCAGGAAACTTCATTCATACGATGCTAACTATCAGGAGACTTCATTCATACGATGCTACCTGTCAAACCAAAAATTAATTACACAATTTGTGTGCTAAACTCCTCAAACCAAAAGTTAATAACATAATATCTGTGCTGAAGTTCGGAGACGCTGCTTGCAAATACAAAAATAGTAAGTACACTTAATTCTTTCTTGATCAGTCAATGTTACTTTCCAAAAACAGAAACTGTCAAAACTCATCGTCCGGTCTTCATAAAAAGAATCTGGAAACCAGAAATTTCGGAGAAGATGCGTAAAATCCAAGGCATAAGAAGTTTCACAAGTTAAGAGATTTTGCAATTTCATGGAATCGCTTGAAAATATTTGTACAGGTTATACCAAAATTACTTCTAAAAGTTTTCTGCTAGAGAAAAAAACCTTACCGACACTTAAAAATGTTATTTACTCAATTCATGCCTCAAAGAAGTTAACCAATTTCTAAGCAGCCAGATTTTCAGCGCAAATTTGCACACTTAATTCCTGGTGACCATCCTTGATTTATGTCAAACCAGAATTTTATTTTCATTTTAAAAAGGGGGAAATTCATACCCAAACGAACCGTAAATTTCAAGGAAATATATAATTTGATGGAAAAAGAGGTCAAGAATGCAGGAGACTAGCTTTAAAGTTTTGGAAAAATCAAGCCATGCGAAAAATAGAAAGAGTAAATGCATAGCAGAAAGGAAATTTCCAAGAAACAGAACTTTTACAAGCTGTAGCACATAAACAAGTATTTTTCGAAATTCTTCAAATACAAAATAGACAAGAGACGGAAAAAACGAACCTATATTTTCCTGAAATGTTGACAGCTTACGAAGCTGAAACGAACTTAGCTTTGTAGCCTGTGATTAAAAGAAGATCAAACAAAATGAATTGTACATTTCGTCAAACATCACCTTTGACAGCTAAATTTATTAGAGAAAAAATCTATGCATAGAAATTCCAGTGTTTGCAGGGTGGAACGAGTAAATAGAAGGTTGATCGCATAAATAGACTAAAGAATAGGTCAGAAATCCTAGTCTTTTGCAATGAAAAGCAAAACAATTGTGCGGAACCTTCGCAGAACGACCGGGATTTTGACGGCATTCGCTCTGTATGATAGATTGAAACGTACGTTAGCCTCCATGCATTTAGCCAGCGTTGACGGACTGGATCAATGAATGCATTCATGGAAATGGCACAGGCTGTTGGGGTCCACCATTAAGTATTCTCCGTGACAATTATTCTCGGTCTTGTAACCGTTATTTTTCAAGATCAGGCGGTCAAAGATAAATTCTACCATTTTTAGCAGGGATGAAGAATAAAATTGTCTCTGATTGAAAACGTAATATTTAAGTAGAGTGCTCGACAAGGATAATATAATTTAATAGTTTAGAGGCTAATTGAGAGGGAAATTTAATGTTCTTATAATTTTATGGAATTTAATTTTTATGGAATTTTTTTTGGAAGGGTATGTGATGTTCTTATAATTATTTTCAATTCCTTTTAAAAAATATTAGGTTTAAAAAGATTAGTAAGAGTATTTAAAAACGGTCATGGATTATTGAACATCTTTAAATATTATTATTAATTTTAAATTAAAATAAGTTTTAATAAATTTTTTTGAAATATAAGTTTTATTTTTTTATTATAAAATTTATGTCTTTTGTTGTATTTGTTTAAGAGGTTTCCATTTAAGATTCTATTTTTTATGTGTTTGAAGTTTGATTAAAAAACTTTCTATATTTAAAAGAATATATATAATTCTTAAAATTTAAAATTAAAAGATGTTTAAATAATAAAAGTATTTTTTAAACATCATTTTTTCAATGAATAAATTTATTTAATTATTTAATATAATTAGAAAAATAGTGATGGATGGTAAAATTGGACACCCTTAAAGTTTAAGTAGGACAAATCCAAACTAAGAACAAGAGTTTAAATAGTCAAGTTTGAACGTAACATAAAAACTTAAATAGCTAATGCAATGCAACATGAAGGATCTTTATATTCAATTTTCCCTAAGCATCACTAAAAGAAACATTAGCATTTAAATAGATGTCAAAAATAATAAAAAAATCAACATTTTGTAATAAAATGACATGTATACAAATCAAAATATAAAATAGTATAATTATATAAAATACATTAATCTAAAATGTCATTTAGAAATTTGTTATTTAATTGTTTTATTTCTAACATATATACATAGATACATTAAATTTTAATTTTTTTATTATTAATTATTTCTACAATTCCTTAATTTTTTTTTAGATATTAATTTATATTTATATTCTTATAATCATATATGTGTAAAATCAATTTTAAGGTGAATACTCAAACTTTATTACTAATCATATATATTAAATATAGTTTTTTCATTCAAGTTTTAGTTTTCCTTCAATATATTTATATAATTTATTTTATTTTATTTTATTTTTCAATTTTAACATTTCTTTATATGGACAAACTATGTGCCTAACATTATTTTTTATACATTTTTATCATGATAAAGAACATGATAAGGTTATTTGAAGAGATTTGCATGTTTATTGTAATCTTTTATTTGAAAATAAATTTAATTATTTATAATTATAATTTATAATGTTATTATATAAATAGTATTTTAATTATATTATTTAAAAAGGAAATAGATTAATTTTAATTAAAAATAATTAAAATTGTTTTTTATTTAATTTTGTGCATTTTTCTATTTATATTTTGAAACACATTCAATGATTACTCTAGTTTTAATGTTGAATTATTGAATGCAATCTAAAATCTTAATGCAAAAATAGACACTCTCTACTAATTGCATAAACTTCAAAAACTCACACCCACAAAAACCTATTTATTTAAAAATTATTTTAATTAGTTCTTTAAAACTATTTAAGAATTTGCTTTATTTTATTTTTAATTAGCTTTAAAAAATACATAATTATTAACAATAAGAAATGTAAATAAAATAAAGCTAATTCTTAAATAGTTTTAAAGTTAATTAAAATAATTTTTAAATAAATAGGTTTATGTGGTTGTGAGTTTTTGAAGTTTATGAAATTAGTATAGAGTGTCTATTTCTACATTAATATTTTAGATTGTATTCAATAATTCAATATTAGAAAGAGAGTGATCATTGAATGTGTTTCAAAATGTAGATAGAAAAATGAACAAAATTAAATAAACAATGTATTTTAATTTCTATTTTTTATAAAATATTATTTTGTAATTTTTTATTTTATTTTCAAATATAGTTAGGTTGTATTTTTGTAGAATAGATATGTTGAGTAGATACATAAAATTTGATATCTTTATTTATCAAAATACATAATTACTTAATTTTTTTTATTGAATTAAATACTAATTTCTAACATTTTTTTAATTTAGGATTTTCACTATTTATTGTTTAATTATTATTTTTAATGTTATAAAAAATTATAAATAATATAAATATTTATATATAATTGTGGACATGGAAAAAGTAACCCTTCTACTTTTTCTCATGTTCAAGCCCTCCTAGTAGACTTTGGCTTGATTATGCTTAGATTTAATGTTGTAATGTGGTCAACACATTCACATTATGTCTTGGGCCCTTGTGAATCATTAAGACTTCTAGGATGTCTTGTAAAAGTGTTGTGAAGTGTTGTAACCCGCTTTCAAACTTTTCTAGGACCCTTTCATTCTAATTCACTTAATTAACCCCTTTTTTATCACTTACCAAGTCTTATTTCAAAGTGTTGTAAAGAGTTGTAACAAACTCTCACATTTTTCGAGACTTGTCATCACTAAGTCAACCCTTTCTCATGTTTAAATGACCCTTTAATACACTTTTCGGCCATACTTAAGTGTATTTTTAAAGATATTCTTGTTAAACATCATTTAATGCACTTTAATCTCTGAAAGCCAGTGAAATTTCCCTGGTGGAACCAAGTTGTCACATGGGGTGACTTAGTCCCACTGGGCACAACAATCAAAATAATTTTAGTTTCTTGGTGAGATTTTATTCTCTTACCCTTGAGGTCATCCTGTGATGTGTTATTTTTGAGAAATTTAGGAAAATCAAGTATAAGTAAGGGTTTTTCTCCTCATTTTACATCTGCTATCTCCTAATTCATCAAGCATTCAAGCATTTACTCACTTAATCATTCTCAAGCATTCAAGCACTCTAAGCATAATCAAGTCATCCATTAGAGCACTTCATTGCATATCTTCAGATTTTCACATCAAGGGTTTGGTAATTTTATGACATTACATGTTTATTTATCATTCTCTTCACATTTCATTTCATTTCATAGGGTTTGATTACCAAATTAGGGTTTGACCAAGGAAAACCCCTATACTCTAACCCTTAACCATTTTCCCCCTTCTTTGCATGTGTGTTTGCAGACCTTGTATGAATATTTTTCAAAGAGTTTGGTGTCAAAAAGTGGTCAAAAATCCATCAAAGTCAACATAAACCTAATTAAAGCTTGGAGACCTCTTTTAGCTTGTTTTATGTAGAATCGGAATCAGACACCTGTCAGAAAAGCAAGTACAAACTAGAAGCTATAGAATCCTATTCTGAAATTCTAGAAATCTCCAGATGGATACATTTGTGGAAAATTAGTCCCACTGCCAAGCCTTGAAGTTGATTTTCACATTTTTGGACACCCATTTGTTAGATTCTCGTTTTGGTAGATTTTCCTCAAAATTGGACTAAATCGCCCAGCTTGGCGTAAGTGTCCCAATCAACATTTCCAGTCAACTTTGTAGGATTCCAAAACCCCTCTACATCATATTCCAGATTCCAACTGCACCTCTCCATTTTTGTTTACTTATTTCATCATTTACTTGCATTCTTAGATGTTTTTGCATATCACAGTGTCGTTTCCAGTACTTTGCATTTTTTAGGTTTAACATCAATAAATTATTTATTTTTTAGTTTGTTGCATTTAGAAATCATAATTAGATACATTGCACCCCTCATAACATTAATCTTGAGTGTAGACATTAGCATTTTGGCCCCATTTCCTCTCCTTTTAAGTGAAGAACCTAGAAGAGTTAGAGGAACCCTTGGGTAACCAAAATCTTCTTTTACATTTTGGTGAACCCAACTTTTGAACATTTTTATTCTAATTTCAAGTACATCCTAGGTTTAATTTACATTATCATTGCATTAGGTGTTGCATTGTTTAAATTGCATCCTAGGGTTTCCCAAAATTGTATTAGTGAAAAGCTCATATAGCTTGCATTTTTGTATCATATTTCATTAGAAAACAACAAAAATTATGCATTTTCATACTGTAGTTGTATCTGTGCATCTGAAAAATCACAAAAAAATCCTCCCTGGGACTAATTGCCACACTGGGTGACTTAGTCCTTCTACACATTTTCCACTATTATTTCTAGTGTTTTCTGTACATTTTCTGCATTTCTATTTTCTGTTATTTGTCTTCTATCATACTTTCTAGATTTGGTGTTTATTTTAGTTTGCTTGCATCATGGATTTTTTCTTTAATAAGTTTTCGATGTCATTAAAATATTTAGTGGACATGTACAATTGTGCCTTTGAAAGTGATCCTAATGACCTTGAGCTTCTGCATGCTCCTTCAACTCCTAATGAATGTCCTTCTCATGTTGTTGACATCATTGGAGAAGATGATGATAGCATGAATAAGTTCTTAAATGAATTCCTTGACAACCTTGAAGCCAATGCATCCTTTTATCCATCCATGAAATAATCAAACCTTCCTACCATCTCACCTCCTAATACATTTGGATATCTACATCCTGAAACAAATAAAGGACCTAAGTTCCCTCAAAAAGGTGGACCTAGTTCCTCTAACCAAGCAACTCCTCAACCATTCTATGATAAAAAAAAGTTACCAACACACCAATCAACATTGAAGAAACAAATGGAAAAAAATTTACCATCTTAAGCAAACAAGGTTGTGACACAACAACTGAACATAATATTCGCCAACTTTTAGAACAAAGACCAACAGATGAAAATACAACAGAGTTAGGATATCAAGATCCTCCTCATGAAATCAAACCTCCTATAGAATATTGGAGACTTCGTGATGATGGCACGGTGATCTTTGATTCCCCTCCCAATCTAAATGTTCTCCTTCCTCGTGAACAACCCTTACATGATGCCAATGATAAGGATAATAGGATCCCCATGGGTCCTCTTCCTCCTTCAATCCATGAAAAGGGTAAATCTAGTAAACACAAATGACCTTACAAGTTGAAAAAACTAAAGTTTCCTCCCCATCCACCACCTAAATTTGAAAGGAAATTGCAAATCCTTCTAAACAAAGAACTCATTTTATTACCACCTATGAATAGGTTGGTAATTTACCCTAAATATGCTTGCATTCCACATTGTGCTTATCATCCTGTTCTTGGAAATAAAAGCAATGAGTGCCACCAATTGAAAGAAATAATCAGCAAATATCATTTTGAAGGCAATAATTGTTATCCAATAAATCCTTAAGACATTACCAATTCCCCTCATCATGTAATAGTTGCAAAATATTCTCTCCTCACTATTACATGGTCTTTCCCATCACCTACCTCAGCTCATTCTTTCCTTACACTCAGTGGGGGAAAGAAGTCAATAGCCTTGTCCTAGTAATGCATTTGTCCTTCTCCCTTACCTGCATTATTCACCTTCCGCTTATACCAACTAAGAATGGGAGGCAGATGAATCGCTTTATGGTCAACTTACCTTTGCATTACTACTATTTTTCTTTTTCTTTTTCTTTTCTATGTGTGAATCGTGTTCCCTCATAACACGTTGTTTGATGTTCTCCTCTCTTTGTGACATTCTTCTATTGGTACCTTCATTCTTCTATATGTCGTACATCGCTTTTTTCTTTCCCTTTTCTTTTGTGTTTTCCTTTTTGGGATGATGCAAAGCATAGAGACACCCTATGTCTCTTCCATATTGACCCAAAAGGTCCTTTTCTTAAATTCACTTTCCTTTTTTTTCTTTCCTTTTGGGGATGACGCAAACTATAGAGACATATTATGTCTCTTCCATCTTGACCTAAAAGGTCCTTTTCTTTTTTTCTTTTGTTTTGTTTGTTTCCTTTTGGGGATGACGCAAGGTATTAAGACCGCAATGTCTCTTTCATCTTGACCCAAAATCTTTTCCTTTTCTTTCACCTTTTCATTTTCTTTCGCTTGTGATTTTCCTTTTGAGGATGATGCAAAGTGTTGAGACCGAAATGTCTCTTCCATGTTAACCCAAAACATACTTTATTTTTTCTTTTGTTTTCGCTCTCTTTGTGTCATTCTTCCAGTTCTATGTGAATTTGGGGAATGATGATAGTTCTAAGCTCTCTAATAAAAACATTGCAGCAATGAACATATTGACCTCAAATCCATAGATCCCTTATGTGTTTGGTGTGTTCCTTTTGGGGGAAATCCTTCTTTATTTTGTTCCTTTTTCCTTCACATGACGTAGCCTTACTCAGAAACGTATGACTTGGAATATGGGCTTTCCAAGTTGGCTCTCATGTCTTGTTTCTTTATGTATTTTTCATTTTTCTACTTTAAAGTAATTTCTCATAGAATAGTGTGTAGCAATTCCTTTAAAGTGGGGGCATACATTATAGTATTCATTTTCTTTTTTTTTTCTTGGTTCTTAGTGCAACCTTGTTACTTTATATGATGCGTTTGTCACTTTTTGGATGACATTGGGTGTGATTTATTTCATGATCATGATCTATCTTAGCATATTACATTCCTTTTGGTGGCCTGATGACTACATCCCCTAAGTTGTGAATTTTCTATTCTTTGATTGGTCCTCTCTTGGAGACATTAGACATAATGTTCCCTAAGTTATAGACCTTGCATGAACTAAGCAAGACTCATTTGAACATCCTTTTGTATGTTGCATTTTGCATTTACATGGCCACCTTGCATAACACAACTTGTGTGCCTATGGTGCTATTACATTTGTTCATGAGTTCTAAGCATACGAAGCTTTGCTTGTCTCATGAAGCATGAAACAACATTTTCTTTGTGGTGACTTATTAATGTTATCAGGAGGTATAACTTTCAAATGGTTGAGTAGGAAGCCCATTCTGAGGCATGAATTTCCCCATAGCCACCTTTCATGATTTCTCACCCCTCTGACAACCAGAAATTTTGTGGCCCCGGAGTGAGTTTGTTGTGGATTTCTCACCCCATGGACAACTAGAAGTTTTGTGGCCCCAGAGTGAGTATACTTGGGGCTTCTCACCCAGTGGATATCCATGAGTTTCATCGCCTAAGAGTGAGTACACATTTCTTGTTCCAAACAAACAGCCTAGATCAGATCCACAACAAGCTGGAAAACAATCAAAGCTTTCTTTCATCCTTTTTCATCACTTTCATGTGTGTTCCTTTGTGTTTATGTTTGGTTTTCCATGGGATCATGATCCTTGGGACTTGATCATCCCTCTTGATTGTTGTTGTGTCATCTTACCAGCATGAGTGCATTTGGACCCCTCTTGATTGCATGTTGGGCTACTTTAGTGTGAGTTTGAAGTGATTTCATCCTCTCACTAAAGAAGGGGCTAACTGTGGACACAGAAAAAGTAACCCTTCTACTTTTTCTCATGTTCAAGCCCTCCTAGTGGACTTTGGCTTGATTTTTCCTAGATTTAATGTTGTAATATGGCCAACACATTCACATTATTTCTTGGACCCTTGTGAATCATTAAGACTTCTAGGATGTTTTGTAAAAGTGTTGTGAAATGTTGTAACCCACTTTCACACTTTTCTAGGACCCTTTCATTGTAATTCACGTAAATAACCCATTTATATCACTTAACAAGTCTTATTTCAAAGTGTTGTAAAGAGTTGTAACAAACTCTCACACTTTTCTAGACTTGTCATCACTAATTCAACCCTTTCTTATGTTTAAATGACCCCTTAATACACTTTTCAGCCATACTTAAGTGTGTTTTTGAGGATATTCTTGTTAAACATCATTTAATGCACTTTAATCTTTGAAACCCTATGAAATTTCCCTGGTGGGACCAAGTCGCCACGTGGGGGGACTTAGTCCCACTGGGCACAACAATCAAAATAATTTTAATTTCTTGGTGGGATTTTATTCTCTTACCTTTGAGGTCAGCTTGTGATGTGTTATTTTTGGGCAATTTAGGAAAATCAAGTATATAAATAAGGATTTTTCTCCTCATTTTAGATCTCCTATCTCCTAATTCATCAAGCATTCAAGCATTTACTCACTTAATCATTCTCAAGCATTCAAGCACTCTAAGCATAATCAAGTCATCCATTGGAGCACTTCATTGCATATCTTCATATTTTCACATCAAGGGTTTGGTAAGTTTATGACATTGCATGTTGTTTATTTATCATTCTCTTCACACTTCATTTCATTACATAGGGTTTGATTACCAAATCAGGGTTTGACCAAGGCAAACCCCTATACTCTAACCCTTAACCATTTCCCCCCTCTTTGCATGCGTGTTTGTAGACCTTGTATGAAATTTTTTCAAAGAGTTTGGTGTCAAAAAGTGGTAAACAATCCATCAAAGTCAACATAAACATAATTGAAGCTTGGAGACCTCTTTCAGCCCATTTTCTACAGAACCGGGATCAAACACCTCTCAAAAAAGTAAGTGCAAACCGGAAGCTATAGAATCATGTTCCAAAATTCTAGAAATCTCCAGATGGACTAATTCACCGTATGTGGTGAATTAGTACCACTTCCAAGCCTAAAAGTTGATTTTCACATTTTTGGACACCCATTTTGTAGATTCTTGTTTTGGCTATTTTCCCCAAAACTGGACTAAGTCACCCAACTTGACATAAGTGTCCTAGTCAACATTTCCAGTCAACTCTATAGGATTCCAAAACCACTCTACATCAGATTCTAGGTTCTAGTCTCTAGTTCTGTTTAGTTTTTTCATCATTTACTTTCATTCTTAGGTGTTTTTGCATATCACATTGTGTTTTTCAACACTTTGCATTTCTTAGGTTTAGCATCAATAAATCATTTCTTTTTCATTTTTTTTGTATTTATACATCATAATTAGATACATTTCACCCCTCATAACATTAATATTGAGTGTAGACATTAGCATTTTGGCCCCATTTCCTCTCCTTTTAGGTGAAGAACCTAGAGGAGTTAGAGGAACCCTTGGGTAACCAAAATCTTTGTTTACAATAATTCACTATAATTTATGAATATTATTATTATAAGGTTATATGCAATTCTACTGGAAGGTGGAATTTACTACTTCTTACATAGGCACTTTGCCTATGCTCAAATTTTAGTGGGCATTGACACCTTAAAGCCTCTTCACAAGGAAATGGTTTTGGTGGTAGGGGATAGGCCTTGGACTCAAATTATCAAGTAAATTAGGATCTTTGTTTTCAATATATAGAAGATATTTTACCATAAGCCGTCTACATAATAATTATCCACTCTCCTAGTAAAAGGGTGTGATGATGTGGTCAAAAATTGCTCATGAAGATCACTTGACTATACATGCCTTTGACTCTCTAGTGGATGAACCCTTTTAGGATGACACATCTTCTCAAGGTGTTGGTTATAAAGTTCCTTGTCTAACTCATGTTGGAGACTCCATCAACCTCTTGATTCCTATTCACTCATTCTCTCATGCCTTTGACTTTGATTCACCTTCAACCTACTCAATTGATTGTAGATTGAAATTTGGATTTCATTGCTTCTTATTCCATTGTTTCTTTTGTGCACATTGTTGGGCCCTCTATGGAACAATCACTACCCAGTTCTCCTTGTTCTATGGAATTGGATGATAATATTTCAAAGATTATTATACAAAGAAATAAGATATAGGCTGTCTTCCCAAATCTCTCCCAATCTCATTCTAGAGTGAAGGTTTCAATATATTTGGGTCTAGCAATGTTTAATTTATGCCTTGAGGTCTCATGTTGTTTATTCTTTGATTATTAAAAATGATGTAGGAGCATCCTGAGAAAACAAGCTATCCAACATCAACCAAAAAAATGATTTTATTTATTTTTTGTATTTTGTTTTATTTTTCATGTTGTTGGTGAATAAATTAAAATTGCAAGACAACATTTAATAAATAATTTGGTTCTAGCTTGTTGGAAAGTTGATTATGCAAATTAATACTTGATTTTGGCCTTTTCAAAGCACATTCTAGAAAAAGACTTCTTAGGTGTTGGAATTGGAGGATGAAGAGAGAATACAAAAATTAAATTCTTCATTTTCCTTGTTAATTTCTCTTCTTCCACCCTTGGGCGTTGGGAATTGAGGAGTCTTTTGTAACCATTCTTGGTGAGTGTGGCATAGATAGAAGGTCATGACTTGTGATTTTGGGAATGTTTTTTTCATTCATGGCTGGTGAACTCTAGAGGTATTGTTTTAGCTGGAAGTGTTTATGTATCTTGAATAAAGAATTGGAGAGGGGTCTTCGACAGAGTGGATTTTTTCAAGAAAGATTGTTGTGGAGAAGACCAGTGATCGGATGATTGATTTGCTAAGATTTTTATTTTTGTAGCTTGCTGATTTAAATATGATATAGATTATATTTTTTGTGGTTTGCATTAGACATAAGGCTGTATAACTTTATAGTTCTAGATTTTGTAATTTTCCAATAGCAGGAGGATTTTGTAATGAAATTTGAAGCCTAGTTTTATTGAATTTCTAGCAACTTAATATTTGTGTTTGAATTTAATTTATTTGCTGAGAGATTGAAATAAAGGATTTGATGATCTCTTTTAAATAAGGAATAATGTGCAACTGGTGATAAAATAGTTGAAGGTTGTAGATACAACTTGAATTGTAATACAGTAATTTTGTTTTATCTTGTTGATGCCATGAATTCAGTTGGATATTTAAGTAAGAATCTTGTTGCAATTTTTATTTGCATGATGTTTAATTTTGTGGGAAAAGAGTTTCCTATGTGGTTTATATGTGGAAGTAGATGTGTTTGGGAAAGAGGGACGACTTTCTTACATAAAAAAACCAAAACCTAGAAAATTGGCTCTCTTTTGAGGCATCTAGATAATCATCAAAATCTAGTTGGTTTGTGTTCTAATGTTAAGTTTAGAAAGGAGAAGTATGTCTAAGCTAATTCACTTATGGGATCTTGGATCTCTTTTCCACTTAGCAAAATGATAATAGAATAAATGAGATCAACTAAATCTCAATAGATACTCCCCATAAAATATAGATTTGTTCATCAATTCCCAATGTCAAGATTAATAGAGCTATAACTCTCTTATCATGAAAAAATAAATGAGATTCTTGATAAGAAAAGGATCGTTAATTTTATAGAAACAAGGATCTAATACCATTTAAGAAATGTTTCATTGGAAAGGGGATCCTAGGTCTAATGGCTAGATCACTAAAATAAAATCTATTCTAAAAACATTGGGAATCTAGATCGACAAGGATATAAGATTGAATTAGGGCCTAAAAGGTGAATCAATCAACCCTAGATTTGGATTATTTGAATGGGTGTTTTAGGATTTTTGATTTGATGTAATCATGTATCTATGTAAAATATAATAATATAGTGTTCTATTATGAATCATGACAAACTGGAAATAGGTAGACAAATTTTAATTCCAGAAATGAGGAAAGTAAACTCAAATGTACTTGGGATTCAAATATGAGCCAATTTTAGCTAGTCTAGGGTGCCCTATCCCCTAGACTAAAACCATAATTCTAAAAATTTATTTTATAGTCCTAGGGTGCTTGGTCTATAGCTCCTACCTTTTGGGTTTGGTTATCAGATCTTCATCTATTGATCAAAAAATGCAGATTCTATGACTTGATGACTTATAGAGTTTATGAACAAATGACCTTCAATTTCTCTCTAACTCATGTTAGATCTACAACCTACATACATAAAATGAGGGAAAGGGTTGTGCCATATAGGGGATTTCCTCATTCAAACCCCGTATTATTATTTCTACCTCCACAATGGCAAAGTTGATAATAAAAGAGAGCATATCCTTTTGAGGGATAAATGCTAAATGATAAGCAAGTAATGAATTGATAATTTTATACAACTCGCTACTTAGATCTAATCTCCTAGATGGACTAAATTCATGCTCATCACCTTCAAGGATCAATTGTAACTTTACTTGATTTGATTTGAAGACATACAAGTGTTAGTACTGAAAAGTGAAATGCATACAAAACATGAAAAAAAACACATAAAACTTGACATCATATGCTTGGATGATGAAATGTTGCAGTAATTCTAAAAAAAATTCTTTTAACTACTCTTGAATTGATTTTCAAGTACAATTATTGCTCTTCAATATTTCTTTTTTCCCTTATTAATTAAAATTGTGAAAATACTTTGTATGTATATGTCATTCTTCTAATTTCCTAAAAATTAAATTCCGATGGTTGATAATTAGATTTTGAATTTCAAATAATAAATTACCAACACCGACATAGTTAAATTTGGGGTCAACTTAAGAGGTATGGGGCACAGAGTACCCTAGACTAGATCCTTCCTTTTATGGGATCCAAAGCATTCGCGGAAAAAAATTAAATGCATACTTTGATCTTTCATATTTTACTTTCCAATAAATGTTTAAAATGGACCATAGAATTCATAATTAGGAATTTAGGTACATAATTAGGTCCAATCACATAGGGGGAGAAAATCCTAGTATGTAATTGTCAAGGGTGAGAATTTATGATGCTACGAGAGGTAATGCAACTAGGCAAAAGTGGGCACAAATAGTGGTAGAGGTTGAAAACCAAATGGATACAACTTTTGATATTTGTAAAAAAAATAGAAATTTGCAAAGCTTTGTACACGTATAGAAATATAATACTTATTTCAATTATTCTTTCTCATACCTATGCATCTCATTGGTATCAGAGTTGTTTTTCACATGTATATGGTATTAGAATTATTTTTTGACATCTAAATGGTATTAGAGCTATTTTCTTATATGTAAATGGTATCAGGGTTTTTTCTTGACATCTAAATAGTATCAAAGCCTTGTTTCTATCTAGAAACTTCATGAACCTTGTTGGTCAAGAATCTCTTTGGTTTTGTCATAGTACAAGAGTTATACCTTTATTCATCTTGACTTTAGAAATTGTTAAAGAACTTTGTGTTCTATGGGGAGTCTCTACTGAGATTTGGATGATATAAATTATTATATAGTCATCAATTTTTGATATTTTTTGTTTTTAGTTCTATTTTTTGAAACATAGAAAATAGGGGAATGGGTGATCCCACAATACTAGTTTACAATTTTTGGCCAAACTGGACACTGAACTGATTTTTTCTAACTATTTAAATCTTCACTTTCGAGCACCTATAGCAGGTAAACTGTGAGGAATTTTAGATGATTGAAACTAGTGATTTGTGACATTTTTTCTATAGATTCTAAATATACATTTTTCATTTTTTTTGGAATCAGATTGCACTTCTTTTTCCATCTCCTTCGAAAACTAGTTTTTTTCAGTAAACACCTTTTTTAAGAAGTGACAATCACCGTATAACACATAATTTTTTTTTGGACATGAAGGATAAAATTCTAACTTTTTCAAATTTAGATTTTTAACTACGATATCTAGTGCTTCCAATTGGTTTCATAGTGTTTTATTCAATATTTTTTCCTTAATCAAGTTTCAAAGTGAAACCAATTACAATTTAGACATAGGAAGACTGTATAACACAACTTTTTTTGTATGTATCAAAATTCAACTTTTATTTGTTGGATCAAGGATGTCAATATCTGGTGGACTCATATTTTTCAAAAAAAAAATGATAATCTTCTATTTTTCCACATGTACAGAACATAGAGCTTGATTTTCGGTGAAAAACCTACATTCACAAGAAATAAAAAATAAATACAATAATAAAATTAAATTTATTTAAAATTATACTCTTTGGAAAGCTTATAATAAGGACTACATACTTACAAAAAATAAATTTTAAATGAATTCATTTGATCCCCCAAAGGTAAATCAAAAGTGGTTTTTTATGAGAATTTTGATAGGTGTAAAGGAGACTTTTGTTATAGGTATGGTTTAAAACTAACAGGGTTTTATCCAAGGGGGTTTGATCTAAGGTAGTTTGATCAAACTTTATTCAATTGGAATGCTTTAAATGGAAATTTTTAAGGCTTAAATCATTATATTTTCTAAAAATATGTGACTTTAGCAAAAATTAGAATCTCCCAGAAATTGTAAGCCAACTTTGTGGGATCACCTGAATATATGATCAGATATACAAACTTATATTATATACTTCCTTTTTCCTAGGATTTTATTAGAATGCAAACCACAAAGCCAAGAGATTGAATTTCAACCATAATGGTGAGCCAATCAGACTTGAGTTGTGTTGTTTATTAGAGACTTAGGAATGATTTTGGAATTATTTGAAATGATTAGCCTAATTAAACTATGTGACTTAATACAAAGAATTCAAATTCCAAAAGATAGATGAACAAAAATAGTTAATTTCAAGTGGATCTAAGAGATGCAAGGTGATATATACTAACCAAGAAAAGATTGTCTCGAGTACTATAGAAGGACGCATTGACCAAGGGGTGAATGAGTCCCTATAGAGAAATATTAATCAAATTTTGGGGTTCTCTAGAGATGGATCTAGGCTTTTATTTCCCACTTGCAAATTTGTCAGAATGTTGGAAATGAAATGAATTTTGTAACTCATTTTTTTTATTTTGGTAAGAATGGTGACAAAAAGTGCAACAATGTAAAATTTCTCTTCAATATCTCTTAAATCCTTCTTCAACTTATAACCTGCACATACACAAAGAGAGAAAATTTTGGGGCCATATAGGGGTTTTCCTCAACCAAACCATATGAACAATGTTCCCATTTTCACTATGGCAAGATGTCAATGATGAAAA
>VDFB02000015.1:143248760-143272944 GCA_007258455.2 Sequoia sempervirens
CCTGCAACCCTTATTATAAGCTTCCCAAAAAGTATAATTTCAAATAATGTTTAATTTGATTATTATATTTATTTTTTATTTCTTGTGAATGTAGGATTTTCAATGAACATCAAGTTCTTTATTTCACACATATTAAAAAATAGAAAAATAGAGAAAAATTTCTAAAAAATACATGTACTCTAGGTATTGATGTCCTTATTCCAACAAAAAAATAATAAGTTAATTCAAATGAATACAAAAAAATTTATGCAGGTCGAAGTACACCTCTGCCCAAATTATAATTACGCTGACTTGGAAAATTAATTAAAAAAAATATATGCAACAAAAAATTATGAAAAAATATATATTCCCTAGATATTGGTGTGAAAAATTTGTATTTTAAAAATTAGAATTGTATCATATCTATAAAAAAAGTTACGTGGGCCGAAGTAAACATCACTTTTTAAAAATGTTGATTAGTAAAAAAAATAAGTTATTAAAAATTACATAAAATGATTCACAATTTATTTTTTATTTAAAAAAATATATATAATTAGAATCTATACAAAATATCTAACAAATAACTAGTTTTATTCATCTTCAAAACCTTAATGGTTTAGCTGCTATAGGTGTAAGAAAGTGAATGTCTAGTGAAAAATCCTAATTTTAATGTCAAGTTTGGCAAAAAACTGTAACCCATTGTTGTGGGATCACCCTGGCCTTCCTCTTGGATCATGTCTAACAAAAAATAACCAACCCGGTTTACTTGGAACCTCTGAGTAAAATACTTGCTCACATTGGCTTTGAAGAACATAGGGCTCATTTCCAGCTCGCTTGATCAACCTTGTATTAACCATGGTAAATCCATTATCATGTTCAATAACAGTTGTCTCAAGATTATTTTCATTCAATTGTAGCCTGTACCATAGGATGATGAACAAAATTAATCTAAAGAACTTAAAGTCACACTCAAATATATCATCCAAAATCCCATAGTATCAATTTTCTGAGACTTTTGGATGTATGTCGCTTCTAGATGACACATTAGTCACTTAAAAGACTGTAGTTATACCAAAATCACAAGTTTTCTTCATGTCATCCAACATTTTGATTTGAAATTTATGACCATTGCACCACATAGCCTTGTGGTGTTTCACCTGCAATATGTCAAACATGTAAAAATTATTGCAATATCGTCATTTGATAAACATATTTATTCAAGTGGCCAAATGTATGCAAAGAAAACAATCTCAACATATATATACATCAATATACTTGAAAATAATTAAATAATATGGGTAATTAATATATTTATACGTACCTGTTTATCTCTTAAACCATATGCTAAATCAATTTTCCTTTGTGTAACATTGGAATCTCTATTACGATGAGCTTCTTTAACCAATGAAGCCACACCTTCCCATATTAATGCATGACCAGATTGTTGACATCATTCAATCCATATTGTCATCCAATCAAGATTCTTGGTGACGTACTTGAATGTAGTGCATCCCACTCTCGACCAACTGTACCAAAAATAAATAAAATTCACAAATGACGTATAATTAGTTAAATACTATAGTATACAACCTTAATTTATAATTGATGTATATTGAAGATTAAAAATTAAATAAGTACAATATACATAAAAACTATATGTAAAATGTATTCCAATTAATCTCCATGACCATCTTATAATTACCTCTCACTTTCCTCAATCTACCTTTCCCCAACAGGTACTCCCCTTCAAATTTGTTAATGGAGTTGGGATCCCAAATGCGATCTACATGGATCTTTGCTGCAAACTTAGCAAGATATTCACTAATGTACACCATGGTATGGTATACCATATATCCCTCCACCATTGAACCCTCAGCATGTGCTCTTTGTCTAACCAAAGCCTTTAAAAATTTCAAGTGCCTCTCAACCATCCACATTGGTCTTGTGTGTACAGGTCCACACAATTCAATCTCCTCAACTTGGTGTATGAGGTAGTGTTCTTGTGCATTGAAAAATGTTGAGGGTAGACACTTTTCCATTTCACACATTAGATGAGGAATTTTTCTCTTTCAATAATTTATATCTTCTTTATAGATTTCTTTAGATGATAGCTATCTACAAGTGATTTAAGGTGCAAATATATTAATGATATTTAACAAAATATACAGTATATTACATAACAAGTACAACAAATGGCAATTATAAGATGTATACAGTGAATTGAACAAATCTCGCTACTTACCTTGTGTATTTTTCAAGATCATATATAACTTGCTTGACATTGTTGTCAAAGTTGTTTGGGAGAGATAGAGGTAGAACGTACTCAACAATTATAAAATGATCTTTTCATTATTTTTTCAAAAGTAGTAAACACAATACACTGAAAAGTACATGCATTATACAAGTGTATATAATATACCAGAATAACTAACTTAATGAAGGTATGCCAATCATATGTTTTCATCCCTAACCCAAATTCACCTTTTTTTGTTATTATATTGTTTATGTTCGCAGCAAATCCTCTGGGAAATCAAATTTTTTGTATGACTTCTTTTATAGCATTACTTTGTTGCTCTGTTAATAACCAAGGAAGAGAACTTATATTAATTTGGTCTCCATCGCTATTTAATTGAATGAAATTTTTCATTGCATGATTGGCTTCCTGAATGTCATTACAAATTTTGACAATTTTTTCTTTGTCATGCCTTCCATCCAATATTTTCCATAACGTTTATGTTATATTCTTTCTGATATGCATTGTATCAAACAAATGCACAATTTGTAGTTGCTCATAGTAGGGAAACCTACTAAATTGTTTGGGATAACTTTTCAGTCCCTATGGAAGTCAACCATTAATGCCTTGACGACCTTCATGAAGCATATAAGTTAAACAAATTAACAACGACAATCATTGTCAATTACAACATGCAAAAAATAACAATATAAAAATATAAATTCAAAACATATCATATATGATAGATAAACAATTTGATCCATGTATAACCTTGATGATTAATTCTATTATATTCCAACTTCCATAGACGAGGTGACATTCTTCATGGTTCTGATGTAGTCTCCTCTTTCCTATTGAAAAGATGTTTTTCAGTAATTCGATATTTATGATTTATATGGAGGAAGTGCCTATACTCATCAAACACCTGCTTTCCTAAACTTGTTGAATGGCGAGATTTCATCTTTGGACCAGAAATTGGACATGCAAATTTTCCCTTTGTTTGAAGACCTGCAAGGTGATATATAATTGGATTAAATATGTCAATTTTTTTAATTATATATAATGAATATATTATTTTTAAAAAATGCATGATATCTACTTCATCAAATTAAATATTGTTAAAGTGTAGTCGAGCATTATAACATACCACAAAAATGTGTTAGCCCTGGGGCATCATGAATTGTCCATACAAGCATTGCATGGAATTGAAATTGTCTTTGTCCTATTGGTCTAGAGACATCATACATAGTGACGCCATTCCATAACTTTAGTAACTCGTCGATAAGAGGCTCTATATATACATTCATATCTTTAACTTGGTACTTACCTAATTGAATGAACATAAACATTACATAATTATTATAACCATTTTACTGCAATATATATAAATTAATGTACATGACTATTGAATGAAAAAAAAAAAAATATGTCATTATGCAACAAATAAGACAAATGAGATACTACATTAAAGAAAATTTCTCTCGAACAATCATTGACAACATTATGTGCTCCTCTTATTGACATCCATGGAGGAATGTTATTGTTGATAACAAAAATAGACCACATCAGTAAATAAATCTCTCCAAATGGATTGACACCGTCCGCTCCCAATGAAAGCCTGAGATTACGAGGTTCTTCTTTAAAGTGTGGCCATTTTTCCTCCATGTCCCTAAATGCAGAACCATCTGCAGGCATTCGAAGAATGTCATCTCCACTTCTATTTCGTGGATGGTAATCCATAAATTGCGCCTAAGATTTTGCACCTAAATAATCATTGCATAATGCGGAATAATGAGAATATAACCAAGAACCTTGTAAGACACCTTTTGTTAGTTGATTTGTTCGACATCACCGATATGACATTCGGGAATTCGTTGAAAATTCCTATTTTTATGATATATAATATGATCATTAGGACATGCATCTATTGTTTGATACTCTATTTCGATATCTTTCATAATGGAACATAAATCTCAGTATGAGCGAGGTAAAATATTTCATGGTGGTAACAACAATTCACCAATCAATCTACAACAAAAAAATTTGTTCATATAAAGAATATTAATGGTACACATTTCATCCTTTATTTACTAGTGATAAACTAATAACAATTAAAATAGATGAAAAAAGATGACATATATGACATACCTTAACATCCGTGAGATTGCTATGTTTGATAAACCATTCATAACCTTCAAGTTCAACAACAACAATACAACAGAGAGAAGAGTTGTTTCAGAGCCTTCATAAAGGGGCTCGTATGCCTTCTCAAGTAGAGGTAAATCATGAACATCATCAAGGTCATCTTGATCATCATGATCAGCTCTACCACTAAATGTGTCATGGATCAATGTATTCATACTAGCATCTTCAACTGTGTTTTCTAGCGCATGAATATCTTCTTCCATAGGATCATTAACTTCATCTTTGATATTCACAGCTCCATGTTCATCCGCTTGCAAAACCACATTCTCCGGGCCGTGATAATCCATATCATCTTCCCTAGGGCACCCCACCTTTATAATAATGATTGACACAAATAAACCATGATCACGATCAAGTGATTATATATATATATATATATATATAAAATGTTAAAATGATATAAACATTTACAAATTCAGTCTATAAACACATATAGTGAACAACTTACCAATGGACGATAATCATATCGCCCTTCAACGTGACCATGCTGCCTACAATTTTTTTCAGTTGTTGTGACTAAAAGTCATCTCATCTTTAAGCCCTTGCAATTATTGCAAGGACAATAACATTTCCCATCACCATTTTCTTTTCAATCTATCAAGTGTCTCTTCATTTTGTTCTGAACTAATATTATTTGACATGATTTTTCTTTACCTAGCTTGACTATTTAGATCTTCAAAAAATATCAAACTCACACTCCAATAATTTTTATTCATAGACAGGTAACATAATCTAATAATTCTAATATTTTACACCAAAAAAAATTGGCATGCAACCACCCCTGCAAAAGAGAAGATAGTCTGAAGTTAATGACCCCAAAAAACAATTTAAAATGCTAATTCCAAAACTTATTAAATTTTGATTTTACTATGATTTCCAACCGTTAAGACTCCTAAAATTAGAATATTGAACTTGATCACAAACTTCCTACAACAATGGAGGTAGTGAGTTAGTAAGAGCAAGTGACCCATTCCTAAGGAGAAACAAGTCGGAATGATCATTTCTAATGTCAATACGAATTTATCCTTTTAGTTAAATATGTAATGTGTCACTTCTTATGACAAGCTTATCCCTGGAGCCCTCAAAATTGAGAGAGCCCTAATAAAAAAAATAGAAGCACTAGTAAGAGCATGATTAGGGTACAAACCCTAGGCCTCCGTAGAAACATAAACAATAACTATAGCGGATTAGTGAGGTTGCAATACCAGAAATATTGAGACATTGTAGGTAATAACAAAATATTGCAATCTAAAGGTTGTAGCCAATAACAAGCACACTATGTACCTTAGTGACATTTATAAAAGAAATCTATGGTAAGAAGAATGACAGTCACTTGAGATGTGACAGTCAAAACGAGGCTGAACAGTGACAAGATAATAAAGCTCAAACCTTGCATAGTAAAGTGGAGATTTTAACAGTGAGTTTCCTTACCCCCTTGCTGACCTTAAGGGTTTTTCAAATGCTTTTGGTAGTGTTAGACAAGGAAAATGCATTCAAGGAATGACTGTCTAAATGAGGTAATAGTGGTAATCATAGGTTCAATGTTTCTTCTTAGTCATTAATGTATAATGGAGGTAGTGGATTGCATATTTGAGCTCAGTGTTTTGAGACTCATCAAAGATGGGAGAATAGTGAATAATACCTTGTGGACTGTGAAGTAGTGTCAATAAGGTTGAAGGATCTTAAGAACTACAATACCATGAAACAATGAGTCCCTTGTAGTAAGAAGGCCTATAGGGCATAGTTTGATTTTATAGAAGGATGCTCATGAAAGGAATCTTCAAGTGACAAGTGAGTGAGTTGTTTGAGATTGCAGCTGAGGGTGCAATACCCAGTTTTAAAGGAAGTTAGCAAAGCAGAAATGTGCAAGAAAATTGAATCGTACACAACAAAAATTCACAATGTTATCTTCCATAATGCCTTGAGTTTGAAGACAAAAATCTCATTGTATCTTCATGATGAAAGTGGTGACCTTAATGGTCAATCACTGGCAACCATGATTTTAAAATATGCTATTGTGCTTATGGAGGCAACATTTTAAGCAAGGCAGTGAGTGGTGGTTTGGAACAATGGCAGGTATGAAGGACTTGCTTTATATGCATACTATGCAGTCTAGCTTAAGACAACGTTCTTAGAAGAGATTGAAGGTGGATTATGGAACTCAAGGGTTACCATGAAAAGGATTAAAGCAAAGACTGAGATCTATTTAAAAGCCACGGTCATGAAGATATTAAAGATGTCACATGCAAAACCCTAGTAGTTGGAGTAATGAATACAGTGCCAAAGAGGATAGTGTGCTAGGGAAGATTTAGGAGATCTCCACATTATCTAATTACAAGGAAATACATCATTTATTTATTTTTTTAATTAAAATAAATCATTCTAAACCCTATATAGGATACATTGATACTTCAAAAGCCTCTGAAGGAATTTGAGATTATGCAAATATATGTCAAGTAACATTCATAAGGTTTAGAAAATCTTGATCACTCTCTAGAATAGCCCATTAAACATGGGTTGTGCTTGAATGCACTACATAATTGATATAACACAACCACTCTGCATATCAACTAGAGTTATAGGCTCTTTATTGCAGCAAGAGGTAATCACTTTTCGATCATGCTATAAGTACATCCTAACTTGTTAAATTTGAGACAACCTGAATGCACCCAATGATGATTGACACCTACATTATACAACCTGAATTAACTACATTATACGAGTGCCTCCATTTCTATCACAACATAGCCACATTAAACTTGAGTCACACATGAATGCATCTTGTATTTGTTATAGCACAACTATGCCACATGACCAATAGAGTTACGGATCACATAATTACAGTCACAAGAATCTATTCCTTGGTTGTGATCTTATGGTGATTCCACACAACAAAATTTGGACATGAAATTATCAAAACCCTTAACCTCTAAAAATGAAATCTGATGAGATGTTGCTTCAAAATATGATTTTCAAACCTGGAACTACAAATAGGACTTCACAGCTGAATTTTGCAAAAAGACAATGACTACCCTCAACCTGGCAATATCTTCTTGAATTTTTTTTGTTTTTTCCCAAGAAAATCATCCTTAGTTCTCCACAAACTATCTCAAGTAGAGCAAAACACTGTCGCAATAAATCAAGCATGAACTCACTTTTCTTTATGTCGACCACAATTTGATTTTTTTTTCTATTTTTCATGTTTGTCAAAAATTTGACGAAAATGATAGCCAAAATTTTGACGAACCCCAAGTTCGTCGAAATTTCAATGAACATCAGGGATAAACTTTCAAAAAATTGAAAATTACACATCAAATTTTACAAGCACCCGACGAACATCAAATTTTACATATTTCATCAGACAGTTTCATCGGATTTTACAGTCAAATGTATTAGTCTATTTATACTAGTTTTGATGTGGTGGTCAATGGTGCAAACTATGACTTGTGTGAGCTTCTCCAACAATAGTTACTTGAGAATTTGAAGTCGACAAAAGAAAGGATGTATGCTTTTAAATTCAACTCATTGATTATATGTCTGTTGTTCTATTTCATGAAGAGACTTCCTAGAAAGAATGATGCAGTGGTATGGGACTCATCTAGACTAGTGGAACATCAAATATTTGATTATATGCATAGTTTGGGTGATCTGAAGGCTCAAGAAAATTCTCTAAAAACATTCTTTGTTGTATTTAAGAGCAATTGAATGAGAGAGAGGATTCTAAGGAAAATTATTTTGAAATATAAAGATGACATCATATTTCATGTTTCCTCTGATGGATGCATGATTGAAGCAATATAACCCCAAACCATTTGGATTCAGCCATTGGGTTATGAAATTATAGAAGATGAAGCTGAGGGTTATGTACAAATGTTGCTGAAAATTTTGAAGGATTCCAATGAACCCATAATTGGTACTTATGCAGAAAAATATATGGAGGTCCACATGGAGCACCAAAAGCAAAAAATTAGAAAGAGAGTAGAAAAGAAGCTTAGAGAAGTTGGATTCACTGATGAGCAGATTGCACTTGGAAGGGCTAAGGGAGAAGAGTTGGAGGGAGAAAAATCTAGCCTAAGGAGATCGGGTAGGACTACTCCTTATAAACCCTTCGCAGCTCCTGTAGTAAAAATTGAACCCAGTACTGCTAATAAAGGTAAAGGCTTGGTTTCCTCTAGACCCACTACTAGATTTGGGAAGAGGAAAGAAACTCTTCCAACAGTCCTTCGAAAAAGAGGAAAGAAAGAGAAGCTACAAGGGAGAAAAATATTAGTGTCGCTAATGATCAAGATGAAGAGGAAGAGGATCCTGCTGCAAAATTGGTGAGGAAGAGAAGAGGAAGTTTATCCTTTGCTGAAGGAGCTTCTAAGGAAGCTAATGGTTCTAAGAGAGTGCATGTTGTGTCATATTCTAATGATGAGGAAGAGCATAAATTTGATGTTCATGTGCACACCAAACCAGAGTCAAAGAAGACTAAGGTTTCTGAAGAAGCCTTCCTAGGAAAAAGAGAAGAACAAGACATTTCAGTGAGTTCTGGTCCCTGTTTCAAATTAGAGGCAACTCTCAATTCTTTGTTACATTTTGAGAACCTGTTGAAGCCTACAACAAAATATTATGATAATGTCAGAAAAGAGGATAAGAAAACTTTACTTTTAGCTATCATTCAATATGTTATCATCTTGGAAATTAAATGGGATGATGTGAAGCAAGATGTACCTAAGAATATGTGGGAAACTCTGATGAAATGAATATCAGAGATTGTTGCATTTGAAGAGAAAATCAGTAATAATGCATTTGATAAAATTGGGTCTTCTCTAACCCCAGATGATCTGGAGACTTTGAAAAAGATTTGTGCAAATGTGTTTTGAATGAAGAAAAGGGTAAATATTCTAATGACCAAGGATAAAAACAGATAAAGAAGATAAGGAAGGAAACAAAAAAAGTGATCTGGGATACAACAGAGAAATATGGAATGCTTAAGACTGATGAAGATGTCTCTGTTGAAAATGTTGAGGAAGATATTCCTCTTGATACAGGTGATGCAGGTATTTCTAAAGACATTGATGTTGGAAATGATGCAAGTGGTGAAAATGATCCTCTCAAAATGGAGAAACAGAATGAAGGAGAAGTTGAGCCTGAAAATCATGATGATGCTCCTCTGAAGCACACTAAAGGTGAAAAAGGCAATGATGAAAAAGGTAATGCTAAAGAGGGAAAAGGAAGTGAAGAAAAAGAAAAAGATAATCTAGCAAAAGAACAAAATAAAAATGGAAAAGATGGAAATGATGAAGAAGACAACAAGGATAAAGATAAAGATGAAAATGAAGAGGAATAAAATAAAAGGAAGAAGAATTTAGGAAAAGGGAGAAGAAGAAAGAAAAATGAGGAATCTATCAGGAAAATTAAGGAAAGTCAAAAGCCAATTGTAAAATGTCTTAAGCGTCCTAGAGAATCGTCCTCCAGTAATGATGTGCTGAAAGGCTTTCTACCCAAGCAGATCAGATTCTAGCCAATAATTCCTCAGTAGATTCTAAAACTTCCTATGATTGAAGGATATGTAGATGTGGAGAAGATGTCTCTAGTTCATAAAGTGGTGTTAGGAGATGCATTATAGGAATCCGGAAGGAAGGAGATTCTTAAAATTCATCAGAAAGGAACATAACTCATACAAGGTGCTCTTAAGGCATTGTAGGAGGCCACACCTAGTGCATCTATAGATGCATCCCTCAATACTATAGAAAATTTGAGATTGTTGTTGGATTCTTTCAAGGAGTATACCTTCGAGCATGGTGAAAAGATAAAATAAGAGGTTGAGGAGAAATTGGCAAACAAAAGGCTACTGGAATTGCATGACAAATGTGGTCTAGCGTACTCAAATTTTGAAAAGAACCTAGAAGTTGTGAAGATCTGTGAGTTAGAAGAAAATGTTGCTCTTGCTAGGTATGTGCAGGATCATCATGAAAAAAACAAGCCCTTAAGTGGCAAAAAATTCAGAAAAATGAGAGTTAGGAAACTTGACGTAAAAATTTGAATAAGTTATCTATATTATTTCAAAAATATGTAAGAATAGAATCTATAGAAAATTGAATGTATTTTCTAAACTACTAGGTTTATTATTTTTTAAAAAAAATCTATTTGGTGAAAATTTGAAATTTCAATGTAGTAGTTTAATTTCAGGGAAAAAATAAGTAGTTGTATGTTTGACCACCCTAACCACAATATTTTTTATAATATTTTTTTAAATTTAGATATATGTCGGGTGATGCATTTTTTTTTTTTTCCAAGTAAATAATAATTATGATTTTTTATTACAAATTTTAAAAATATAAAAATTGTATGTCTAACCACCTTAACTTGGTCAAAACTTCATGAAATTTGCTTTTTAAAAATCTTATAGTATGTGAAACATAGAATGAGACACATGTTTCAAATTCAAAAAATGTGATACCGTTTGAAAGCTATAGATGTTTTTCAATCAACCTATCAATTAGGACTTTAGTCATAATTCAAATAGAAAATGAATAATAATTATTTATTAAATTAAAAGTAAAGCATAATTTATATTGGTGGAAAGCTAAGAATCTCCTTTAAAAATCCTTTTCGTTTCATCAATTTTGGGTAAAAAAAAGTCGTCAGCCACATACCCATCATATCGCCACTTTTTTCCCATTATGATCTTGCACATACCTTGCTTATTGTTTGAAGTGGCCAGATACCACCAAGAACATTAAGGTTGTTATGGAATCCATTGAGTCCTATTTGATTGTTGTCTCTAGTACCTACAGTATATCCAAAGATAGAGACATATCAACCTAAATGCCATCTTTGTGCATAAAGACAATTTTTTTGTTTTACAGAAGCAGAAGGAAGAGATTATCAGAAAATTTGATCAATTAAGTGACATTATAAGAGTGGAATACACGCTGGTTGGCAAGGCATTGATAGGCACAAAAAAACTTGAGAAGATAAATTTGACTTCTAATACTTCAGATGGTGTAGAAGAAACTCTGGTAGAGTTGGAATCCTTGAACATGATGTTGATTGCTGCAAAGGAAAGATGGGAGAATGGTAAATCAGTATGGAAAGGTATTCTTATGGAGCTTCAAGGCTCACCATCCTTTGTTTAATGCACATCTCTTTGTTTTTTTTTTTTCATATTTCATTTTTTTTGGGGATGCCCTTTGTCCTTGATGTCAAAGGGGGAGTGAAGAATGGTCAAATACTGGTGTTAGGGGAAGTATTGTAAATAACAAGCTGTAAGAAGTTTTGTAAATATTATTTTTGGCACATGTTTCCATCAATGACAAAGGGGGAGATTGTTGAAAAATAAAGAACATCTCATTTTGTTGTTTTGTGTTGTCATTGATGTCACCATGATATATGAGTTGCAACTGCAAGATTCAGTCTAAGTTTGACCCAGTATTTTGGACTGGTATCTGAATTGGTATGAAGCTTACATCCTCTAGTATTTTGATCCCTAATTGTTTGCTGGTGATTATTGTTGCGAGAAAATTTTGGAAATGGTTTATGGATGTTGTAAGTAGGTACATTCAAGATCTCACATATTCAAATGCTTGTATGGTGTATCAACATTATTTTGTTGATTGCAATTTTGCTATTAGGTCTATCCTTGGCCAGCCCAATGAATAAATAATGTAATGTTGAATCAATTTTATTTTTGTGGATATATGTGTGGCCTATCTGAGGTCCATGCTAACATGATGTAGCATTTTAATTTCTTTTGGGAAGTGTTTGTGAAAGCCTACAGCTGACATTTGGTATTTTTGATGAATAAGAAGTGCATCTAATTAGGTCGACCTAATTGATGCTTGCAAATATATTAGGTATATATATATTGGATAGTTTTTGAAGAGTGGAAGAAATAGAAGATTGAGTTGTGAATGCGAATGTGAAGAAGAGTGAATATGATGAAGTGTGTCAAGTTAGTTTACTGAGCTTCATTGAACTGAATCAACACTCATTAGGTGTACTTTATCAGTTAATTTTCTGATTGTAAGCCATTTTGTCATTGTAACTTTGTAGGCAGTGAGCATTTGTATTTGGATAGTCAGTCTTGGCAGTGACCCACCCCATTTTGTAATATCTTATAACTGGTTATACTATATTGAGAGCTAAAACTCACCATGGTTTTACCCATTTTCGGTTTTCCACATAAAAATCCTAGTGTTCATGTGTTTTGTGATTTCATTTTATGTTAATGCTTTTACTTATCTTTGTTGTTGTATGTATTGGAATAATTGGATGGTATTTGTTCAATTTTTTTGAGAAGATACTAATTCAACTCCCGCTCTCAATATATTAGATATTCAACAATTTACATATGGACATTTAATTTCTTATACTTTAAGTTGAATAATTCATGTATATAGTTTTACAATGTTTGAGAGTTGTTTTGGATCTCTAGGATTTATAATTCAAATTCTAGTTTTTGGAAGATCTTACAATTTTTTAGATAGCCAAATTTTAGTAATAAGCGTGTCAAATATCTGTAATCAGGAGGTCAAATTTTAGTAACCAACAAGTTGTATCATATTTCTCTCACTCTATCTCACTCATTATTTATCCCTTATGCTCTAGACCTCTCTCTTAGACTCTCTCCTTCCCTCTATAATTATATCTATCTCACCTCTCTCTCTCCCTCCATCCCCCCCTTCATTCCTCCTTCCCTCCTCACCTCTCTAATTTTCTCTCTCCCTCTCTCTCTATCTCTCACCTCTCTCTCTTCCTTCCTCCCACCTACTTTCCATCTCTACTTCACTCTATCTAACCTATCCCTCTACCTCTCTCTCCCTTCCTCCTTCTCTCTTTCTCCCTAAATCTCTCCACCTTCCTCCTTCCCTCTCTCTCTTTCATCCTTCATCCCACCCACCTTCCCTCTCTACTTCTCTCTATCTAACCTATCCCTCTCTTCCTATCTCCCACCCTCCCTCCTCTCTCTCTCAATCTGTCCTCCTTCCTTCTTCCCCCTCTCTCTCTCATTCTCTCTATAACACTTCTCTCTCCCTTTTCCCCCCTCCTTCCCTTTCTACTTATCTCTATCTCTCTTCATCCCTCTCTCTATCTCACCTCTCTCTCCCTACCTTTCCCTATGTATCTACTCCTCCCTCCCTCCACCCCCTCTCTATCCATCATTTCCTATATACTTCTCTCTAGATCTCTCTCTATCTCTACCTCTCCCTCCCATATTCCCTCTCTCTTTCCCTCCCTCTCTCCCTCTCTCTCTCCCAACATTCCTCCTTCGCTTTTTGTTTCTCTCTCTCACACATAATCTCCCTTCCCCATCTTTATCTCTAACTCTCTCCTTCCCTCTCTACTCTCTATCTCATAATTCTCTCTCTCTACTTCTTCTTTATCTCTTATTCCCTATATACTTCTCTATCTCTCTCTCCATCTCTCCCTCTCCCTCCCTCCTTCCCTCTCTCTCAATATCCCCACCTTCCTCCTCTCTCTCTCTCTCTCTATATATATATATATATATCACCCCTCTCTCTCTATCTCACCTCTCTCATCCTTCCTCCCGCCCACCTTCCCTCTCTACTTCTCTCTATCTAAAATATCCCTCTCTGCCTCACTCTCTCCCCCTCCCTTCTTTCTCTCGATATCTCTACCTTACTCCTTCCCCCCTTTGTCCATTACTCATTCTCTCTATCTCACTTCCATTCCTCCTCTCTCTGTATTACCTGTGTATATCACCTCTATCTCCCTCACTGTCTCTCCCTCTCTCTCCATCTCTCTACTTCTCCCTCCCTCCTTTCCCTTCTATATCTCTTCTTCCCTATATATACTTATCTCTATCTCTTTCTCTCAATCTCTACATCTCCCTCCCTCTCTCTTAATCTCCCAACTATCCTCCTCCTCTCTCTCTCTCTCCATCTTTCTCTCACTTTCTTCTTTCCTCTCTACTCTCTATCTCACCATTCTCTCTTTTTCTACTTTTCCCTCACTATATATCCTTCCCTATATAATTATGTATTTATCCCTCTCCATCTCTACCTCTCCCTCCCTCCTTCCCTCTTCCCTCTCTCTCTTTCTCCCTCTCTCCCCACCTTCCTCATCTCTATCTCCTTTCTCTCTCGCTCTCTCCTTCCCTCTCTACTCTCTATCAAGCACTATTCTCTCTCCCTCCCTCCCTCCCTCCTCTATCTATCTCACCTCTCTCTCCCTCCCTCCCTCCTTCCCTCTCTTCCTTCCTCCCACCCATCTTCCCTCTTTACTTCTCTCTATCTAACCTATCCCTATCTACTTCTCTCTCTCCCTCCTCTCTCTCAATCTCTCTACCCTCCTCCTTCACTCTATACTTCTCTCTCTATAACCTCTCTCTCTCTCCTTCTCACCCTCTCTCTCAATCTCCAAACCCCTATATCGAATATCATAAATCTTAATCCCTATACCCTAAATACTACACCCTCAACCCTCATCCCTATACCATAAACCTTATAACCTATACCCTGAACATTATCCCTCAACGATAAGCATAAACCCTAAACCCTACATTCAATCTTGTACCATAAACCCTCATTGCATGAAAAAATGCCTTAAAGAAATGGGGTCTCATAGTTATGTATCACTGTGACATCCAATTTCTTTGAGGCATTTTCCCATATAATGAGCACTACCTTGTTAATGTGTCAATACAGTAGCATTGACAAGGTAGTGTTTATTGTATGAAAAATTTCCTTAAAGAAATGGGGTCTCACTATTCGAGACCCCATTTCTTTGAGGCAATTTTTCATACAATGAGCACTACCTTGTCAATGTGTCAATGCAGTAGCATTAACAAGTTAGTGCTTGTTGTATGAAAAAAAATCATTGTGAGACTCAATTTCTTAGAGGCATATTTTCATACAACGTACGTTGTATGAAAATATGCCTCAAAGAAATGGGGTCTCACAGTGATGTAATACGATAGTATTGACAAGGTAGTTCTTGTTGTATAAGAAAATACCTCAAACAAATGGGGTCTCACAATGATGTACATTGTGAGACCCCATTTCTTTGATGCATTTTTTCATACAACAATATCACCGAGATACCTCATTTCTTTGAGGAATTTTTTCAAACAACGAACACTACCTTGTCAATGCATCAATGTGGATGCATTGACAAGGTAATTCTCATTGTATGAAAAAGTTCTTCAAAGAAATGGGATCTCATGGTGATTGTACTACATTGAAAAGGTAGTGCTTGTTGTATGAAAAAAATCCTCAAAGAAATGGAGTCTCACGGTGATGCACATCACTGTGAGACCCCATTTCTTTGAAACTTTCTTCATACAATGAGCACTACCTTGTCAAAGCATCAATGCGGTAGCATTGACAAGGTCATGCTTCTTGTATGGTAAAACATTACCGTGAGACCCCATTTCTTTGAGGCATTTTTTCATACAAAGAGTACTACCTTGTTAATACATACCCCATTTCTTTAAGGAATTTTTTCATTCAACGAGCACTACCTTGTTAATGCATCAATGCAATAGCATTAACAAGGTAGTGCTCGTTGTATGAAAAAATGCCTCAAAGCTGAGACCCCATTTCTTTGAGGATTTTTTCATACAACGAGCACTACCTTGTTAATTCATCAATGTGGTAGCATTGACAAGGTAATGCTCATTGTATGAAAAAATGAGTCAAAGAAATGGTCATGAAACCCCATATCTTTGAGGAATTTTTTCATATGTATAGGCACTAATCTCACTACCTTGTCAATGCATCAATTCAGTAGCATTGACAAGGTAGTGCTCGTTGTATGAAAAAATGCCTCAAATAAATGGGGTCTCACGACCATTTCTTTAAGGAATTTTTTCATATAACTAGCACTACCTTTTCAATACGTCAATGTAGTAGCATTGGAAAGGTAGTGCTTGTTGTATGAATAAACATCACTATGAGACCCCATTTCTTTGAGGAATTTTTTCATACAATGAGCACTACCTTGTCAATGCATCAATGTGGTAGCATTGACAAGGTAGTGCTCATTGTATGAAAAAATGCCTCAAAGGGAAGGGGTCTCACAGTGATGTACATCACCATGAGACCCCATTTATTTGAGGCATTTTTTCATACAACGAGAAACTACCTTGTCAAGGCATCAATGTGGTAGCATTGACAAGGTAGTGCTTGTATGAAAAAATGCCTCAAAGAAATGGGGTCTCACAATGATGTACATCATCGTGAGACCCAATTTCTTTGAGGAATCTTTTCATATGTATGAGCACTAAGCTTACTACCTTGTCAATGCATCAATGCAATAACATTGACAAGGTAGTGCTCATTGTATTAAAAAAATACTCAAAGAAATGGGGTCTCATGACCATTTCTTTGAGGATTTTTTTCATACAAGCACTACCTTGTCAATACGTCAATGCGGTAACATTGACAAGGTAGTGCTCGTTGTATGAAAAAACATCACTATGAGACCCCATTTCTTTGAGGCAATTTTCATACAACAAGCACTACCTTGTGAATGCATCAATGTGGTAGAATTGACAAGGTAGTGCTCGTTGTATGAAAAAATGTCTCAAAGAGATGGGGTCTCATAGTGATGTACATCGCCATGAGGCCCCATTTCTTTTTCATTTTTTCATACAATGAGAAATACCTTGTCAATGTCAATGTGGTAGCATTGACAAGGTAGTGTTTGTTGTATGAAAAATATCACCATGAGACCCCATTTCTTTAAGGTATTTTTTATACAACAAGCACTAGCTTGTCATTGTTATCGATGTAGCATTGACAAGGTAGTCCTCGTTGTATGAAAAATGCCTCAAATAAACATGGGCTCTCACAGTGAGGTAGTGCTTGTTGTATGAAAAAAATTCTCAAAGAAATGGGGTCTCACGAGCACTACCTCACTATGAGACCCCATTTCTTTGAGTCATTTTATCATACGATGAGAACTACCTTGTCAATGCATCAATGCATAGTGGTGGTAGCTCACAATGATGTACATCACCATATTGTATTTCTTTGAGGCATTTTTCATACAACTACCTTGTCAATGCATCAATGTGGTAGCATTGACAATCATCGACATTTCTTTGAGGCATTTTTTCATACAATGAGCACTACCTTGTCAATGCATCAATGTGGTAGTCATCAATGTGGTAGCATTGTGAATCATTGTCAAGGTAGTCCTTGTTGTATGAAAAATTCCTCAAAGAAATGTGGTCTCATGGCCATTTCTTTGAGGCATTTTTTCATACAATGAACACTACCTTGTCAATACATTAATGTGGTAGGATAGAAAAGGTAGTGCTCATTGTATGAAAAACATTACTGTGAGATCCCATTTCTTTGACATTTGTTCATACAACAAGTACTACCTTTTCAATGCTACATCACCGTGAGACCCCATTTCTTTGAGGAATTTTTTCATACAACGAGCACTACCTTTCCAATTCTTGACACATTGATAGGGTAGTGCTCATTGTATAAAAAATTCCTCAAAGAAATGAGGTCTCATAGTGGTGCACATAACCATGAGACCTCATTTCTTTGAGTATTTTTTTCATACAATGAGCACTACCTTGTTAAAGTATCAATGCCTCAAAGAAAGGGAGTCTCACTTCTCTCTCTCTCCCTCCCTCCCTCCTTCCCTCTCTAATATTCTCTATCTCCCCCTTTCTCTCTCTTCCTTCCTCTCACTCACCTTCCCTCTACTTAGATTTATCTAACCTATCAATCTCTACCTCTCTCTCCCTCCCTACTTTCTCTCAATCTCTCCACCTTCCTCCTTCACTCTCTACTTCTCTCTCTATTACCTCTCTCTCTCTCTCTCTCTCGCCTTTCCTCTCTACTTCTCTCTCTCTCTCACCCTTTCTCTCAATATCCCAAACCCTATACCAAATATCATAAATCATAATCCCTATACACTAGACCCTACACCCGCAACCCTCATTCCTATACCCTCAACCTTATAAGCTAAACCCTAAACATTATCCCTCAACCATAAAATTAAACTAAACCCTACATTCAATCTTGTACCCTAAACCATCAATCCTAAACCAAATACCCTCAACCCTATACACTTAATCTTGTACCCTCAACCTTAAACACTATCCCTCAACCATCAACCATATACCTTAAACCTAAACCCTACACGCTCAACCCTCATCCCTATACCCTATATCCTCAACCTTATAACCTAAACCATAAACATTATCCCTCAACTCTATACCCTCAACCCTATACTTAAACCATAAATTATACACTCTCAAACATTAACCATATACCTTATAACCTCAATCCTCTACCCTATAACCTATACCCAATATCCTAAACTATAATCCCTATACCCTATACACTTAACCTTGACCCTCAACCTAGAACATTATCCCTCAACTATAAACCCACAAGCTTGAACCCTATACTTTAACCCTAAACCCTACATTCAACCTTGTGCCATTAACCCTAAGCCTTCAACCCTCAACCCTAAACCCAATACCCTCAACTATATGCCCAATATCCTAAACCATAACCCTATACCCTATACCCTATACACTTAACCCTATACCTTGAATCCTGAACAATATCCCTCAATCCTCAACCGTATACCTTAAACCCTAAACCATACACCCTCATCCCTATCTATCTAGAGCTCTCTCTTGTTTCCTCCCACACACCTTCCTTATCTACCTTCCTCTCTACCCTGTTCTTATCTCTCAATCTCTCCACCTTCCTCTCTCTCTCTCCTTCCCTCTCTACTTCTTTCTATATCACATTTCTCTCTCTATCTCATCTCTCTCTCTCCCTCCCTAGCTATCCCCATCTCTCTCCCTCCCTAGCTCTCACTCTCTCTCTCTCTTCCTTCCTCTCACCCACCTTCTCTCTACCTCTCACTATCTAGCATATCCCTCTCTACCTAATTCTCTCTCCCTCCCTCCTCTTTCTCTCAATCTCTCCATCCTCCTTCCGCCTCTCGCTGCCTCTCTCTCATTCTCTATATCTCACTTCGTTGTCTCTCCTTCCTTCCCTCCTTCATTCTCTCTTTGTATATATGACCTCTCTCTACTTCTCCCTCCCTCCTCCCCCTCTATCTCTCCTTCCCTATACACTTCTCTCTATCTCTCTCCATCTCTACCTCTCCCTCCCTCCTTCCCTATCTCTCCATCTCACTCTCCTCTGATCTTTCTCTTCCTCTCTCCCCATATCCCTCTCCTTATCTCTCCCTCTCTCTCAATCTCCGAGCCTTACTCCATCCCTTTATATTTCTCTCTCAGTTTCTCCTTCCTTCCCTACTCTTTATGTCACCATTATCTCTCCCTCTATCTCAATCTCCCAAACCCTATACCAAATATCCTAAACCCTATACCCTCAACTCTAAACACTATCCCTCAACCCTATACTTTAAACACTAAATACTCAACCCTCATCCCTATAGCCTATTCCCTCAGCCTTATACCCTATACCTTAAACATTATCCCTAAAATATATAATTAAACACTTAACCCTACATTCAACTTTATACCCACACCCTAAACGTAAATCCAATACCCTCAACCCTATAACTAATATCCTAAACCTAATTCCTATACCTTATGCACTTAACCTTATACCCTTGAAACCCTAAACACTATCCCTCAACCCTATACCTTAAACCCTAAACCCTCAAACCGCATCCCTATACCCTATACCTCAAGCTTATACCCTAAACCATAAACATTATCCCTCAACCCTCAACCCTAAACCTAATACCCTCAACCCTAATACCTATACCCTATACATTTAACCCTATCCACTCAACCCTAAATAATGTCCCTCAACCCTCAACCCTATACTTGAAACCCTAAACCATATACCCTTAACCCTCATCCCTATACCTTATACCCTCAACCTTATAACCTAAACCCTAAACATTATTCCACAAACCTATACTTAAACCCACAACCATACATTGAACCTTTTATCCTAAACCCCAAACCTTAAACCCTTAATACTAAACCTAATATCCTCAACCATATACCTAATATTCTAAACCCTAATCCCTATACCCTATACACTTAACCCTATACCCTCAACCTTGAATATTGTCCCTCAACCCTCAACCCTATCCTTAAATACTAAATCTTGTGCCATCAAACCTCATGCCTTTACCATATACCCTCAACCTTATACTCTAAACCCTAAACACTATCCATCAAATCTATACCCTTAACCATATACTTAATCCCTAAACCCTACACTCTCAAACCTTAACCCTATACCTTATACTCTCAACCCTATACACTAAACCCTATACCTAATATCCTAAACCCTAATCCTTATACCCTATACACTTAACCCCATTACTCTCTACTCTCTATCTCACCATTATCTCCCTAGATACTTCTCTCTATCTACCTCCCCATGTCTACCTATCCTTCCCTCTCTCCCCTTCTTTGTAAATATCCTCACCTTCCTCCTCTCTCCCTCCCATCTTTCTCTCTCACTCTCTCCTTCCATCTCTACTCTCTATCAAGTACCAATCACTCTATCTTCCTCCCTCCCTCCTCTCTCTCTATCTCACCTATCTTTCTCTCTCCCTCCCTCTCTCCTCCCCTCTCTAATTTTCTTTATCTCCCCCTCTCTCTTTTCCTTCCTCAACCCTATACCTTAAACCCTAAACCATACACCCTCAACCCTCACCACTATACCCTATACCTTGAACCTTATAACCTAAACCTTAAATATTATACCTCAACCTTAAACCTTATATTCAACTTTTTTGTACTCTAAGCCCTAAACCCTAAATCCTAAACCCAATAACCTCAACCCTATAACCAATATTCTAAACCCTAAGCCTTATACTTAATACAATTAACCATATACACTCAACCTTGCCTTATACTTAATACAATTAACCATATACACTCAACCTTGAACATTATCCCTCAAACCTCAACCCTATACCTTAAACCCTAAACCCTACACCCTAAACCCTAATCCCTATACCCTATACACTCAACCTTATACCCTAAACCTAAACATTATCCATCAAACCTATACTTAAAACCTAAACCCTACACTCTCAACCCTTAACCCTATACCTTATACAATAAACCCTCTCACTCGAAGCCCTATACCCAATATCCTAAACCCTAATGCATGTACCCTATACACTTAACCTTATAGCCTCAACCCTCAACCCTATACTTAAAACCTCAAACCTACATTCAACCTTGTAACTTAAACACAATACCCTTAACCCTATACCGAATATCCTAAAAATTAATCCCTATACCCTATACCTAATATCCTAAACCCTAATTCCTATACCCTATACCCTCAACCCTGAACACTATCACTCAACCCTCAAACCTATACCTTAAACCCTAAACCTTACACCCTCATCCCTATACCCTATACCCTCAATCTTATCCATAAACCATGAACATTATCCCTTAACCCTATACTTAAACCCTTAACCCTATACCTTATACCCTAAACCCTATACCCTAAATCCTATACCCAATAACCTAAACCTTAATCCCTATACCCTATATAGTTAACTCCATACCCTCAACCCTATACTTACACCCTCAACCCTACATTCAACCTTGTAATAGGTATGTGTAGGATCACCATGGAAAAAACAATCCCTTAAGTGGCAAAAAATTCATAAAAAATAGAGTTAGGCAACTTGACGTAAAAATTTGAATAAGATATCTATATTATTTCAAAAATATGTAAGAATGGAATATGTTGCAAATTGAATGTAGTTTCTAAACTACTAGGTTTATTTTTATTTTTAAATCTATTTGGTGAAAATTTGAAATTTCAATGTAGTAGTACTTAAATTTTAGGGAAAAAATAAGAAGTAGGTGCCTATCTGACCACCCTAACCACAATAAAATGATAATATTTTTTTTATAAGATTTTAGATATAAATAGAGGACTCATGTCCCAATGTGATCCATATTTTTTTGTAATTTTTTTCCTAGTAAATAATTAATTATGATTTTCTTAATACAAATTTTAAAAAATATAAAAACTTGTATGTCTAACCACCTTAACTTGGTCAAAACTTCATGAAATTCATTTTTTTTTATCCTATAGTATGTGAAGCATAAAATGTGACATGCATTTCAGATTCAAAAAATGTGATATTGTTTGAAAGCTATAGATTTTTTTCAATCAACCTATCAATCAACAATTTAGTCATAATTCAAATAGAAAATGAATAATAATTATTTATTAAATTCAAAGTAAAAAATATTTTATATTGGTGGAAAGTTGAGAATCTCCTTTAAAAACCCCTTTTGTTTCATCAATTCTGGGTAAAACAATTCGTTAGCCACATACCCTACACATACCCATCATATCGCCACTTTTTGGCCCATCATGATCCTACACATACCCTAACCCTAACCCTCAACCCTATACTAAATATCCTATACTCTATACACTTAACCCTATACCTTGAACCCTAAACACTATCCCTCAAACCTCAACCCTATACCTTAGAACCTCAACCCTAAACCATTAACCTTATACCCTAAACCCTATGCTTAATCCCTAAACCCTACATGCAACCTTGTACCCTACACCATAATCCCTAAACCTAATACCATCAACCCTATAACTTATATCCTAAACCCTAATCCCTATGCCCTTGAAACCCTTAACACTATCCCTCAACCCTCAACCCTCATCCCTATACCTCAAGCTTATACTCTAAACCCTAAACATTATCCCTCAACCCTCAACCCTTAACCCTATAATTAAACCCTAAACCCTACATTAAATCTTATACCCTAAACCTTAAACCCTAAACCATGAACGCTAAGCCCTAAACCCTAAAATTTTAACCCTCAACTCTATATCTAATATTCTAAACCCTAATCCCTATACCCTATACACCTAACCTTATACCCTCAACCCTAAACACTATCCCTCAACCCTCAACCCTATACCTTAAACCCTAAACCCTACACCTTCAACCCTCATCCCTATACCCTATACCCTCAACCTTATAACCTAAACCCTAAAATTTTTCCCTCAACCATATACTTAAACTCTAAACCCTACATTCAAACTTGTAACCTAAACCATAAACCCTCAATCCTAAACCCAATAACCTTAACCCTATAACCAATATTCTAAACCCTAATCTCTATACCTTATGCACTTAGCCCTATACCCTCAACCCAATACCTTAAACCCTAAACTCTATACCCTCAACCCTCATCCCTATATCTTATACCCTAAACCCTAAACATATCCCTCAACCATATACTTAAATGGTAAACCCTACACTCCTAACCATTAACCCTATACCTTATAACCTAAACCATATACACAATATCCTAAAACATAATCCCTATACTCTATACAATTAACCTTATACCCTCAACCTTGAACATTATACCTCAACCCTCAACCCTCAACCTTATATTTAAACCCTAAAACCCATTCAAAATTGTACCCTAAACCTAATACCCTCAACCCTCAACCCTATACCTTAAACCCTAAAGCCTAAATGCTAAACCCTAAAACCTAAATCTCCATCCCTCATACCTATACCCTATGCCATCAACTTTATAACTAATATCCTAAACCCTAATCCCTATATCATATACAATTAACCCTATAACCTCAACCCTATAACTTAAACACTAAACATTACACCCTCATCCCTCATAGGAGGGAGAGAAAGATGGGGGAAGGAGGGATTGCAAGAGAGAGAAAGAGAGAGGGATGGAGAGAAAGGGGAGATACATATAAGAAGAGAGGGAAGGAGAGGTAGAGAGAGAGGATATATAAATAGTAGATA